>JARQAD010000002.1:75236059-75836059 GCA_029955455.1 Quercus agrifolia
ACAGACGCTTCATTTAGAGTATCGTACCCATATCATACCAATTTTTCAAAAATTACTTAGTGTCCATATCCATGTTTGTGTCATACCCATGTCATATTCATGTAATAACCTCTTTTTGTTATAATTCTCCAAAAATTGCTTTTTTATGTTATAATTCTTCAAAAATTACTCTTATCATTGCATCATACTCGTTTCTATATCTGTAGCTGTGTCTATATCTGTACTTTCCAGTTTATATGTGCTAGACACAGAATCGAGTAAATCCAAAAATTCGTAACTTTAACCTTAACCTTAACCACCTGATGAGGTAAACTGTAAAACAGAAACAGCCACAATAAAGCACGCAGCCACAATGAATCGAAGCACGCAAAAGCAGAAATCAAAGTGAACGAACCAGTACCTAGCTCCATTAACACCATGGACACGTACGGTAGAACCAACCAAAGCTATGGCACAGTGCTAAATAGCATAAAGTAGAGAGTTAGATATCCAAAACCACTCCCTTCATAATAATATATTTAGCTACTCTCCTCAATCTTTAGCCTCCAAAGGCCCCCCCGAAGCACCATTCTATACTTTCTAATTGTAGCCTCCATTAATTCAATTTCCCCACTTATCCTTTGTTTTGGCCCAATAGGCATTATTAATACAAGTAAACCAAAAGAAACATTGGAAATAAGAGATGGTGTATGTATATATATATAATTTGGAATAATGACACACACCCTTAAAATTTTACTATTTATTACCTATTAAAAGGCAGTTTAGCACTTTGTTCTTTTGTAAAAAAGAAAAAAAAAACCATATTAAGAAAAGAAATCAACAAATAGAATATCTTCCATAATTTATTTGTGATTATTTCATACTTGTGTTTTGGAATGTATATCAATTATTAATTTGAAATAGTTTAAATTATTTATACTTTTATGATTTGGAAATGACCATGAATAGAATTGTTTCCTGGATTTGAAAAAAATAACAAAATTTGGCTACAAACTTGGTTATAGCTAGAAACTACAACTACCACTAAAAGAATTAACGTGTATATATATTTTTAAAATATAATCATTAAATTGCATAATTTTTTATGTTCTTAACACACATATCAAAATTCATACTAATCAAATATTATTTACTATAAACATATTTATTATGAATAATAATAGGCTACAAAAACTTGGAATTTAAACATTTGATTAATGACACAACTATTAATTTTTTATTTTCTAGAAATTTTGCAAGTATGGAAAATATAAAAAAAAATTGTTATCTAGTTGTGAGATTTACCAAAATTCACATCTAATAAAAAAGATACTGAGTAGAGTTGTAGTTATTAGTTACAACCCAGTTTGTAATTGAACTTTGTCCTTGAAAAAATGACTTTGTTCATAATTTTTGATGATTTGACACATGAAATTCACGTGGGCCCTTTCATGTTCAAGTAAACCAAATAAGGCATTGATAGTCTACACATGTTCAATTTGACTTCTACATTTGCATCTTCAGATGTGAGTTGATGTTTAAGCTTATTATACTTTGAAGCTTACATTGGTGTAGAATGGCAATATAGACTGCCTAAGCAGAGTGAGCTTAGGCAATAACTACCTACCATATCAATAGTTTGTAAATTTGTTTGTAAAAAAAATTGTATCTTTAGCAATAGCATTATTCAATTAATACACCAAAATAAGCAAAGCCCATGAAATTAAATCCATTTTTAAGGATTAGGAAATCTGGATTTTGATCCAAAGTAGACACTCAATTGTAGGAGAATCAGCCCCTCACATTTTAAATAAAAAAGTGATATGATGCGGCATTCCAAGTATTCGCCTACATGGTATGGAAGTAATAATTTATTCAATCCATTAGATACGTTAACAATGAGGACCAAATTGAAATAGATCTTAAATGTTAGAGATCAAATTGACATAATTAAAAGATTAAATATCAAATTAAAATATGGTATAAAAAATAGGGGACCAATTTTATAATTTACACCTTTGTGCCCTCCTTGCCATTGATCATCGAAGGTCAGGACTTCATCCAACAGCCATAAATCTACCTCGATATCTCACTTCTCTGGCAATCTCAGGAGCCTCGCTTTCTCTGATTATTTTGGAATTTGGATTAGAATAGCACAGGTGAATTGCTTATTCTAGTGTAAGGACATCGCTATTCCAGTTTTCAGCTTTCCCTATCTTCCAAAATTCAAAAAATTTGCTAACTAATTAAAAAACCTGTTTTGGTTGTTGAGAAATTAGAGGAATACCACTGATAAAATTTTTTTAAAAAAAAATCATATTTTATCGGCAACCAAACGTTGCTTAAGGTTATTTGGTATTTGAATTGACAGTGCTTTTCAATCATTGTGAGTGAGAGATCACACAAACGGTTCTGTGAAAGCACCTCGATGGTGCGTTTTATTGATATTTGAATTTGATGGCAGTTTCACATTGAATTTGAATATAAAAGTCGTAGTTTTTTTTTTTTTTTTTTTAATTGTTGTGATATATATTGGAGAGAAAAATAGGTTATACATGACACACACATGGTTGCTTTTACTGCATTATCTTGTTAACTTAATTGTGCATTAGGTTATTTGATCATTGAATTGAAAGCTTTGACATTGATTTTGAATGTAAAAGCAGTGATTTTTGCATGGAAATTAGTGGTTTTCAAGTAAACCACTACTTGAATGAGGAAGGTCTTTTTTGTATGATCAAGAATGATGAAAGAAGCGGTTTAAGAGTCATTGACATATCAGATCATAATTAGGAAGGTCCAAGGTGGAAAATTATTGTGTACTCCCGGAGTATCATAAATATGTGCTCATTCCTCTCAAATGAATGATGGACCCACCATTCATGTGAGAGGAGGAAACATGCATTTATGATACTCCGGGAGTACCTAATAATTTTTTAAGGTCCAAACCCTTTTGGGGTTTTCTTTAATAACCAAAAAGGGAAAAACAAAGAACAAATTAATGCTGTACTTTATAACTATTCATGTACCCAATAATGAAAAGAGATTAAATTCAGTCCGGAGCTGGCATAAAACACCGCTTTTACGCCAGCCAATGAAAACATGCCACGTCATTCTCTTGGTTCCCTACGTCCGTAAAACACTGCTTTTTAATTAGTTCTCTCTCCGATCCCTCTGTCACTCTCTCTACTTTACTCTTTGAATTTTTAGAGACAAAACTTTTACTATCTGAGTATCTGTGACTGATTCTCTCTCATAAACAAAAAGAAAAAGTCAGCCAACCCAAAGCAGAGTTTGTGTTCATAATCATCATCAAAGATCATCAAACACTCAAAAAGTCTCAAACTTTCCCCTTCATTGATTCATCCACCTCCATTCTGTGCTCAATAAAAGCAAATAATCACATCTTTCCCGCCACATTTATCCCTTGCTTCTCAACCCCACCAAAACCAAACATGCTTGATGGGCCTGGCCGTGGCAGAGCTAAGAGCACCGAAGCCAATTGGGTTCAAAAGGAGGCCGGTGGTTCAGTGCATCGGCACAACCCTGTAATATGTTACAAAAAACCCCTTTTCCCATTTTTTTTATTGGGAAATTTTTGTTTGGAAAAGATAGTCTTTGTAGAATTTGTGATTTCTCTTTTAGATGTAAATTTTCTTTTGATTATGATGTCAAATGTGACTTGTTTATGTAAAAAGTTGCAAATTTGAGATATGGGTTTCTGTCATTGTTGGATTAGTTTAAGGAATATTGTGAAAGACTTGCAAAAGACCCAAGTTGAATATTGTTGGATTAGGCCGAAGCTTTCATTTTGGTGTTATTTTCTTTTCCTTCAACTTGAAGCATTGTTTCTGTCTCTGAAACTTTCAGATTTAATGCCCACTGTGGTGATGCATAGATCAGCAGGGAAGATAAGTACCACAAGAGAAGGAAAGCAATGGATTTGATGGTATGGAAAAGGAAGAAGAAAAAAAAAAAAAAAAAAAAAAAGCTAGAAGATAGAGTTACAGGGGGAAGAGAGAGAGAGAGAGAGAAAATCCAAAGCAGAAGTGACTAGAGGAATGTTATATAATTTGAAGGAGAACCACGTGGCATGTTTTCATTGGCTGGCGCAAAATAATGAAAAATCTATCACATAAGTGATAGGGATAAACCCAGAAATACTAAACAGTATCATGCTAAATTAATGAGAGCTTGATCAATCAATGAAATTCTCAAATTAATAAGAAGTCTTTTTCATTATTATATGGCTAATCCATGAAACTTTCTCAACTCATAAATGTTGCACTGCCTTCAAATCCAATCCGGTACCTCAATAGAAAACTCTATCAAAGATTCAAAATCAGAATAGGATGACAATATAATCACCCTATCTAAACAGATTACAGGATAAAATTTTATTATAAAACATGGTGTAGTATTAGCATTTTGTATGAATAGAGCATATTTGATGGTCCTACTGCAATTTCACTGTTCCATCAATTGTCTATACAGAACCTACTGAACAAATGATTATATGGAAAGAAACTGATTTAAGTAGGAAGTCATGATAAAAGAATAGAATCATTCATTGGATTTCAAACAGTGAATTGTTTCATAAATTTTAATGATAATGACAAACGAAAGTGAATTAGGGCCTTTCAAGTTCAATTTTAACTAAATAAGTAGTTGATAGTTTGCACATATTCAATTTGAATTTTACATTCACATCTTCTGATGTGGGTCGATATTTAGGGCTCAACATGCTCAGCTTAAACAATCATATGTTAAGCTTGTTATGATTTGGGAAGTCTTACATTTGTGCAGAATGGCAATATAGACTGCCCAAGTAGAGTGAGATTAGGCAATGTGAAGACTAAAAGTAGTATATATGCATATTGTCACTTGTAAGGAGATGAAATGTAACACTAAAACAATCTTCTGATCCAATGAGAGGAGTTTTACTAAATCTAAAAGTTCATTGATAGTAGAATATAATTTTGGTTTATAAGAATACAAAAATGAGTTATTGATTCAAATATTTAAGAGAAGAATATGTGGCGGGACAAGGGGAGGAGAGGTGTTAAGAAATTCCCTTTTCATCTTTAAAATGGAAACGTAACTCTTCACACTTATGTATCTTTTCTGCTTAAATAAAGAAATAAGTACAACTATGCAGATGCAGCTAGTAAGCTGAGAACTCACAAGAACAACAAAGTGACGAGCAGAACAACACAACAGAGGCTGGACTCTAGCTATATAACAGCTCATGCCTCATTACATTTTCAAGGATTTTTATTAAGCAAAGAAAGAGGATTTTTATTAACTAATTAATAAAATTCTCATATCAACAAGATGCCATTAATTATTATATGACTAATCAATGAAATTCTGGTGTCTAAACTCTCTAATCTCATTTAATGCGTAAATTACATATATTTCATATGGAATGATTCATAGAGAGAGTCACAAAGAAAACTAAGAAAAAAAAAAAGAACCGTCAACTTAAAGTCACACACCCTAAGAATCCAAACCTAAACTATTTAAGTTTCACTATACCACTCTTTCCTAATCAGAATAGGACAACAACATAATTACCCCATCTGAACAACCGACTAAAACAAAAGGTCTAAACATTGTTTCCTTGTTGATGATCATTAATCAGCTTCCAATTCTGATTCCGAATCCGTATACAATTCTGATTCCGAATCCATATACAAATGAGCAGCGGTTTCTTCACCAATCACTTCAGTCTTCACGACTTCAACGTGGGCTATCACCACAAAGTTCTCGGCTCCAAAAGACGCAGAAGCAGCCGTGACGAAGGATTCCATTATTGGACTGAGAGAGTCGCAAAGATAAGAGTCGAACTGCATACTCTCAAGCGTGTCCACGATGTCTAATTTCATATTCTTTGGCGAGGCCAAGACATAACGAGGAAAATCGAGTACTTTAACTAATTCCTCATAGACAACGTCTTCAAGCGTATACAGCTTCTCATCTTCGCCGTCGTTGGTACTGGTTTGAAGAACTTTGAGTTGATACCTTGGCTTTAGACGGATTTCCAAATATCCCATGCGTATTGGTGATGGCTCTTCTTTAGATTTGTACAGTTCAAATCTCTTGTTGGGCTCAAATCCCTTGTAAGATTCAAACCTCACATTGTAATCCAAAGGTTCAAAACAAGCCATGACAGAAAGAATAAGAGAAACAAACTGAGAATGTGAAACAGAGAAAATCAGAATGAGAGATCAGAGAGACAGAGAGTCAGAATGAGAAAGACACAGAGGAATAACGTGGTTGATTGGAATGTATGGGATGTATATATATAATAATATTTGTGTCCTCCGAATGGGTTAAGGATTCCGGGGTTAGGTAGGTTTGGTTGGTCGGTTGGTTTAGAAATATATAATTAATTAATTTTTCTCAAAAATATATGAATTATTATCCTAAAATTTGGGATAATGTCACTTATCCCCTTGTAATTTTATTATTTATACGTATTAACTAAACTTTACATATGTGTTCCAAAAAAAATTATGAAAGGTAGTTTAGCACTTTGGTCTTTTGTAAAAAAGAAAAAAACCATATTAAGAAAAGAAATCAACAAATAGAATATCTTCCATAATTTATTTGTGATTATTTCATAATTGTGTTTGGAATGTACATCAATTATTAATTTGAAATAGTTTAAATTATTTATACTTCTATCTTTAAACAAAATTTGGCTAGAAACTTGGTTATAGCTAGGAACTACAACTCCCACTAAAAAAAATTAACGTGTCTATATATTTTTAAAATATAACCGTTAAATTGTATATTTTTTATGTTCTTAACACGCATGTCAAAATTTTTGTTAATAAGATACTATTTACTATAAACATATTTGTTATGAATAATTATAGACTACAAAAACTTGAAATTTAAATATTTAATTGATGACACTACTACTAATTTTTTATTTTCTAGAAAATTTGCAAGCATGAAAAGTATAAAAAGAAAATGTTATCCAATAGTGAGTGTGGAAACCTAAGATATGTAGGCTTGCTTTGCAACTCTTAGGCATGCTTGGCAACGTCCTCGGCATGCTTTGCAACGTCTTAGGCATGCTTTGTAATGTCCTAAGCATGCTTGCAATGTCCTCGGCATGCTTTGCAACATCCTAGGAGTCCTACATCGAAGATAAACCCCCACACTTGCTGCCTTATAAGCTGTGAAGCCAAGGGAGTAGTGTACCACCAAGCTTCCATATATTGAAGCTTGGTGGTACACTACTCCCTTGGCTTCACAGCTTATAAGGCAGCAAGTGTGGGGGTTTATCTTCGATTTGGGACTCCTAGGACCTTGCAAAAAGTGAACCAAATAAGTCGTTGATAGTCTACACATGTTCAATTTGACTTCTACATTTGCATCTTCAAATGTGAGTTGATGTTTAAGCTTATTATACTTTGAAGCTTACATTGGTGTAGAATGGCAATATAGACTGCCCAAGCCGAGTGAGATTAGGCAATGTGTCGACTAAAACTAGATTATGTAACATTTACATAATCTTCTGATCCATTGAGAGGAGTTTTACTAAGTCTTCAAGTTAATTGACAATTGAAGATAATTTTAGTTAATTAGAAGACAAATAAGACAATAGTTGATTCAAAAATTTTGTCGCTTTCTCTATATTTCACATAATAAAAATGACAGTGTTCCAAATCACAACTAAATAAATCCTTCCATCATATGCTCCAAATCCAAAGTGTTCTCTTTTACTTATAGCAAATATTGACCCTTTAGATAAGACTAGAGACAAAGTCCCAAATCCCAATAACCATATGAGGAAGAATAAGAGCCTTAAAATCAGGCAGACTTCTTTTATAATTCTTATCAAGTTTCTGTGACAAAACCTCTTATCAAAAGTAAGTTTGTCAATATGGTTAGGGTTTACTCAAATTGGCTAAAATAGTATGCAATTGGAACATGTTGTTTGGGTTTTGTAACACCAATTATGTGAAATTATTAAATATTTGAGAGTAATTAAAGAATTGAATCTTTAAGGTAAGGACTTAGACTAATATGTGGCTTTTGATGAGCTAGTCATTTTGATGGTGAATCAAAGGTACACATATAAAAGTTAACATACTATTTCCGAATTACAGGTTTAAGCTTTGAATCGGAAGATTTAATTTATTAATTTTTTGATTTATTCTACTCCCACCAACTTTTTTCATCCTAGAGCCTTGTATAAGCACCAAGAGTTTGTGTGGGAAGTGATGAAAACTTTCAGCTTATTTGATTGTGGCTTCTTTATGATACTATTCATGAGTCTTATTGCATTTTTTGATATTATTCATGAGTCTCATTATACTATTTAGCTAGCTTTTAACTTTTTTTTTTTTTTTTGGCTATATGTTCAGTAAGTTTTCAATTTCAACTAAATAAATTGTTCTCAAATGGACCCTAATCTCCCAAAAGAATCTATCAATACAAAATCAAACTATAGTTTAATTTTGTTAAAATAGCAAAGTTACATCATCAGAAAAGCCACACAAATAAATAAGTATAAATTAATACACCAAAATAAGCTAAATCCATGAGATTAAGAAATCTGGATTTTGATCCCAAATATACACTCAATTGAAAGAGAATCAGCCCCTCACACACACACACACACACACACACACACACACACACACACACACACATATATATATATATATATATATATATAAAATGTAATATAACGTGGCATTCCATGTGTCCATCTACATGGTATGGAAATAATAGTTTATACAGACTATTAAAATTTTTTTGTCCAACACCCAAATTAAAATAAAACTTAAAGGTTAGAACCAAATTAACACAATTAAAAAAATTAAGTGTCAAATTAAAATAAGGTGTAAAAAATAGGACGAATTTTATAATTTACCCAAAAATTTATAAAAGTACTTTCATCAACCAAACAAAATCCTTCAAACCTATTCTCAAAAAACAACACAGTTCTCCTCGCCGTTGATCATCCGAGGTCGGGACTTCATCCAACGGCCATAAATCCACCTCGATATCTCACTTCTCCGGCAATCTCAGGAGCCTCTCTTTCTCTGATAATTTTGGGAATTTGGATCAGAACAGCACTGGGGGATTGCTTATTCCAGTGTAAGGACATCGCTATTCCAGTTTTTGGCTTTCCCTATCCTCCTAATTTCAAAAATTTTGCTAACTGATTAAAACACCTGTTTGGTTGCTGAGAAATTAGAGGAATATCACTGAGAAAAAAAAATCATATTTTCTCGGCAACCAAACATTGCTTAAGGTTATTTGGTAATTGAATTAATAGTGCTTTTTCAATCATTGTGAGTGAGAGATCACACAAACGGTTCTGTGAAAATAACTCAACGGTGATTGATATTTGAATTTGATGGCGGTTTCACACTGAATTTGAATATAAAAGTAGTAGTTTTTGATTGTTGTGATATATATTGGAGAGAAAAATAGGTTATACATTGCACACACACATGGTTGCTTTTCTTGCATTACCTTGTTAACTTAATTGTGCATTAGGTTATTTGATCATTGAATTGATAGCTTTGACATTGATTTTGAATGTGAAAGCAGTGATTTTTGTATGGAAAGTAGTGGTTTTCAATTGTTGTGATATATATGGAAAGTGTGTGTGCGCGCATATATATATATTTGATAACCTAGTTAGTTTAAGGATATTATTGTGACGACGAGATGAACTTTGATTTCATGATATAGGCCTGTGGCTTTTGGACCGTGGGGATTTTTTTTTTTTTTAAAACGCCCATAACAAGTAATTAATATGAATTTTCTTCAGCAAAAAAAAAAAAAAAAAAAAAAAAAAAAAAAAAAAGGCAAAAACAAAAACAAAAACAAAAAAGTAATATGAACTCTCTTCATTCATTAAATAAATAATAATTAAAAATAATAATCAGCTTGAGTTCAATGTTCCTGTGATCCTTACCCAAAAAAATAAAAAAGAAACTGTGTTTATTTTACGATGCGCTGAAAGCAATTAATTGAGAAATATAATTAATAAGAACTATCCAAAAGCAAATAAGAATATATAAAACAAAAGCAATTAAGAAACAAAACAAAAGATAAAAAGAACTATCCAAAGCAATTAAGAATATAGTAATAAAACCAATTAATTTATGTGCTAGGAAGTTAAGACGCTTCATTTAGGATGTCATACCTATATCATACCAATTTTTCAAAAATTACTTAGTGTCCATATTCATGTTTGTGCCATGCCCATGTCATATTCGTGTAACAACCCTTTTTTGTTATAATTCTCCAAAAATTGCTTTTTTATGTTATAATTCTTAGGGGGGTCAATGTTCGACTCAACCCGTGAACACGACACGAATCCGACACGGGTTTTTTCGGGTTAGGGTTGGACCTTAATGGGTTTAGGTCATAAACGAGTCAACCAGAAAGTGACACGATAAGAAACGTGTCATAAGTGGGTCAACCCACATAACCTGCAATAGACACGTTTGACACGTCAATTTATTTGTGTCAACCCGAAATTACCCACTTAACACAACCCGTTTAACTCGTATAACAAATAAATGTTTATTTTATTTTGGATTTGTCAAATACCTTTTGTAAGGACCAGAACTGACTGGAATCCAGAGCGGGAATGGATCCAGGCCCACGTAGCCCAAACAATGAATTTATAGAGTGCAGGAAAGAAAGCTAGTCTGATCTTGGGCCGAAATATTGGATTTTAGTGTAAAATAGATCCAATATACGAGCGTGATATGCAGCAATAAATTTCCTTCGGACGTGTCTTAAAGATCTGATTTTTCTCTTTCTGTTTTTCTCTCTCCCTCTTTCCGATCCCCCTTCCTTCTGTCTTTCCTCGCCTTATATATCATCGCTTTTCTGCCTTTTCTTCTCACTTTCTCTTGAATCTTCCATCCTTAGCTGGAAAGCTGCTCCTTCACTGTTCAGGTATCACCTCCACATTAATGCGGCCAGAAGGTTAGCTGGGAGACAGTTAATGCGGAGGTGACAGCACCACTAGATATTTGCCATTTTCTACCATTACTTTTTGTTGGATATTTTCCCCTTTGTGCCGTTATAAGATTGTCCTGGGCACTGTTCTGAGTGATCAACAAGTTAACCAGGAACCTCGGACAAAAGGGCCGAGGTGACCATCATCCTCGGACACAGTCCCCATTCTTGCTAACATGCTGCACCTCTCCTCGGATGGTAACTTTATCCGCTCCTCGGCTGGTCTTCCTCGGATGTTCGTATCTCTCCATACAAGATATTGGGCCGGGCCTTTCCCTTTACACTGTTGGAACCCAGGGCAAAATTGGCCCACACACCTTTTATATCTAACATATATTTTAAATTTAAAAAGAAAAGTGAATAATTACAAAAATTTACAAGGGATATAATTGGAAATTGAAATTTTACAAACCCTAGAACTACTAATACTTCTTTTTCTTTTTCTTTTTTTGGCATAGAACTTGCACAAATGAAATTGGATGAGTTTGTGGAAGATGTTATGAATTTGGACATCAACAAAGAATCTATGGATGATAATCGTGGTCATCGTCAGGATTAGTCTACTGTTTACTCAAATTCTTTCAATATTGATACTTAGCATTTAACGAGTTCTAAGGATATTATATTTTTGTTAAACTTAGTTATTTTGAATTTGGGTTGAAGTGTATGCACTTCTTTTGGAGTGTAAAGAAATTATTTTCTAGATGAATGTTATATTTTTGTTAAACTATATTATTTTGAATGTGGGTTGAAGACTTGAAGTGTATGTGCCTTTTGGGATGTAAAAAAAATTTATTTCTAGATGGATATTATATTTAATATTATGCAGGTTGAAATGGGTTGTGTTACATTCGTCTTAACCCAACATGACTCGTTTATTAAGCGTGTCAAATGGGTTGGGTCAGGTCAATTCGCCTTATTAACAAGTCGGGTTAGGGTTGAAGGATCATGACACGATTATTAAATGGGTCGGGTTAGGGTTGAGCCATTTAGTCGAATACCCCTACCTTGACACAACACGAACCCGACACGCTAACCCAAATTGACACCCTTAATTCTTCAAAAATTATTCTTATCATTGTGTCATACTCGTTTCTATATCCGTAGTTGTGTCTATATCTGTACTTTTTAGTTTATATGTACTTGACATAAAGTTGAGTAAATCCAAAAAATCGCAACTTTAACCTTAACCTTAACCACCTGATGAGGTAAAACTGTAAAACAGAAATAGCTACAATAAAGCACGCAGCCACAATGAATTGAAGCACGCAGAAGCAGAAATCAACCTAAACGAACCGGTACCTAGCTTCATTAACACTAACATCATCATCTAGTGACTTTTTTTTTCTCTCTCTAGGTTTCTGTGAAGCCTGGGGGTGAAACTTCTTTGCCTTTATGCAATTTCTTTCTCCGTTCTATCGGTGGAAACTAGAGATTAAGCACGAATGGATGCAGTCATAAACAAGTGTGCGAACCTTAAACTCTCGGAGAAGGAAGGAAGCGAAGTGGATCTAGCCTTTCTAGGGGTAAACCAAGGTTTGGTGTTGGCTAGGAAGTTTTGCACCAAACGGAAAATGAACTTAGAAGCTATAGGGCGGGCATTACGATCAGTGTGGAGAACAAAGAGGGACTTTGAGGTCAGTGATATGGGTGAGAATAAAGTTCTATTTTTGTTTCAGGAGAAGGAAGATTTGGATAGGATTCTATTGCGAGGGCCGTGGTCCTTTGATAAGTACATTCTCTTGTTGCATAAGCTATAGGTGGGTGAGTCTATCTCATCCTTAACTTTTCACGAAGCTGCCTTTTGGATTCAGATTCATGGCTTACCAACCTTAAGCCAGACAAGGGAAGCGGGTTTACGTATTGGAGGAATTTTGGGCAAGGTTGAAAAGGTGGATGTAGGGGATAAAGGGTTTAGTCTGGGCTATTACTTGAGGATTAGAGTAACAATGGACATTTCGCAACCGTTAAGCCGGGGAGGGTTGGTGCTTATAGGGGGTTCAAATTCACAGTGGGTAGAGTTCAAGTATGAACGTCTGCCTGTATTTTGCTACCTGTGTTGCAGAATTGACCATGATGAGAAGGATTGTATAGATTGGATTTGCAATGCATGTCCGATACACTCAGAGGACAAGCAATATGGTCCTTGGCTGCGTGTAATCCCAGATCGATTGCAGAAAACGCATGTGGTGCTTGGCAGTAAACTGGGGAGAGAGAGAGTCCTAGGTAGATGGGAGCGAAGCTGATGGAAAGCGAGCTGCAGCCTGGACAGCAAACGGTAACCTCCGTTGTGCGCTGCCAATCCCATGGAGTAGCGAAGACTAACATTGATAGGGCTGACGTGGAAAGTTTGAAACTAGAAAATGAGAGAATTAAGGAAAAGCTAACTAGGGAAAAAGGAAAATCTAATTTCAAGGAGCAATTGAGAGAGCTTGACGCCAAGATTTCAGGTAAAGCTGACACGGGATGTAACGTGGAGAAGGTTTTCAAGGCAAGGATACTGGAAACAGAGAAGAAGGTGTCAGCGAACCAGAAGGAAAATAGGGTAAGTGAAGATTCAATGCATGGACTTGGGCATGGGCTACCTAGTAGTGGGCCGTAAGAGGTATTGGGTTGTTCTAAAGCTGATGTTAGGCTTGTTGAAACAAAAGCTCCACTTGCTCAAGTGATGGAGTTACAATTATTCCAAATTGGGCCAAAGAAGCCAGGTGTAATTGAAAGAGGAAGTAATAAAAAAGCCAAGAGCCCAAACCGAAAAAGTCTCATGCACATGCAATTAAGCTTGGGAAAGAAAACGTGGGGATGTGCACGTCCAACTTGCAAAAGGAGAACGCCATGAAGGAGATAACCTAAATGGAGGTGGAGGAGATAGATGTAGGTCCAAAACAAAAGACACGTGCTCCCCTTGAAGAAGTTATAGAGAATGCTGAGGTTGGGAAGAGACCCAAGCTAGAAGACGATGTTGTTGCTTTTGGTAGATTGTTGGCCATACAAATGGGATCGGTGATGGCTGTGGTGTAGACTCGCTGGGAACAATGAGTGCTATATGTTGGAACTGTTGAGGGCTTAGGAACCCTCAGACAATTGGCACTCTCCAAAAAATAGTTTTGGAGGAAGATCCTACCTTGGTTTTCCTCATGGAAACAAAGTTTAATGTGGAGGAAATGGCTGAGATTAAGTGTAAGTTGGAAAGAAGCCAAGGCATGATAGTTCTTAGTGTTCGCTGGAGTGGGGGTTTGGCCCTTTTATGGAAGAATTCGTTGTTAGTGGAGGTGCAAACTTTCTCTCCTAGGCACATAGATGTGATTATTACGGAGGACGAAAGGAAGAAGAAATGGCGTTTTACCGGGTTTTATGGCCACCCTAAAACTAGCAAAAGAGAAGAGTCTTGAACATTGTTAGTGAACTTGAGCACAAGGAGTGAGCTACCTTGGGTTTGCATAGGAGATTTTAATGAGATCAGTCATAGGGGAGAAAAGGTAGGAGGGGGTGAAAGACCTGAATGGCAGATGAGGGCCTTTTCTTCAGCTATCAATAAAAGCAAACTTAGAGACATGGGCTTCATAGGTCCAAAATTCAATTGGAGTAGGCGGTTAGGGGCACGTGGGTGCGTTCGAGAGAGACTTGACCGGGCTTTGGTCTCTACAAACTGGGCTTCTTTTTTTCCTCAGGTAAGGCCATACAATGTGGCCACTTGCTCATCATACTACAACATGTTGATACTTAAAACTCTCCCACCTAAGAGTAGGAATAAAAGAAGGCAGTGTTTGTTTAGGTTTAAGGCTGTGGATTAAGGAGGAAGAATGTGATGGTGTAGTGAAGGAGGCTTGGGAGAGAGGCTGAACTCTAGAGGGCTAAAACCAATTTGGGCGGTGCATGGATAAGTGCCAAACCGTTCTGCAAAGTTGGAACAGTACAAAATTTGGCCATGTTGGCCAAAAAATAGCTTTGCCTACAAAGAAGCTTCAATGGCTTAAGTGCTTACCAAGGGGTGGGGCCAACATGGAAGAGATTCATGCTACAAAGGTGGAGCTTAACAAGTTGTTTACGGCGGAGGAAGAGATGTGGAAGAAGCAGTCAAGGAATTGCTGGCTAGAGTCAAGTGATAGCAATACCTCTTTCTTCCATGAGAAAGCCTCAAAAAGGCATCAACGGAACACCATTACTAGGCTACTGGATTCTAATGGTAACTGGCAGGATGAGGAATTTATCATGGCTCATACTTTTATAGAGTATTTCCAAGAGCTTTTTACTTCTTCATGCCTAATAGTTAGTGAAGAATTGTTGGAAGCTATACACCCTAAAGTTACTAACAGAATGAATGAGGTTTTATTGTAGGATTTTCGAGTAGCTGAGGTTGAGAAAGCCCTTAAGCAGATGCATCCGTTGAAGGCGCCAGGTCTTGATGGTATGCCTCCTTTGTTTTTTCAACATTATTGACCTACTGTAAATTCTATTGTCATACAAACTGTAATAGACTTTCTTAATCACAGTGTGGGCCCCCCAAGTTTCATGAAACCCACGTTGTGCTCATTCCTAAGACAAAAAACCCTTCTAGAGTCACTAACTACAGGCCTATAAAATTATGTAATGTGGCATATAAGCTTGCTTCCAAGGTAGTAGCTAACTGAATGAAGGTTGTTTTGAAGGATATAGTACGTGAAAACCAAAGTGCTTTTGTGTCAGAGAGGCTCATCACAAATAATGTTCTTGTGGCCCATGAATTAATGAACCATATTCACAGGAAGAGGAAAGGCAAGGATGGTGAAATAACATTGAAGCTGGACATAGGTAAAGCCTATGACCGGGTGGAATGGAGGTGTTTGCAAAAAATAATGGAGAAGTTGGGGTTTCATGAGCGGTGGATTAGTATTGTAATGGCATATGTGTCCTCTGTTACATATGCCATTAGACTCAATGACCAACCTTGTGGTATGATCACACCAACCCGTGGCCTTCGACAAAGAGATCCACTCTCTCCATATCTCTTCCTACTTTGTGTTGAAGATTTGTCAGCTCTGTTGCACAAGGCATCGCTGAGGAATGAATTGAAAGGAGTGGCTGCCTCAGCTAAGGGACCACGAATTTCACACTTATTCTTTGCAGATGATAGCTTGATATTCTGTAAAGCAACAGAGAAGGAAGGGGCTGAAATACAAAGAATTTTGCAAGTCTATGAGTCCTCTTTAGGTTAACAACTAAATAGAAACAAGACGGCAATCTTCTTTAGTCTCAATACCCCCACACACACATAGGAAGCCATCAAGTCCATGTTTGGTGCCTAGGTTGTCAAACCTCATGAATCCTACCTAGGACTACCTTCGTTGATTGGTAAGTTAAAGAAGAACACATTTGCTCAGCTGAAACAAAAACTAGCATCCAAGCTTATAGGTTGGAAGGAAAAGCTTCTGTCAAATGTGGGGAAGGAAGTATTGATTAAGGCAGTTACACAGGCCGTTCCTTTTTATACTATGAGCTGCTTCAAGCTCCCCAGCGGGCTTTGTGAGGAGATGACTGGAATGGTGAGACAATTTTGGTGGGGGCAAGTGAAGAATGAGAAAAAGGTGACTTGGATGAGTTGGGAAAGAATGTGCCTACCAAAGGAAAAAGTAGGGATGGGCTTTAGAGACTTGAAGTCCTTCAATCTTGCCCTATTAGCCAAATAGGGATGGAGGCTTCAAACTAATTTCTCTTTCCTATTTTCTTGGGTCTATAAGGCTAAATACTTCCCTAATGGGGTTTTCATGGATGCTAAGGTGGGTAAGAAAGCTTCCTTTGCTTGGAGGAGCATAAGGACAACCCAACACATGGTCAAACGTGGATTGAGATGGCAGGTAGGAGATGGTTGTAGTATATGGGTCTGGCAAGATCAGTGGCTTACTACCCGAAGCACCTATAGGTGGTCACTCTAGAAAGGCTTGGGAACCAAATTAAAATGGTTATGGACTTGCTGAATGATGGAGGAAAGGAGTGGGACATAGAGCTAGTGAGGAGTCTCATTTTACCCTAGGACGTAGAGGCGATCCTAAGTATCCCCATCAGTGAATCGGTTGCAAAAGATAGAATGGTTTTGGGCTGAAGATAAGAAAAGTAGATTTACCGTGAGGAGTGCATATAGGCTGGCTTAGGAAATAGAGGCAGAGGGTGGTAATGCCAGTTGCTCTGACCCGATGAAAATGCATGGAGTTTGGTGTGGAGTTTGGAGTCTAAACTTGCCAAACAAAATCAAGCATTTTGCGTGGAAGGCCTGTAATGGTATCTTGGCCACAAAAGACTCTCTTTTTCATAGAAAGATCATGACCAACAATATATCTAATGCTTATGGTAGGCATATAGAAACAATAATGCACATGCTCTATTTTTGTAGCCGAGGAATAGAGGTTTGGAGTTCTAGCAAGCTTACGCTACCTTTCAATGTTCAAGAGTCATGGAGCTTCATGGACACATTTAGTAGACTTTGAGTTTGTTGGGCGGCACAACAGGGGCTGTTGGAGAGGTGGGTCACGATTTGTTGGGGTATTTGGAAGAGCAAGAACGAGGTTCGGCATGGAGGAAAGAGGCATTCAGGTCTTGTAATAGTGAGAAGCTCTATGAAATTATTAGAGGATTTTCAATCAGCCGATGAGAAGCTGAGTCGATCTAGATTAGACAATCGGAACACAGTTGTTTAGGAGCCACCACCGCTGGGTTACTTCAAGGTCAATGTTGATCGTGCACTATTCTTAAAATCAAAGTAGTCCGGCGTGGGAGTGATTGTGCGCGACGAGGAAGGTAATGTGGTAACGGCCATGTGTAGGAAGATGGATTTACCTCTTGGTGTGTTAGAGACTGAGGCGAAGGCCCAAGAGATTGGGGTGAAATTTGCCGAGGAGGTGGGGCTCAAGGACGTGGTGTTTAAAGGAGACTTGCAGTTGATAATAAACGCAGTTCACAATATTGGAAAGGCAGCGTCTTCAGTTTAGAACATTATCCAAGGCGTGCTGCGAAAAGCCCAGAGCTTCAGGACGTTTGATTTTCTACATATTAAAAGGCAGGGAAATGTCCCTGCCCATTTGTTAGCTCAGCATGCTTAGAATGTTGAGAACTTGATTGTGTGGCTGGAAGAGTGTCCCAATCAAGTGGCACATGTGTGTGCAAATGATGTATCTTCTTTACAGCGTATTGAATAAAGGTTTGAGTATTTCCCATCGGAAAAAAACACTAACATCATCATTAACACCATGGACACGTACGGTAGAACCAACGAAAGTTGTGGCATAGTGCTAAATAGCATAAACTAGAGAGTTAGATATCCAAAACCACTCCCTTCATAATAATATATTTAGCTACTCTCCTCGATCTTTAGCCTCCCCCCCCCCCCCCTCCCACCGGCGAAGCACCATTCTATACTTTCTAATTGTAGCCTCCATTAATTCAATTTCCCCACTTATCCTTTGTTTTGGCCCAATAGGCATTATTAATACAAGCAAACCAAAAGAAACATTGGAGATAAGAGATGGTATATATATATATATATATATATATATATATATATATATATATATATATATAATTAGGGATAATGACACTCACACCCTTAAAATTTTACTATTTATTACCTATTAAAAGGCAGTTTAGCACTTTGTTCTTTTGTAAAAAAGAAAAAAAAACCTTATTAAGAAAAGAAATCAACAAATAGAATATCTTCCATAATTTATTTGTGATTATTTCATTCTTGTGTTTTGGAATTTATATCAATTATTAATTTGAAATAGTTTAAATTATTTATACTTTTATCATTTGGAAAGGACCATGAATAGAATTGTTTCTAAGATTTGAAAAAAATAACAAAGTTTGACTACAAACTTAGTTATAGCTAGGAACTACAACTACCACTAAAAAAATTAGTGTGTATATATATTTTAAAAATATAATCATTAAATTGCATATTTTTTATGTTTTTAACATACATGTCAAAATTCATGCTAATCAGATATTATTTACTATAAACAGATTTGTTATGAATAATAATAAGCTACAAAAACTTGAAATTTAAACATTTGATTAATGACACAACTATTAATTTTTGATTTTCTGGAAATTTTGCAAGTATGGAAAATATAAAAAGAAATTGTTAACTAGTGGTGAGATTTACCAAAATTCACATCTAATAAAAAAGATACTGAGTAGAGTTGTAGTTATTAGGTACAACCAAGTTTGTAATTGAACTTTGTCCTTGAAAAAATGACTTCATTCACAATTTTTGATGATTTGACACATCAAATTCACATGGGCCCTTTCATGTTCAAGTAAACCAAATAAGGCATTGATGGTCTACACATGTTCAATTTGACTTCTACATTTGTATCTTCAAATGTGAGTTGATGTTTAAGCTTATTATACTTTGAAGCTTACATTGGTGTAGAATGACAATATAGACCGCCTAAGCAGAGTGAGATTAGGCAATTTGTCGACTAAAACTAGATTATGTAACACTTACATAATCTTCTGATCAATGGAGAGGAGTTTTACTAAGTCTAAAAGTTAATTGACAATTGAAGATAATTTTAGTTAATAAGAAGACAAATGAGTCAATATTTGATTCAAATTTTTTATTGCCTTCTCTATATTTCACATAATAAAAATGACAGTGATCTAAGTCCCAACTAAGTAAATCCTTCCATCATATGCTCCAAATTCAATGTGTTGTCTTTTACTTATAGCAAATGTTCACCCTTTAGATAAGACTAGAGACAAAGTCCCAATAAACATATGAGGAAGAATAAGAGCCTTAAAATCATGCAGACTTCTTTTATAATCCTAATCAAATTTCAGTGACAAAACCTCCTATCAAAAGTAAGTTTTTCAATATGGTTAGGGTTTACTCAAATTGACTAAAATAGTATGCAATTGGAACATGTAATTTGGGTTTTGTAACACCAATTATATGAAATTATTATAGATTTTAGAGTAATCAAAGAATTGAATCTTTAAAGTTAGGACTTAGACTAATATGGGGCTTTTGATGAGCTAATCATTTTGATGTTGAATTAAAAGTACATATATAAAAGTTAAGATACTGTAACCTAATTACAGGTTTGAGATTCAAATTGGAATATTTAATTTAGGGTTTATGATTAATTAAATTTAGGACTGCAATTAAACATAATTCTCCCTTAAATTGGGGGGTTTTTGTATATCCAATATTGATTTTTCAAAATAAGTTGCACCTATGAGGATTTGAATATCCCATTTGACTCATAACATGCTTTATTTTGATTAATAAAACTTATCATAGGTTTCTTCTCAAAAAAAAAAAAAAAAAAAAAAATCTTATCATAGGTTTATTTAATAATCTTATTCTTACTATTCACTATTTTTTTTAATTCTATTCCCACCAACTTTCTTCATCCTTCTTGAACCTTGTATAAGCACTAAATCTCCCCAAAGATCCATCAATACAAAATCAAACTTCAGTTTAATTTTGTTAAAATAGCAAAGTTGCATCATTAGAAAGCCCACACAAAGAAATTTATATAAATTAATACGATTAATGCTATAGTCACAAACTATTTTACAATATTTTTACAAATTGTTAATGTGGCTAACAACGCTAACTTCTTATTCATTTTCATTTAGGCTCACTACTTTTTCATTTACTAATAACTACTTACCACATCAACAATTTGTAAATTTGTTTGTAAAAAAATTTGTGTCTTTTAGCATTATTCAATTAATACACCAAAATAAGCAAAGCCCATGAAATCAAATCCATGAAGAGAATCAGCCCCTCACATTTTAAATAAAAAAAGTGATATGATGCGGCATTCCAAGTATTCGCCTACATGGTATGGAAATAATAATTTATTCAATCCATTGGATACCTTAGCAATTTCCGTCCAACACTGAACAATGAGGACCAAATTGAAATAGATCTTAAAATATATGCTCTGCTTTTTTCTTTTCTTTTTTCGTTTTGTTAAAGCTATGCTCTGTTTTTTTTTCTTTTTGTGGATTGCTTATTCCAGTGTAAGGACATCGCTATTCCAGTTTTCGGCTTTCCCTATCTTCCAAAATTCAAAATTTTTGCTAACTGATTAAAAAACCTGTTTTGGTTGTTGAGAAATTAGAGGAATACCACTGATAAAAATTAAAAAAAAAAATCGTATTTTCTCATTACATTTTCAAGGATTTTTATTAAGCAAAGAAAGAGGATTTTTATTAACAAATTAATAAAATTCTCATATCAACAAGATGCCATGAATTATTATATGACTAATCAATGAAATTCTGGTGTCTAAACCAAAGAAAACTAAGAAAAAAGAACCGTCAACTTAAAGTTGCACGACCTATGAATCCAAACCTAAACTATTTAAGTTTCACTATACCACTCTTTCCTAATCAGAATAGGACAACAACATAATTACCCCATCTGAACAACCCACTAAAACAAAAGGTCTAAACATTGTTTCCTTGTTGATGATCATTAATCATCAGCTTTCAATTCTGATTCCGAATCCATATACAATTCTGATTCGGAATCCATATCCAAATGAGCAGCGGTTTCTTCACCAATCACTTCAGTCTTCAAGACTTCAACGTGGGCTATCACCACAAAGTTCTCGGCTCCAAAAGACGCAGAAGCAGCCGTGACGAAGGATTCCATTATTGGACTGAGCGAGTCGCAAAGATAAGAGTCGAACTGCATACTCTCAAGCGTGTCCACGATGTCTAGTTTCATATTCTTTGGCGAGGCCAAGACATAACGAGGAAAATCGAGTACTTTAACTAATTCCTCATAGACTATCTCTTCACGCAAATACAGCCTCTCATCATCCTTGCTGTCGTCGGTACTGGTTTGAAGAACTTTGAGTTGATACCTTGGCTTTAGACGGATTTCCAAATATCCCATGCGTATCGGTGATGGCTCTTCTTTAGATTCGTACGATTCAAATCTCTTGTACGATTCAAACCTCACATTGTAATCCAAAGGTTCAAAGCAAGCCATGACAGAAAGAATAAGAGAAACAAACTGAGAATGTGAAACAGAGAAAATCAGAATGTGAGAGACAGAGAGTCAGAATGAGAAAGACAGAGAGGAATAACGTGGTTGATTGGAATGTATGGGATGTATATATATAGTAATATTTGTGTCCTTCTCCGAATGGGTTAAGGATTCCGGGGTTAGGTAGGTTTGGCTGGTCGGTTGTTTTAGAAATATATAATTAATTATTTTTTCTCGAAAATATATGAATTATTATCCTAAAATTTGGGATAATGACACTTATCCCCTTGTAATTATGGACAAAGTTTAGCTACAAAATTAGTTATAGTTTTAGGTTACAAACTTACTTAATATTTTTTTATTGGATATGAATTTTGACAAATCCACCATTGGATTACATCATTTTCTTATATCATCCATGCTTGCAAAATTTCAAGAAAATTAAAGATCAATAGCTATGTCATCAATAAATTTTTTAAATTACAAGTTTTTGTAATTTAAAATTATGCACAAAATATAAGCTTATAAATCATATAGTAAATGATATCCGATTGACACAAAATTTAACATGTGTATTAAGGACGTAAAGAACATGCAATTCAACGGTTAGATTTTCAAAATATGTTGTAGTATTTATTTTATTGAGTGAGTTTGTAGTCTTAAGCTACAACCAATTTTGTAACTAAATTTTATCCTTTTATTATTTATACGTATTAACTAAACTTCACATATGTGTCCAAAAACAAATTATGAAAGGTAGTTTAGCACTTTGGTCTTTTGTAAAAAGGAAAATAAACCATATTAAGAAAAGAAATCAACAAATAGAATATCAATTATTAATTTGAAATAGTTTAAATTATTTATACTTTTATCATTTGGAAGGCAACATGAATAGAATTGTTTCTTGGATTTGAAAAAATGACAAAATTTTGGCTATAAACTTGGTTATAGCTAGAAACTACAACTTTCACTAAAAAAAATTAACTTGTCTATATATTTTTAAAATAGAACAGTTAAATTGCATATTTTCTATGTTCTTAACACGCATGTCAAAATTCGTGCTAATTAGATATTATTTACTATAAACATATTTGTTATGAATAATTATAAACTACAAAAACTTGAAATTTAAACATTTAATTGATGACACAATTATTAATTTTTTATTTTTTGGAAAATTTGCACGTATGGTATGGATGATATAAAAAGAAAATGTTATCTAGTTGTGAGATTTACCAAAATTCACATCTAGTAAAAAAGATACTGAATAGAGTTGTAGTTATTAACTACAACTAAATTTGTAGTTAAACTTTGTCGTGAAAAAATGACTTCTTTCATAATTTTTGATGATTTTACCCATGGAATTGATCACACGGGCCTTTCATGTTCAAGTATGCCAAATAAGTCGCTGATAGCCTACACATGTTCAATTTGACTTCTACATTTGCATCTTCAGATGAAAGTTGATGTTTAAGCTTATTATATGTGGCTTAGACTAATATGTGGCTTCTGATGAGCTAATCATTTTGAGGGTGAATCAAAGGTCCACATATAAAAGTTAACATATCGTCACCTAATTACTGGTTTAAGCTTTGAATTGGATGATTTAATTTACTAATTTTTTGATTTATTCTATTCCCACCAACTTTTTTCATCCTAGAGCCTTGTATAAGTACTAAGAATTTGTTTGGAAAGTGATGAAAATTTTCAGCTTATTTGATTTTTTAATTTCTTTCTGATACTATTCATGAGTTTTATTGTACTATTTTAGTAGCAGGTTTTCAATTTCAGCTAAATGAATTATTCTCAAATGGACTCTAATCTCCCAAAAGGATCCATCAAATTATCAATACAAAATCAAACTTTAGTTTAATTTTGTTAAAATAACAAAGTTACATCATCAGAAAAGCCACACAAATAAATAAGTATAAATCCATGAGATTAAATCCATGATTAAAGGATTAGGAAATCTAGATTTTGATTCCAAACATACACTCAATTGAAAGAGATTCAGCCCCTCACATTAAAAAAAGAAAAAAGAAAAAAAGGACAATGTAATATGATGTGGCATTCCAAGTGTCTATGTATGTAATATGGAAATAATAGTTTATACAGTCTGTTAAATACGTTAGCAATTTCTGTCCAACTATCATTAACAGGGGCAAATTAAAATAAAACTTAAAATTAGAACCTAATTAACACAATTGAAAAATTAAGTATCAAATAAAAATATAATGTAAAATATAGGGTCAATTCTATAATTTACCCAAAAATTTATAAAAGTATTTTCATACGCCAAACAAAACCCTTCACATCTATTCTCAAAAAACAGCACAGTTCTCCTCGCCGTTGATCATCCAAGGTCGGGACTTCATCCAACGGCCATAAATCCACCTCGATATCTCACTTCTCCGGCAATCTCAGGAGCCTCTCTTTCTCTGATAATTTTGGGAATTCGGATCAGAACAGCACCGGGGGATTGCTTATTCCAGTGTAAGGACATCGCTATTCCGGTTTTCGGCTTTCCCTATCCTCCAAAATTCAAAAATTTTGCTAACTGATTAAAAAACCTGTTTGGTTGCTGAGAAATTAGAGGAATATCACTGAGAAAAAAAATCATATTTTCTCGGCAACCAAACGTTGCTTAAGGTTATTTGGTAATTGAATTGGTGGTGCTTTTCAATCATTGTGAGTGAGAGATCACACAAACGGCGGTTCTGTGAAAGCAACTCAACGGTTCTGTGAAAGCAGCAATTTTTGTATGAAAGTTGTGGTTTTCAATTGTTGTGATATATATCGGAGCGAAAAATGGTTGCTTTTACAGTTTTCCTGCATTTCTTGTTTACCAAATTGTGCATTAGGTTATTTGGTCTTTGAATTGATAGCTTTAACATTACTTTTGATGGTAAAAGCAGCGATTTTTGTATGAAAATTTGTGGTTTTCAATTGTTGTGATATATATTGGAGTGAAAAGTGGTTGCTTTCCTGCATTTCTTGTCAACTAAATTGTGCATTGGGTTATTTGATCATTAAATTGATAGCTTTCACATTGATTTTGAAGGAGAAAGCAGCGATTTTTGTATGAAAAGTAGTGGTTTTCGATTGTTGTGATATATATTGGAGTGAAAAATGGATGACATTCATGAAGATAATGTGCGGATGCATATGAGCGAGGCACAGCATCCGATGCAATTTCAGTATGAGCATCATGGGTTGCATCATATGAGCAATGGGAATGTGAATGGGATGGATGATAATCATCATCATGACAATGGGAATGTGAATGGTAGTGGCGGTGGTGGGAATGAGGGTTATGAAGGGGATGTCCCGTCTGATGCCGGGAATCTTTCTGATAATCGTAGCGCAATGGTGGAACAAGTCGGTGGTGATAGTGGAGACCAGCTTACACTGTCATTTCAGGGTCAGGTTTATGTGTTCGATTCTGTATCACCTGAAAAGGTTTTTTACTTGTCCTCATTGTTTAGTTCGTGTCGCTATTTTGCCTTTTATGCTTGATGATCTGATATATTAGATTTGGTGTTTATTATTTGATGTGGAATATGTGCAATTAATATGGTTAAAAATATGCTCAAGGTCTCAATTGAAGGTGATTATGTTCAAATATTATGCATTTAAGAATTCATGTTAATGTATTTAATTTGAGACTTCGTATTTATTATTCTGAATACGAGAATGAGTTTGCAAACATAATCCAAGAAGTTAGGATGTTGGCTTTTAGATGGGTGTGATGTATGGAATGCAATGATACCAAGTAATTACAATGAAATGTATCTATGGACACAAACTTTTGATTGGAGTTGTGACATGAGCTTTTGGTGTTTCTAACATGGATCTTTATCTTAATTGGAAAGGGGTATAACCGTATAAGTATGGAGATGCAGGGGTGAAAAATGGTAAGATGTAGGGCCTTAAAAAACAATTTGAGTTGCTTGAGGTTAGATTAATATCGACAGGGTGAAGGGCCTGCTCAAGCAGATCTGTGTTCCAAAAGAGTCAATATTGAGTAACTTTTTGCTCAGCTTGACTCGGTTTTTATTTATTTATTTATAAATTAATTAATTAATTAAATTTTTTTTTTAATGAATAAGAATTTAAGTTACTTGAGCTTGACTGGACATCAGGTTGATGCTTGAGTTCAGCTAGAGATAACTGACCTGCTCGAGCAAAACTGTGAAGTAAAAGAGTTAATGTTGACCAACCTTTTGCTTGGCTTGACTTGGTTTATTCTACAAAGTGTAATCACTTTAGCTCGAATTGAGATTAGGAGGTTGTTGAAATTCTTGCTTGAGATCGCTTGAAATAAAAGTGAGCTGAGCTTAATTAGCATAGCACCCGGCTTGTGCACATGGCTGTAGAAAAGTAAAAGAAAAGAGTTGTTTGCATCTAGGTGACATAGTACATATGTAGATTAGCTTGTAATGCTGATTTGTGTAAGTGCACAATTTTTCAAGTTCATGTTTTCTATAGATTAGATCCAGCTGATTAACTTGTTTGAATATGTAACATTAATACAATTTGATGTAGTTGCAACTCTTTTTTTGCGTAAAATTTATGTATTGACATGAAAGTTATTTTTGGACACGTGTGATGATTGCATCTACTTGGAAATATGGATCATGAATTTTTTTTCATAATGATCCTCAATTTATCATGAAACTAGTATTGGCTATCTTGTCTATGCAATGGTGCACTGTAGAAACTTCCTTTTAATAATTTTAAGATGTCTTTCTCAGGTTCAAGCTGTGCTATTATTGTTGGGGGGCCGGGAAGTACCTCCAAACATGCCTGCCATCCCAGCAACTGTTCACAATAATAACCAGGTAGTGGTACTTGTTCTGAGTGTTCTAATAATTAATGATGTATGTTGTCTCTTCAAGTATCTTGCTAACAAAGAGTTAACCAGGGAATTTCTGGTACTCCACAACGGTTAAGTGTCCCTCAGAGAAATGCCTCACTGGCTAGATTCCGTGAAAAGCGAAAAGAAAGAAACTTTGACAAGAAAATTCGTTATACTGTTCGTAAAGAGGTAGCTCTTAGGTATGGCATCTGTCTTCATCATAACTTTTAAAATCTTTTGAGGAAAATCTATTTATTATATGTAGAGCTATTTTTTTCTTGTACTCTATAGGCCAAGTTATATTGTTTCTTTGGAAAAGCATAAGATGTTGCAAAATATGTAGTACTCTCTCCTTCCCATTTTGAGTGTATTTGTTTGAAATGGCACGGGGTTTATTGAAGAAGAAAAAGTATACCACTCTTGGTACTCTATTTTATGATGTATAAGATCCATTTAAATGGATATTTTAAGCAACCCATATCATTTAAATGAAGCTTGTGCATTTTGTAAAAAGGGAAAGATTGTGGTGATTCTGAAATTTGTATAGTAAATTCCAAATCAAGCACGACATCTTACTAGGAATTGCAATATTTTATCATTGTTTTGTATTGTTGCTTTGTAGGATGCAGCGAAATAAAGGTCAATTTACGTCTTCTAAGTCCAATAATGATGATTCAGCATCAGCTGTAACAAGTTGGGGCTCAGACGAGAGCTGGGGTCCTGACGGTAATGGATCCCAGCATCAGGAGATTGTGTAAGTTATCATATTTTATTTAGTATTCTGTAATGTCTACCTTGAATTAATGATATATTTACCATCAAAATGGGAGATAGCAGAATTATATACTACATGAGTCCTATGTGAGTCTTAATGATCCATATATGTGTGTGCGTGTGCGTGCGTGTGTGTCTGTAGTTTTATTTCCTGAAGAACATTTAGTCATGCTTGATTCAGGTCTGGTTGGGTTAATTGTCATTTGGGTCACTAAATGAAGTTTAAGGTTATAATAGTAGGGTAAATTTGTTTGCAACTGAAGATCCGGGAAAAAAGGCTAGGTTGACACTTGAGTCTTTATTTAAGACTACTGTTATCTAACATATGCAGGTTGAGTTGTGTAATATTTTGGCTATCTTATCATCTCTAATGAAGCATTTTTTTACCTAGGGGTTGCATCTGAACAATAGTAGGTTAGTACTGTACCACATGCACATTACTAAATTTGTGCATGAGTAACTAACTAATATGGGTGTGTGGTCCTTTTCAGATCTCATAATGGACAAGGAATTGCAAAAGAATCTTTGTAGCTGAATTCAAGTTTGAAACTGTAATTAGGGTATTGGACAAGTTAATGAAAACAGAAAGGACTGATAATCCCTAATAAGAACAAGAAATAGGTTTTAACATGGCTGTCTTAAAAAAAGATATAAAGGGGGGAAAGGGAGACAAGGTTGCATGGGAAAAGGTTTTTGTACATAAGGAGGGTGTCTTAGGTCTAAAGATGGTGCATGAATGGAATATTGCTGTTGTTATGAAACATATCTTGTATTGGTTTGCCAAAACAGGATCTATTTGGGTAGCTTGGATTCTGCAAAATATGTTGAGGGGTAAAAGTTTTTGGATGGTGAAGGTTCCTCTTGGACAGCAGCCTTAAGATGTTGATGATAGTAAAGCCTTTTTAGGGGACAAGACCTAACAGGTCATAGGTGACTTTTTGTGTGAATGTAAAGCGGAAAAGCTGACCATCTGTTACTTGTTTAACTGTAAGGATTTTATGACTTAATGGTCGTTAAATTTCTTCTATTTGTGGGTTCATTTGGTTGTTGATTTTCTATTTGTCAGAAAATGAAGACGAGGCAGTATAGAGGATTTGGTATGCGTGTAATTTTTTCTGCACCACCCCCACCCTCCTCATTTTTGTCTTGGATTTGGTACACTTTACTTTTTGTTGGTGATTTTTCATCACCTGTGTACATGAGTTGAGTCCATTTTTCCTTATATCATTTGAAAAATGGGATGCAGTATGTTGAACCTAATTAAGTGGTAGGTTGAACCTAGTAAGTGGGGCTATGCCATGACATACCAATCTTTAGCATTAAAAATTGCCAGTATTTCTTGTGGCAATGTATGGGTTAGATTTCCCTCACTCTCTGTCTCTTCATGGGGTTGGTTGTGTAGTTACAATCCCGAACTCCTTAAATTTGCTGTAATACTTTGTGCGTGTGGTGCATTATCTAGAGAGACCTTGGAAATTCAATTGGGAACTTTAGTAACACCTTAAATTAACAAATTGCACATCACTTTGAGCAAAATGTTAAAAATATGTTATTTATGTGCTTGATGTGCCATCCATTTCATGCCATCTTTCTCCTTGAATCCATCTAATTTTATCGTCATTGCAACTATGTGCCTGATGTTTCCTCTTAAATCTTTTTAGCTGTCAACACTGTGGCATCAGTGAGAAGTTTACTCCAATGATGCGACGTGGTCCTGAAGGGCCAAAGACCCTTTGCAATGCATGTGGACTTATGTGGGCAAGCAAGGTTAGTAGTAGTGTTCATGTATTGTTTATTGTAAGTTTTTATATTGTTTGTGTTGAATGCAATCTCATATGCTTGTGGACTTGTAAAAAGCCTTCCCTTGAATGTATTCCCCAGTGTACTTTGCCACAAATTACACTTGATTAACTTAATCATATAAGTTATAGTGAGAAAAATAAATGTAAAAGATTTATTTTTATAGAAAGAAAAAGTAACCTCCCATTTTCTTTTTCTTTTCCTTTTGCTAAAAAAAATAATCATAAAAAAAATCCACTGGGTATTATTTGATAAGTAATAATTAATGGACTAGAGAGAAATGAGCGTGTGGTGCAACCTCTCTTTGGCTCTTGTCTGAGACAACGCCAAAACCACTATTGGCATTTATTCTTTGAAGGCAAAGCTTTCAAATTATCTCCGATTCTTAAATTACAAGTATCAATGTACTTGGGTTGGCAGTACTTGTCAAATATGTATGTGTATAGTACTTGTCAAATATATATATACACACACATACGTATGTGTATGTGTGTGTGTGCGTGTGTGTATTTTAACTAGTAGAACTTTGTCCTCTACACGAGGTTTTTTTTTTCTATGTTCTACATGAGCAATGGCACAAAATTTGTTCATTTATACTTATGAACCTCTATGAACTGTAGGGAACTTTGAGGGACCTCTCTAGGGCAGCACCAAAAGCTGGACAGAATTCTTCTTAAATAGGGATAAGGTGAGCAACCTTTTTATCGATAACATGAATTTATCTTACTGAGATGAGCATTAAGAAACACGGAATATTTTTAATCATTTTACCTCATCTTGATTGCATGTTCCGCAGAAAATAGGTTTTGAGGCTGACCAAATGGCGGTTAAAAGTTGCAGGAAACCTTAGTGATGTCTCAAGATAACCCTTTTGGATTCAGCCACCATATATTACCTTTTAATGGAAGAACTGGTATTATTACCTTTTAAATGAGTTTATAGGGTTGGTTCTGCTGCACTTGGAGGTTGGATTTTTATGCTGGCCTGAACTTTCTGCTGTTAAACTTGACTTTATATGTGGATAGGTTAAAATTTCAAGCCCTTTGAAAGGCAGATTTGGAGAAACCTAAATCATTTGGGGCATCAAGGCCATACCGATATATCCTGAATTCAATTATACTGCTTTTGACAGAGTAATGTTTGTCCATAAAGACAATGCTGGGGAATGCCCAAAGGATCTCATACAGGCTTTGTTTTGCATTAGCCTCCTCCTAAGCAGTTTCAGTGAATTAAGGATTTTATAATTGCATCTATCAAGAACCAACTGTTGTGTTTTCCCATTTCTTTTTTGATTCTATTTTGTTTTGTTTTTAATTTTATCTTGGTTTGTGGCACGAACAGAGGATATTGTAAGGAACGAGACTACAATAAAAAGAAGCAATAATGTGCATCTAAAAGAATCTTACAAAAATTGCTAATGGCTTTTAGGCCAAGTAGCAGTCTAATCAATTTTCAAAAAAAGAAAAAAGAAAGAAAGAAAGAATAGAAAAAAAAAGTAGCAGCTCAACCCCAAAATAATGGTCCGGGGTTCAATCCAGAGATATAAATGCCATACTAAAAGTACGGTCAAAATAAAAGCTAAAAGCTAGTTGATTCTTTTTGTGCTGAAAGTATTGTAGAAAAAAGTTAAGAGAATTGAAAATATTGTAGAAACAAATTTATATGTAATTTTAACCTGATTTTAATGCTTGAATATAATAGCTATTGAAAAAATTAAAAATTATTGTATAGTAAGTACTTATTGTTCATATTGTTCATACTTATAAATAGTACGATATAGATATGCAACATAAACCATGTTCATACTGTTCATACTCATAAATTGTATGATACAGATATGCAACATAAACCATTATTATGTCTATTTCATGTCACATAAGAATCTATGCATGCATGTTCTGCAAATTAATTAATTTTTTTTTTAAAAGAAAAAATTTTTAATTCAGAAGTGACATTCATTTATGTAGTGGTAAGAGATAGTATTACTATATCAAATAGTTATGTGCTTAATTTGGACACCCACTCTAGTGTCTGAAGTGTTCTTTAAAAAAAAAAAAAAAAAAGAAAAGAAATTTTGAATAATTGGTTTGAGTCTTTGAAATGACCTCAACTCTCAGCCTCAAGTCTCAACATCTTTATTTTTTATTTTTTTTAGAAACAAGTCTCAACATCTATTCAATCTGAATGCACTTAAAACTTTTGACACTTTGGAGGGCTGTTTTCTATTTATATAAAAAAGTACACAATTTTACAAAATCACAAATGTATATATAATTTTTACAATATTTATTTATTTTTAGTTTAGGTGAGGAGAGACTACCTCATACTAGGGTCAAGGCAAACCGTAAGCTATAGGAAAAATTTACATTAAACTTATAGACCCTTCACTAAAAATGACAGTTCACTCAAACTTAGTCCTTTTGGAGGATGCCTTGGAGCCCTACAATATTCAAACTGTACAAACTGATTTCACTTGATCAGATGTATGTATTGTATTTTGTAGTTGTAGTAGTACCAAAAAAAAAAAAAACACACACACACACACACACAAAAAGAGCCCATTTTGGGCTCTCTCTCTGTCTATCTCAACTGAAAATGGACTCTTCTTCTTCTTCTTCTACTTCAACCTTCACCCCAAACTCCAAGCGCCCATTGGACCCCACCACGATGGACCCCACCACCACACCAAAGCGGCGCCACCTCTCACAACAACCATCAACAGAACAAAGCGTTGTCTTCCGTCTCCTCTGCCCTTCCTCTCTCATCCCTCACCTCCGCCCCCTCCAATCCCTCCTCCACATCTCCCCCGAAAACAACAGCAACGACGCCGACCACTGCGTCGTCCACATCCAAAACGACGTCGTCAACGACGGCAGCGACAATGGCGACCGAGACCAGGATTGCTCGCCGGCCCAGCAAGCGCTCCTGAAGGTCTTCGAGACAATGGCAATGGCGAAGGCCAAGGTCGGCGATGATGAAAACGAAGAAGTCAACAAAGAGAACGACCCGGACCCGAACTTGAATTCCGGCGGCGGCGGCGAGGATATGGGGTTGGGGAGGACGGTGTGTTGTAGGTTATTGGCGGGGAGTAATCAGGTGGGGTGTGTGTTAGGGAGAGGAGGGAAGATTGTGGAGAAGATTAGGCAGGAGAGTGGGGCCCAAGTTAGGGTTTTGCCTAGAGATCATCACCATTCTCATGACTTGATTCAAGTAAGTCATTCAATTCAATTCTATTCAATTCAATTGTGATTGAAATGTACAATGTTGAGTTTTGATTATATAAGACTAGCATAATTAGTATAATTGAGTTGATTGAAAATTGAATTGCTAACTGTTAGTAATATATATATATATATATATATATTTTTTTTTTTTGAAACAAATATATGGGATTTATTCTTAATGAGTTTAGGGATACTACTACTATGAACATTGGGTTATTGTGATTATTGTTGCCTAGTAAACTTGATGCAACAATGATGCTACAAATACAACAAATTTCACAACTTGTTGATGGTGGTAGCTTGTGATTAGAGCAACGTCACTTTCACATGGCCAAAATTTGCAAAAAAAAAAAAAAAATTGATAATAGCTAGTTGAATAAATGCTCTTCTGAAGTTATTTGGGAGTATCATTTTATTTATTTTTTGTTTTTAAAAGCCCAGTTTCCCAAATAACTTCAAAATAGTGCCAAAATTATATACCAATCAATAACTTGTCACCTCAACAATTGTGAAAAATTTGTCATTGGTGGACCTAAGTGAAAGTGATGTTGCTCCGATTTACAACAGGACATAATTTTATAGAACTAGCATGTTTATTGGAGTTTTTTTTTTGGGTGGGGAGGATGCGATCAAAAACTTTGCATCTTGATTAAGCCAATGGTTTGTGGACCAAATTGTATTTTCTCTTCTTTATAGGTAAGGGTGGAGGGAGGGTGAGGTTTTGGTTTCAATTCAATATAGGTGGATCAGTTGCATTTATGGTTTTTTTAAGAAAGATTTAAATTGTGAATATTCATTGTTCAATAGCTTAACACTTTGCCTGATCTTAAATTATTTTTCTTTAAACCTTGTTGGATTGGATGTTTATTGTGCATAGTTATTCTCTTCTTTCGATTTGTGATTTGATAGATCTTTGTAATTAGCATGCTTGATTGTATGGTCCCCAGGTGGATACGCCCTGTATACTTGGGTGACTGATTTTTAATCTCAATAAAATCCATTTCTTATATATAATATAAATCTCTCTCATTTCCAATTATTAATTTGTCAAACCCAAGAACACCGAACAACACTGAGCTTGCTCCTTGGGTTGCCATGTTGGTATATCTTTATTTTTTGGTGGGGGGGAGGTGGGAGGAGGAAGTGAAGGAGGGGGGGTTTGAAGACGTAAATAGGGGAAAATGATTAGTTAGATTGTTTTGCTATTTTGTGAAAGTGAGATTCTGTGTGGATTTATGAATGTAGATGTGGAAATCTAATGTAGTAGATCTTTGTTTTTGTTGATGGGAATGCAAATCTAATGTACCCAATTACCTGACCTAGTCCTATTGACTGCCCACCCGTGAATGACCTTCGGATGGTTTTTTCCGCTTGTTGGTTGACATCAGTTGGGCCTTTCCTTCACCTGACAACGTCAGATCAACTGGATGGCATTTATGAAACCTGATCCAACCCGACATGTGACCAAACTAGCTGATTTTGCCTGACCCCTGTTTAATGGATTATATTAGACGCCTGGGGGATGATTGCATGGGCTAGTTGGAATGCACAAAACTTGCTGCACTTCGAAGGTATTCAGAATCAACCTACTGATATACTCAAAAGAGCCTACTCATGACTGGAAGAGTACCAGATGCTTCTGTGGGTCTTCATACTTTTATATTCTAAGCTTTCCTTGTACTTATACTTATTTTGCTGGAGCCTAGTCCTGGTTGTTGGCTGATGGCTCCCTGACTTACCGTTCTAGTTCTTTTCTTTTATTAATGATAATTTCTATTTTATGCAGTATAGTACTTCTTAAGGGTATATTCTAATGATATGCAGATAACAGGAAACTTCTCAGCTGTAAAGAAAGCACTCCTGTCCGTTTCAAGTTGTCTTCAGGATAACCCTAGGGTTGATGCAGCCAACTCTGGTTCTACTAAACCTTCATTGGGGGCACTACATGGAACTCCCCTGCCACCATATGTTGATCTTCCTCAACGGGGTTATGCATCTAGCTTTCATTCTGCAGATTATCGTTTGAGAGGTTATTCTTCGGTTCCAGGGCCTGAAAATATTGGTGCTGGTCACAGAATGGCTATGGAAGAAGAGGTGGTATTTAAGTTGTTATGCCAACTTGATAAAGTTGGTAGTCTGATTGGGAAAGGTGGCTGTATAATACGAGCTTTGCAAAGTGAAACTGGTGCATCTATTAAGATTGCTGATTCTGTGTCTGACTCAGATGAGCGGGTTGTTGTGATATCAGCACGAGAGGCATGAAAACTAAACTGTCTTTGAATTATAATTCTTTTATTAATGTGTGGAGATCCATAATACATGTGGATTTTTTTTTCAAAAAAAAAAAAAAAAAAAAAAATCTTTTGGTTTAGATTGTTCTTGCAAAATATGGACCAGGATAATCAAGTCCATATCATGTTCCAGATCAAATTTTACAAATCTAAAAAAAGGTGCATGTGGTGCCATGTCATTGAATATTTTAAATGACATATTACTATTTACAGCATTAGATTTAATATATATATATATATATATATAGGACAAAACTTATGTACAGTACCTTAGATACTATTCTTTAGATTATTCTTTTAAGATTCTGCCATGTGGTTACCTAACTGAAAAAATGCACTTTAATCCCATGAGAAAAAAAAAAAACACATGGCAGAATCTTAAGAGAAGAACCTAAGGAACAATACCTAAATACTGTACCTAAGTCTTGCTCATATATATATATATATATATATATATTGACCATGAAATGGAGAGAATCTCCTCAAAAAATGAGGGTTTTCCATCTCATCTCTTTCACAATGTAACATGTGTAGTGAATTAGGACCTGAGAATGATAAACCTTTTCTAGCACTGCCTTGGGCAAAAGTATCTCATGGTCTTTGACCCTAAAATTTGTTGTGCTTCTCTGCATTTGAAGGAATAATTTGTATTTTCTTGTTCAATCATGAAATGATAATGCTGTCAGTACTATTTGTATTTTTTTTCTTTTCTTTTTTCAGCTCTCTTCTGTACACGGCTAGTGTATTGGGGTTCCTCTCTTTTTCTTTTAACGAATTTATTTACCTATAAAAAAGCAAAGTATTTGGTGCAAGGGCTGATAGAAGAAGCCTAGCACATAAAATGCCCTTGTTAAAGTGGGTTGGGTTGTGAATCATGTTAAGTGGTATGGGTTCCATAATCCAACTGGTCACTTTGAGATCTCCTATGTATAGAGTCCAGATGATGACAGTTATGCACTACTTCCTTTTTTGGACCTTTCAAATAGGAGAAAATTCCATAACCTGTTGTACTACTATTCTAGAAGCCAATGGTCCTTGGACCAAATCGCATCTCTATGACTCTACCCCCTTGTAGGTAAGGGTTGGAGGGTTAGGTCACCGCTAATCCCTTCCATGGTGTAATTACCTTTTAAAGAAAACTTCATTCTAGAATAGTCATAATTAACATTTTAATGGATTGATAATCTAGAAATATTCTTATTTGAATTTTTAGGGATAGAAGATCTTTTGTTTTCTCAAATTCTATTGTTTTGACCTACTGCAGAATTCCGAGCAGAAACATTCTCCAGCCCAGGAAGCTGTTATTCGTGTGCATTGTAGAATTGCAGAGATTGGATTTGAACCTGGTGCTGCAGTTGTTGCTAGGCTTCTTGTTCATTCACAGCAGATAGGTTGTTTATTGGGTAAAGGAGGTTTCATTATAACAGAAATGAGAAGAGCTACCGGTGCTAGTATACGTATTTTTTCGAAGGAACAAGTTCCAAAGTGTGGTTCCCCTAATGATGAAGTGGTACAGGTAATTAACCCTTTTGGGCGTGAATATATTGCTTAAGTTAAGAAAGTCAAAAGGGAATTAACCCTTATAAAAATAAAAATAAAAAAAAATAAAAAAAGAATAAAAAAAGCATGACTGCTATATGTTATAGGATAGATAGATAGATATATTCTCTGTTAAGCTTTTCGATGGGAAAAATTTCTTGTTGAACTTTATGTTTTACTCATTTTGCATATTTGTCACAGTATTTCCCTATTTCCCCCCATAAGAAAAACCTACAAGTATTTATTTTCTCTCCTCAAAATCCTTTTCCAATTTGTCATTGAACAATCTTGTCTTTAATTTATGCCAAAATACATTCTAATAAATGAATCAAGACACCTTGAGCTTCATGCTCAAGTGAAAGTTTCCAAACTAGCTTAGCCACTCTCTCTCTCTGCCCCTGATGTCCTTATAATTCTGATCCCAACTTCTTTTTTCTGTTTCTGAATCAATAACAAGAATCCTATGAATGTGAGGTGGTACTTTTCATGTTGCAGTGGAGTCTCCATTCTTTGAATAAATCTTCAGCCAAGTACCAAGCGCTTCTCTAAGGCATTCCAAATGATGCTTTTGTGGCTCATATGTCCTTTAAGCTTGTCCATGATGCTATAACCATGCTGGTTCAAGTGATTGGCTCTTCAACTTAAACTAAATGGATCAATTTGAGTGGACAATTTTTCCAATTTAAAATATGCCTATTTTCTATTTTTGTATTTCACAATGTGAATTGGATTTTTTTAACAGGTAATAGAAATATTTTCTGCCCATTTATTTCTAATTATTCTTGAAGACCAAACAGGCTTTGTGCTTTTTGGCAGGTTATTGGAAACTTGCAATCTGTACAGGACGCTTTATTTCACATAACAGGCCGGCTTCGGGAAACCATATTCCCAATGAAACCGCCCCCTCCAAATTTTTCTGCACCACCCTACTTGTCTCCTTTTCCAGAAATGCCTCCTCCTCTTTTCAGGCCAAGACATAACCCAGCTTCCCCAGGTAGCTATCCTTCTCCAGTGGGACATCCTCATGGAGTTGACCGCTCTGCCATTCCATCCCAACCCCTAGATCACCAGCCTACATTTTCACATGGTATGGATCGCAGTGGTCCATCTAACATGGACCGAGTTCCCTATCCTTATGGAAGTGAGAGACCAGGACATGGTCCTACTTTTGACAGACCCTCTTCTTCTCCAAGATCTTGGAATCCTCAGGTTGGTTGCTTGTTTTTCCAAAAGTTTGAAGCTTCAACATTTGGGGCCAATTTACCTACTTCCATTTTTATAATTTCCCTGTTACTCCTTGTTCCTTTCAGGCAGTGAGCAGTGGAAATAATTGGGGAACAGCTGATGTTTTGGGCTTGACATCAAAAAGTGGGCCTCTTCGAAGGTACCTTCTCCTAGATTTCTTGTCGTTTTCCATCATCTTCTTATACTTACACAACTAAATACTTAGGTTTGTAAATTAGAATTAAGCTGGCATGACATGGTGATAGCCTCTTGTCATACCACTCATCAAATTAAATCCAATATATAGATTTAGTCAGCATTATTGTAAAAGGAGCATTGGTTAACTTTTTGGATATGATCTTCACTTAAACAATATTGACATGATTGCTACTCTGTTCCACGTTTTTTCTTTGCTTTCTTTTTCATTTGGCATGAGGCATTAATGTTTGGATAAGCTTGACAAGATATATGATCAGTTTAGATTTATAGGAAATGGTACTATGTAGTTTTATGTAGGCAGAGACAACATAAAAGCAGAAAGTATAGAAAAGAAACTTCATTATTTGATTTGGAAGTGCATTTTTTCATTTTCTGCCAATATTATTATGAGCAGCGGAAGTCAAGTGCCAATTTTGACCAGCACGTCTGTTGAGATCACAATTCCTCAAACATTTTTGGGCCATGTTCATGGAGAGAACAACAGTAACCTGACTCAGATCCAGCAGGTGGGTTTATGAATGGTGTATTAATTTCAATCTTTCTGCATCAAATTTATGATGATAGTACTATATTGATTTTGACATGAACGTTGGCCCTGGAAATTTCATCTCAGATCTCAGGTGCGAAGGTGTTGATTCATGACCCAAAACCTGGGGCCATGGAAGGTATAGTTATAGTATCTGGGACCACAGAACAAACGCATGCTGCCCAGTGCCTTATTCAAGCTTTTATACTTTGTGGGCAGACACCACCTTGACAATCCGTTCTATTTAGTGGCAAGCTATATTGATGAAGTTTTGAAGTGTGAATATTCCTTTTCTTTCTTTCTTTTCCTTTTTTTGCATCAAGTGTAAATTTTGTAGTTGATTTTGTTCAATGTAGCTATGCCTAATGTCTGTTGGTTCCTCTTTCTTGGTGAATGAAATAAAGATCTCATGTATAGAAATTCTATATTTAATTTAGCCTAGAATTACAGTGCCAATTAGTGGTTTTGCCGGAGATAAGTAGATGCTTTTCTTTGAAATAGATATTGAGCAAAAATTAACAAAGCTATATTCACAAAGTTTCTCTTACAATCCATTCCTAATGTATTCACAGGGCGGTGACCAAGCTCTCTTAAAAGCAAGTTTGCAATATAAACTAAATGAAAGCAACATGAGAAGATGTATCATGTATCCTGTATATGCATAATCTATTTGCAATATAAACTAAAATGAAAGCAACATGAGAAGATGTATCATGTATCATGTATCATGTGTATGCATAATCTATCTCATAGCGCGTGGATTTCATATGATTATGAGGTCTACACATTGTGAGAGGAATAATGGATATATCTGACCCATAAAAGATAATTATTAGAGTGTGGGGGGCAAACAAGAGATCTTGTTACCACTCAAGTATTTATAAGGTTATTGGTATATTGGAAATCAAGGAGATGTGAAGTCCAGTATAATGCAACATTAAGTACCCACACTTTAGGTCAGACATTGAATGAAGTAGATTTTGCACTAATCTTCTGTGCAAGAACATAATGCAACCAATTGCACAGATGAATGTCCCACGCAATGGCATACACTATTGTTTTAAATGGAATGTCATAACCAGCAAGTTTAGCGGCTGCATGTACCCAGAACAGATGTTTCTCTAAAAATCAAGAAAAGGCACAGGTGCATGTAACCAGCAAATTTGATTGACATTGTTTACAACCACCTTTGATTTCATTCTCACCACTTCTCCGACCTCTTCTTGTGCTTTCTTCATGATATGCTTTTCCACGAGCTGCCATTACCCACTTCATTGTTGCTAAAGAGGTATCAGTTAAACAGGTCTTGATATTTTCAAACCAAATAGATAGCTTCAGTTTACATCTGATTGTGTGTATATATGTGTAGGATTAGGTCCTCTAGTGTTCTTAGGGTAATTCTATCATGGAGTTCTTAAAATCCTATTAATTCATTTTGAAATAAAAGAATTGGATACCCCATAAATTAAATAAATAAATAAATAAAATGCTGGGAGCCTCTGGTCTCCTGCTTCAATTTACACAATGGAGTATATGGATGTTTGCATTAAAAATATAAGGGTCAAATGGACACCGCCACCTTCAGATTCTGTGCTTAAGCTTAATGTCGGGATTTTCCAGTTAAAGTATGTGGCGTATGTGGATCTGGGATTATGAATGCATAAGGGCCAGGATCTTTTTGTGGACAGCTGCTTCTGCAGTAATAAAAGCTCTACTCTTTTGTCAAGTTATGGGGTATTCTGAAATTTGTAGTGGAGAGCACTCTGGGCTGAACTGGTTGTGTTACTTAACTCGGAAAAGCTATAATTCCCTCTGGAGATTGCATGGATTCAGAAGAGAATGAGAAAGTTGTTTTAGCTCTTGCTACTGCTCCAAAAGAGAATGAGAAGCCAGCGTATGACTTGAAGAATACTTCTCTTTTCTCCTTCACATTGTATAGCTTGATATGGAATAAATAAATAAAAAGATCACGACACAATATATGCAAGAAACAAAATAAGATTTATCCTCATGCGCGTGAACCTAAAAGGAAGAAATTTTATTTCAAATATTTAGATGATCACAATAGTTATAAGATAGAGAGAGATACAACACACCTCAGGAGAACAAGCCCAACAGTCAGGTTTTGCAAAATAAGGTCACATTGACCTACACAATTCTACTTACACAATAGAATTTTGCATGCGAATTGCCCCTCAAAACTTCAATTCTTTTCCATCCCAAATTTTCTTGTCAAATGAACCATTTTCAATGCAATTATTAATGCTATCCTATTTTTGATGTCATCACAAAAAGTGAAATACCAATACCTCCATGACTTCTTCACCAGTAAGGTGCCACAAACACTCCAAAAGCTTACAACAAAACCGAGTCCAATGCTAACAATAAACCATAGCCTTTCAGTATCATCTCCATCCCGTTTGTCTTCAGCACTACCACTACCATCAGAAAAAGTTGGCCCATAAGATGTTACATCTCCTGAGCACTTGGTCGGAAGTGGAGAGACACACAATCGAGGGTTGCCCTTGTATATAGATGCATCATTTAGTGTTTGGAGCTGATTACCAAATGGGGATTCTTCCTGCTAATTTGTTAAATGACAAGTTCAAGTGCACCAAGGAAGTTAAAGGAGACATGCTTTCAGGAATAGGTTCGGAAAGGCTATTCTTCGAGAGATCAAGTGTTTCCAGGAACCTCATGTTTCCAATATTCTTGGGAACATTTCCAGTGAGATGATTCCTTGACAAGTTTAGTGTATCCAATGCTGTAAGACTTGTTATTTCATCAGGAATTCCTCCTATTAAATTATTCCACGAAAGATCAATGGTGGTAACAAATTGGAGAGTGCTACCATATTCGAGATCTCTTCCTTTTGTCATTATGATGGCTTTCTCAACATAATTGACATAAAAAGAGGGCCAGATGTTGCCATTGCCATAAATCAAAGCAGTAAAATTGCCCAAACAGTTTGGAATTCTCCCAAAAAGATTGTTTTGTGCAACATCTAGGATGTGAAGAGCTAGAAGATTGCACCACCGTCGATGGATGATTCCACTAAATTGATTTGACCGTAAGCGTAGTATTTTGACTTCTGATCCTATCCATGATGGAAGAATCCCCGAGAGATGATTCCCACTAAGATCAACACTCACAAGAGAACAATTTTGCAAGGAAGAAGGAATTTCACCATAAAGATTATTGTTGCTCAACACTAGTATATGAAGAGAACTCAAGAAACCCATTGAACTCGAAATTTTTCCAGATAGGTTGTTGTATGAAATATCCACAACCCACAATAGTTGTGACTCATTCCAATGATGGGGGAGCCCCCCTGAAAGCTTATTGCTCCGAATGTAAAGTCCTCCAAGATCATTTATTTTCCGTATGGACAAGGGAATTGTACCATTGAGGTTGTTCTCTGAAAGATCTAAATTAACAGCGCAACCTTGGCATTAGATCATCAATATTTGATGGGATAGAGCCTGAAAATGAATTGCTTTTCAGATACAACTCGGTCACATTACTAAACCAAAGTGGGATAGGACCCTTGAAGCAGTTATAACTGAGATCAATAAAATTTACATTTGGAAGTACTAATTGATGTGGCAACTTCCCCATAATCTGATTTTGGGATAGATCAAAGTGAATCATTTGAGAAGATATCATAGAGAACCATTCCTCAGGTATAGTGTCTATGATTCCAACGTTTTTAAGGGTGACAATTGTAAGTTCACTTTGAACTTGAAGCCATACTGGAAATTTAGGGCCACAAAGACAGCTTTCTAGTTCAAGGATTTTGAGCTTGAAAGGAGGAACCCAATCATATGTCACATTGAAAACTAGGGAATGGTTTGTATTGGCTTTTAGTATAACATTTTCTAGTCTTGTGAGATTCATCAATTGGACTTCTGTTATAACACCTTCCAAAAAATTCCCATAGAGAAACAAATTGACTAGCTTTGAGAGTTGTCCAAAGCTTTCAGGAATGGTTCCATTCATCTCATTCTTAGAGAGGTCCAAATTTTGCAAGGATGACAAGCTGCTAATAGAAGCTGGAATTGAACCCCAAAAAGAGTTATACGCAAGATTGAGGTATCTTAAGCTTCCAAGTCTCCCCAATGAATCAGGAATTTTTCCTAACAAATTGTTAAAGCTCAAATCTAGGGACTCTAGGCTTTTGTTCAGGCAAGCCGAGGCATTACCCAAAAATCCATCAATAGTGCCACAAAAATTATTCTGTGAAAGATCTAAAGTCTTGAGTTTACAAAGGTTTCCTGAAAAGCTTGGGAGTTGACCTGTGATGTATCGATTTCCACTCAAATAAAGGTCCCTAAGATTTCTTAGGTTCACAAAATCGAATGCAATAGCATCTTGGAAATAATTAAAGCTGAGATCAAGTTTTGTGAGGCTGGTAAGATTTACCAGCCATTGAGGTATGGAAGAGTTGAATTGGTTATGTGATAAATCAAGGACAGAAAGAGAGGTTAAATTAACAAATGGAAGGGAAGTTGAAAGGCTTTGAAGCTTACAATGATCTAAATGTAACTCCACAAGGGAAGGAAGCCTATTAACTGCATGCAGCCAATTTGCTCCGACTCCGCTGAGATCCACGCCACCCATATCCAGGTACTTCAGAGAAGAGAGACCTGAGAGCCAATCCAAAGAACTTATATGTTCATTGAACTGAAAACCCCGAACATCGAGCTTGGTAACATGACCTGATTTGTTGTTGCACTCTATGCCAGCCCATTGGCAGCAATCTTCACCAAGCCAATAATGAGAAAGCCAATCATATTCATGAGTGAGGTTGATGCCTTCCTTGAAGCTGAGCAGTGCTACTCTTTCAGTCTGAATGCATTTGACACTAGGATGATTGTCACTGCATGAACTGAGTTTGATTATCAGAAGCAGAAATACAACAGTAAGATTAAAGCTACCCATGGAGTTTGTGTTATAACTGATAATGACACCGCTGAAGATGTGTTTGCTGATTTATATGAAGCAAAGGCCTTGACATATTTATAGTAAATTATTTTGAGACGACCATGACTGATATATTAACAGTTTGTACAGTGTACTGTTGAACTCAACATAGAATGGTCTGGTGTCAATGGCAGTCTAGAAGAGCTCCATTGTTGCATGTGCTCGGGGTAGAAGTTTTGGATTAGCTCCGGGGGATTTCCGGTTGTTGTTGTACTATCTTTCAAATAGTAGACATTTCAAAAGCCTTTATTTACGGCTTTATTCGTTTCTTCTAAGTTCTATAAACTGAAATCGTGTAACACATGATATCAGTTTTTATATGTAACACATTGTGTCAACTAAACACTAGCTAAGGACTGAGGTTGTGTTTAGCATTGGCTTAAAAAATTAGTTTTTATTTTTTTACTATTTAGCTTATTTTTGTTACTATTCATGGGTCTTATGGTACTTTTTGGTACTATTCATGAATCTCACTATACTATTCCAGCTATTTTTAAGTTTTATCTACAGTATTTTCAACAAAAAATTTTCAGTTTCAGCTAAATAAGTTGTTCCCAAACAGACTATAAGTGAAATGTTTTCCACAGCATATGAAAAAGTGTTTTTTACTTTTTACAAATCCATAGCATATGGAAAACTGTTTCTTACTTTTTCCACATCTACCACATGATCTCTTGACCCCAATTTCTCTCAAAATTATTATGTTTATTGAAATTATCATCCCAACCAATAAAATATTGTCACTTATGTAAATGTGACGAATCAATAAATCATAGGTGACAGTATTTTATTAGTTTGGAAGATTAAGGAGAATCACTTTAGCTGTCTAGATCACACCGTTTCCACGTTTGTTTTCTAGAAAAAATATTGTTGCACACAGTTCATCACACACTGCCTTGAAATTGTATTCTAAAATCAACCCATGTGGTAGTGTGTGTATGGTATATGTATATAATAGCAAGTGTATGATGATAATCATGGTCCCCTTTTTTTCTTCCACACATGATCTGCTGTATCGTATTTTGTGAGGGGTCTGTTGAATACAAAGGAAAGTATTGCCTCTAACTAGCGTGCAGAGAAAACCACGGCGTATGGAAAAGTGTTTTTTACTTTTTTCAAATCCACAGCATATGGAAAAGTGTTTCTTACTTTTTACACAACTACCACATGATCTCTTGACCCCAATTTCTCCTGAAATTATTACTTTTATTGAAATTGTCATCCCACGTTTGTTTTCTAGAGAAAATATTGTTGCACACAGTTCATCACACATTGCCTTGAAACAAGCCGGCTCAATAGGTGATGCAATTGATGCAATCGCCTAAGGCCCCCAAATAAAAGAAGGCCTCCACTTGTAAAAAATAATTATATATATAATATATTTATCTATATATTTTAATTAAAAAATTTTAAGCACTTTTATTGGTCAATAAAATGCATTAAAAAGGCCCCATTGTATCCTAAAATGTAAAAAATTAAAAAGGAAAAAAATCAAAATAGTCAAACTTCAACTAACAAAATTAAATTTTAGGAGACAATTTTATTAACTCGTTCTTGAAATATGCTAAAATCAAAATTAATACCGGACAAACTCATTAATAATACAACGTAATTATCTTGAAATATGCTAAAATAGAGATTATAAATTTCAAAAACAAAAGAAAAATATCTCATCTCTTATCTCTCTATCTCTCTGCCTCTCCATCTATATTCTTACCTTTCTTTTCTTCATCTTCATCTTGATTCTTTATCTTTTCCCATAAACTCAGTCAGTCAGTCTAGCTTGAATTTTTTCTACCAGAGGTAATCTTCTTCAGATCTTCCCTTCTCTGTCTTTCTGAAAATGAAGACTCAAAGTCTTCTATTTATTTAACTTAAATTATATATATATTTTTTGTTTATTTCATTGATGGGAGTCCCATCATGGGACACGTTTTTTTCTAGGACCCTTTTCTGCTTAGGACACATTTTTTGCTTTAAAACTTAGCCATAGGATGATAGTACATGCCCTGCTGGCCTGGTCACATGAGTGACATCTACACTGCATAGGCTGCATAGTGCACAACTGTGCAGTGCAGCCCACAGTTATTACTTAACATGGTTTCTCACTTTTTCTTTTTTTTTTTTTTTTTCATATGAACACGGTTTTTCACTTTATCTATTATTATAAATTATTATACCAGTCAATAATTTGATGTGTATCATATAAACTCATTTATATTATAGTGACACTAATTTATTGAACCATGTATTAAATTAATTTTTGTTTGTGTAGGTTTAGACTTTAAATATATATATATATAAAAAATAAAATAAACAAAAAAAAAAACTCCACTTAAAATTTTCGCATAAGAACCCCAAAGTTGTTGAGCTGGCCCTGCCTTGAAATTGTATTCTAAAATCAACCCATGTGGTAGTGTGTGCACGGTGAATGTGTAATAGCAAGTGTATGATGATAATCATGGTCCATTTTTTCTTCCACACTCCACACATGATCTATTGTATCGTATTTTGTGAGGGGCCTGTTGAATACGAAGGAAAGTATTGCCTCTAACTAGTGTGCGGAGAAAACCAGCCTCTTGAGGTACCCTAAATAAGATAGTATCCCATGGAATAGTCTCTTGTGAGAAATTGTTTGTTGTTGGTTTATTGATCCATCTTTTGTTTTGTTTTGTTTTTTGGTTTATAATTCTTTTTCTTGGCTTGAGACAATCTCTTGCAATTGTCTATTTTAGGGAACTAAGATAATGCCCATGTTTGAATGTTGGGCTTGAATTGGGTCCACTGTCTAGTTTCATTGGACCCATCTTTGTTGTTGGTTTATTGATCCATCTTTTGTTTTGTTTTGTTTTTTTGTTTATAATTCTTTTTCTTGGCTTGAGACAATCTCTTGCAATTGTCTATTTTAGGGAACTAAGATAATGCCCATGTTTGAATGTTGGGTTTGAATTGGGTCCACTGTCTAGTTTCACTGGACCCATCACAATGACAACAGAGTCATCATTTTGATGGTTCCAGTGTAACTAGACATTGAACTTAAACCTTACACCCTTGAATGTTTACCATTAATTAGAATGACTACATGCTACTTTTGTAAAAAACTTTAGGAAAAAGGTATTTTGAAATTAAAATCTTGGACTTTTAGGGAATTGTCTTGTTGAAGTAGTTTTTAAAATTTGGAAACTTTTTTTTTTTAAATTTATTATGAGATGGTTTCTTGCAATTGTTTTTTTTTTTTTTTTTTTTTTTTTTTTTTTTGGAGTTAATCTTGACTTTGATTTATTGTTTATCAATGGAAAAGTGTCTTCGTCGAAGGCAAGAGGAAAACATATAAGAAGGAAAATTTTATTTATTTCAAAATCCTCTAGATTTCTTTAGAATAATTCAATCATAGAGTTGCTAAAATCCTATTATTTATTTTAAAATGAATTCACAGCATCAATAATTTAAAATAGATTCCAAAATGGTTACAGTTAATGTTTTTTTAAATATTGATGATTTTGTAAAATTCAATCCACTAATGTCAGAATAGATGGATAGGATTTTAGGAACATGTTGAAGTTTTCTTAAAAACTCTAGAAAACCTTAATCCATAATCCATACATATTTCTGTAAATGTGCGTGAGAGAGAGAACAAAAAGAAGAAACAAACACCTAAAGAAACTACAGAAAGAACCATGATGAAGCCCATATACTCCAGGTTTGTCACAAGTGGTTCTAAGTGCTAACCATGGGCAAAGAAAACTATGCAACTCTGGGAATAACAAAGACTCACTCGAGGCAAAATTTACCTCAGACCATCCCATTTACAGTAAGAAGTTTGTACATCACATTAAAACTTGCTGCGTTTACAAATACATCATATTTTCTTCTAGACAGTATATACAGTTCAAAGAATGACTGTGAAATTAGTAAATATGTAAACTAAGTTCTGTACCAAACAAGTATTCATTGTGCTGAACTTCATATTCATCAAAGAAACTTCATTCTCCAATGGTCAATTCAACCTAAAATCCTTGACTGCTCTCTCTTATGATGTTCAACGGATGCGGCTCACTTGAGCAAACGGTTCTAATTTTGCCTTATTTGCAGGTTTAGCAGCTTCTGGAGTCCCAAACACATTCCAAAATCTTAGAGTCTCGTCTGCTGCTGCAGATGCCACTGTGCATCCATCAGGGCTCTGAACATATAACAACAAAGTTCAAGCAGTAAGAAATGATCTCACTCAAATAACTCATATAAAACCAATTAAAAGATGAAACTAATAATTTAAACAATTAAATTTATTACACTAGAGCATGATTTATTGAAATGTTCTAAAAGATAAAACTTAAATACAACAACCAAAGATAATCAAGGTCAGCTATGGATCCTTAATAAACTAATTAAGTTTGGCAAGAATAAAACTTAGATAATAATCATAATTTGGTCAACTCCAAATTAGTACCTGTGTCATAAAAAGGACTCTAGAAGTATGACCGGTGAGCTCAGCCATCTTCACCATCGAGGGGTATTTCCAGAGGGTAAGCTGATTCTGTGTAAAACCGTGAGAGCTAAGCAATTCTCGCTCATTCTTGTTCCACAACAAAGAACACACCTGTGAGCCGGTGTTAATAGAGTTCAAGCATGCGCCTGTGTGGGCATTCCAGAACTTAATGCACTGGTCACCACCACCTCCACCTGAGGCTAACAAATTACCCTGGAACGGACACCAAGCAAGGGCCTTGACTGCAGCTGTGTGGCCCTCAAGTCTGTGAAGCCACTGTCTTGGAGCACTGGAAGAGGCCATGGTTTTGTCCCATATATAGAGAAGATTATCATTCCCTCCACTAGCCAATTGAAATGAGGCAGACCATTTTAGTCCACAGACCTCAAGATGGTGTCCCCTATAGGTTTCAACAATGTGGGATCTCACCCTCACATCATTGTTGATAACTTTACCATCCATTCCTCCAGTTGTAAGGATGTGATTGTTCCAAGCCAGTGAACCAACTCTTTCTCTGTGACCGCCACTCAATGTTCTTAGCTGCATTAACAAAATCACAGTAAATCTTCAACATGTATCAAAGAAAAACAAAAGAACAAATAGCAAATTTTTTATGGTAGATATAGTTCTGACTTAGGAACCTGTCTGTTAACAGTATAATCCCATATTTGGACATGGGAATTGTTTAAGCCAATGGCAATGTGCCGGCCATCAGGAGCCCAACTAACACTTGTAACAGGGCCGCCATCATCATCATCAATCGTGACAAGTTCTGTGGTAGAGCCATTTGAGGCATCCCAGAGGTATACCGTGCTTCTGAGAGCAATGGCAAGGACATTGCTGCTACCCCAGTCTAATAAATTCAAGTAGAAATCATCCAAAATATCAGGAGCATCCAATGTCCTCTCACTACTCTGTGAAATCAGATTGGAACAATTAGTACACAAAATAAATTTACAAAACACAGAGAAAAAAGATCAGAAGCACTAAGACAAAGACACAAAGAAACAATCAAACAAAAATACAGATTATATGGCTTCTGCAAATTTAAATTTGCATTTACATCTAAACCAAATTACAACATCTAAACTAAGATTCAAAGGGCCTTAAAATATGTTTCATATCTAAATCCAGATTCCCAATTCTTTCAAACACTATTTTGATTAGCAGATCAGTTCAAATTCAAATATGATTAATTTTTTTTTTTTTATATATGCAATTATACCTGAGGAATGTATCTCCTGTGCTTGACAGGTTTGGTCTGTGGAGAAGATGGTGAAAGAAATTCCTTTGGGATTGGGTCAATTGGTGTTGAGGGCTTGTTCTTGAAGACCAAGATCCGTGTCCGGTTCATGTTAAAGGCCTCCGCGAGTTTCTTCTGGTACGCCTCTCTGGATGGAGAGATCACAGCCGGGTTCTCTTTGCCTTTCCTCCCATCTGTGAGCATGTAGTGTGCATAATCAAAGTCCATCGCGGCACGATTTGGAATGAACCTATCCAACTGTCAGTATAACACACAAATTCATTATCAGAGATGTAAAAGGATAGCAAAACTGAATTGATATTCATAGTTCAATACTATACATCAAAGCACATTTATAGGAAACCTAGACTAACCCTATTTTGATCCTAATATGACTAGGTAACTAAATTGTCCTACAAATTTAGGTTTATAGTGATGACTTGACAAGAAACCAACAAACCTTAGATTCAGAAACTAAAGATACGGCAACACTGAATTTCTGTTTGCCTGTTTGGTTACTTAGAAAATTTGGGAGGAAATAATCAGAATTTTCATTGTTTAGGACACCCTTGTGTAATTTGAGTTAATTTTTCAATTTCTTTTAAAGAAAGAAACAAAACCCAGAATTTGGTTTCTCTTGTTTTCTCTTCCTCAATTTTCTTGGCAATCAGACAAGGGGGCATGACATAAAGATTCACAGAAAATTATTCACATAACAAAGCCCAAATTTTAAAAGAGAAAACATGGCCACCATAAGGTATCATAGAAAAACAAAATTTTCATAACAAAATTGAAAGAAAAAAATAAAATAAAATAAAATATCAAATTTTAATAAGAGGAACATATATATAAGAATTTAAAGATTCTTACATTTTCTCGATTAGACTTTCTCTTGGGGACTTGTTCTTGAAGAGGGCCTAGACACAGAGCCCTTCTCTTGTGAGAGGAACCCATGGATCCTTCATCCATAACGTTGGAGATAAAGAGAGAGTATAAAAAAAGAAAAACAAGAAACCAACCCTTCAAAATTCGCTCAGATTGTTTATACTATATAGCAAAAATATGAAAAGGAAAAAACAATTAGGAACACAGACAGAGAGAGTAGATTGTTGAGGGGGCTTCTTGTATCTGATCTTTGAGCGTTTGGCTAGAGAGAAAGTCAGAGAGAGAGAGAGAGAGAGAGAAGAAGAAGTAGTAGTTGATGATTTTGGAATTTGGAGGGCTTAACGGCTACTATGGTATCCTTAAATAGACGTTGAGATTTTAATTTGAATGAAATGGGCTTATGGGCCTCATTTTGACACCGACTTTGTAGGGTGTTATTGTGCTTGGGTGGCCCACGACCACGTCTTCTAAGAGTCCAAACTCAAAACTCCTTAAGGGTTGTTTGGGATTTGGCTCAAACCCAAGGTTGGAATAGCTCTCTCACTTTCACAACTCAAGCCCAACCCAATCCCTAGGAAAACTTAGGCTTACTTTTAAACATTAAAAAAAGAAGAAAAAAAAAGAGGTGGTATAACAGTTTTTTGAGAAATGATATGTACACAATATTTTTACAACAATTTCTAAATGGCAAGTGCTACTAGTTGTTATTGTTGGGTTAAAAAAGTAATCTCAGTTCTAAATTCAAATTTGAACCAATAACAACTAATCACATATGATTTATTGTAAAAATATTGTGGACGTAGCATTTCTCCAATTTTTTACCTAATCATTCAACTTCTTGCACATGATACCTTGGAAACCCCATAAATCTATTATGTGGTGAATAAAACTTGAAACCTTTAATTTTATGGCACATCTTTCAAATTCATTAGTCTTACCTCTCAAGCTTCAACAAATAAACCCAAATGACTGAATAGCAATGTAGTTTGTGTTTGTCAATAATAAAATATAATAATGCTTTTGTTGAGTGCATTAAGGTGTGGCCTGTGGGGAGGGGTAGGGTCCAAACTTCTTCATCTAATATTAGCCAATAAAGTTGTCTAAGCTTTCTTCTAAAAAGAAGTTGTCTAATCTCAAAATATGGTGACGACATTTTTCAAGTGAATTCATCACGACTTCACAAAAGTATCCACTTTTTAACACTGACAAATAATTTGTTGGGCCAACTTTTCATTATCTATGGGAAAGTACATGATCATGTTCATTTGCAAATGCTAAAGCCAAAAAAAAAAAAAGTAAAAAAGAAGAGAAAAGAAAAAGGGTGTTATTGGTATGAGTATGACTTGATATATATTTCAATACTCTAAAAAATTACTGCATTTGACACCAATATCAAGCATTCTAACTCTAATTAGTTAGGTTGAAATTCTCTATAATAAAATTTTAAAAAAAAATTAATTAGTTTAACATGTTTATTGAAAGAAGGGGAATTAAAAATAAATGTTAAGTTACAAAACGTTCCCTTCATGTATGTTTTACAATGCAATAGAAAATGTTGTACAAAGTCCATTTACCCAAAAAAGAAAAAGAAAAAGAAAATTTAATTAGAAAAATAATCTAGTTTTGAGTTGGCTAATCATTGCAACCATGTTTTATTTCTGCCGTCAAATTCCTCAAAGGATGATAAAGTTGTAGTTTCAAGTTCTCTCTGGTAATTTTTTGAGTTGGCTCTAAAATTGATGTTTATTTTCTTTTTATCCAATAAAATTAAAGTTTATTTTCTTTATATATTAGAAGATTACTTAATTTCATTTTATTTCTTTATAAACTTTAAAGTGAAGCTAAATTCCACTTTCCAAAATAAATAAATAAAGTTTAACATTGAAATTTGTCCAAGCAATATATCTTTGTGTATAGCCTATGCAACTACAAATATTTCATCTATTTTCCCAAATTTGGTGTTCACAAATATATATCCAATCAAATAGAAATCTCACACCTTCAAACGATGTGTCAGCAACCAACATGCCCTACAAGTTCCTGATCTATGGTCGAACCAGTTGAATTTATTTGGCAAGCTTTGCCAAGTCTGGCATCAACTTCATATACAACTCTAGTCACAAGAACCACAAGGTTAATACCATTCACACCAATATTGTTGGAACACTCACCTTGACTGACGTGTGCAAAAATAATCGCATTTTCTTAATTAAATATATGCCATTACAAGTATCTTTAAGTCTGATTTACGTCATCCACTTAGGTCGACTCTTGGATTCAAGAAGAAAGACATGCCAAACTTTTATTCCAAGACTAAGGACATGGCAAATTTAAGCCTTTTTTCTTTCTTTTTTTTTTTTTTCTTTTTTCTGATTATTTTTTAACTTGTAATTTAATTTTGGGTGACTATATATGAAATGGCAATGTAGGTGTGTGAATTTTTTGTCCACCGATAATTTTTGGATTTTGAAGACATGATTTTACATATTTCACAATTGTGTGTGTAATTTCGGTTCATCTAGGCATTAAGATCAAGTTTGCATTCATGGGCAATTGTTTTCAATTTTTGAAAATTAAAAAAGCAATTTTCAATTTGATACTAACACAAATATTAATGACTTGTTATTAGTTTTCTCTCATATTTCAATAATTTTTCTTGTAAAATTTGTATTATTTAGTATTCTATTTTATAGACAAAATAGAAAAACAATAATAATGATTTAATCATACTATATGTGTTTACAAATTTGAAAATGACATGATATAATAACTAATATAGATAGACATGTTTCATATCTACTCAAGAATGCAAATATTATTTCGATAAGATAAATATACAAATACTATTCAATTTATTTTTTTTAATTCCTTGATTGTGTGTTATTAGAATTTTTTTTTTTTCCATTTTATTGGATTTTGTTTTAATTGTTTCAAAAACAAATAAATTTTGAATAAGAATACTATATTTCAAATCAATTTTTTCTCATATAATAATAAATCAATTATTATCCTAATCCGAACCCAAAAGTTAACATCACTAAATCATATCTTTTGGTTAGTTCATACCATAAAGATGTTAAAACTTAAAAAATATTTATAAAACGATGGATGTTTATTGTTTTATGAATTAAAAAAAATTTTAATTATAAATTTTTTTTTTCATAATTTGTTAAAGCAAATCCTAGTTTGTGTTTGAGCTGTCTGTAACATATTACCTATCATTGGCATTTAGATCTTGTGGCTCCCATTGCTTATCCTTCACAAATTTTCTAGTCATAGTTTCACAGTTGTTAAAACAAGAAATAATTATGTTTTTTTGGACATAGGTGATACTTCTACACCCTTACAGAAGGACAGATAAATGATAGTACTTATCCATTGGGTCCATCTCTCATGCGGAAGAAATCCGTTTAATGGATCCTAATAAATTTTCCACCACAAACATAAACTAATAGTTTCCATAGAACATAGTTTTATGCAAGTAGTTTCAAATAGGACGAAGTCCTTCAAATTGATTTGAAGATATTTCTTTGCGCTTATTTAGTGGTGTCATCCATATGCATTTATTCATACATAAAAAGCAGTGTTATGTGTAGTATAAATTTTACTATATTAATGTTATTTACTTATATATCACCAATCAAATGAAGTAATTTAAATATTTAATTATAAGTGGTTGTTACATTAATTTGTAAGTTTTATGTTGTTATGTATTACAAATTTTACTATATTAGTTCGACTCAAAATTTTTTTTTACTATATTAGTATTATAAATTGACGTATCACCAATTAAAAAAGGCAATTTAAATATTCAATGATGAGTGGTTATTACATCAATTTTTAAGCTTTTGTTAAAGTTGTAACACCTATTTTATATATAGGTCCGGTTAATGCATACTTTTAGACACACATTAATTATCTATTTTTAAAAACATTTTATGAAAAATTAAAAAAACTGTAAAAAAAAGTTGGTAACTTTTTTATTTTTTTATAAAAAGTTTCTTAAAATTGTTTACTAGTGTATGCTCTAAGATATATATATATATATATATATATATATATATATATATATATATATATATATAACATTTAATGATTTTTTTCAAATGTTGGATCTTTTAAAAATCTACGGTATAAAAAATGTGTAACTTTACAAGAGTTACACTAGGTTTAACTTGAACTCATTTCCCTATTACATTATTTTTGTTTAGAGAATTTTAACCTATGATGTCTGCTTCTGATAATAGTTATTTGTTATCAAACTAAGACACTAATTGGTTTTTAGTGTAGGCGATGATTGAAACTAAATCTTTTATTCAATCATAAGAGACTTTATCAGTTGAACTAACTGGAATTTACAACCTATTACACAATTAGAAAAGACACGTTACTAATAAATAAACCATATGTTAAAAAAATATACATGAATGAATATTTTCTTGGCCTCAATTCAGAGAAAAATTTGTCACACTCACATTTATGCAATTCTTAGAATAAGAAACGGTGGAGTCCCTCGGGATGGTCTTTATGGCCAGGTTACATCAATTTTGAGGACGCAATCATATCTTTTGGTTAGTTCATACCATAAAGATGTTAAAACTTAAAATATATATATATATATATATATATATATATATATAAACGATGGATACTTATTGTTTTATGAATTAAAAAAAAATTTAATTATAATTTTTTTTTTTTTCATATTTTGTTAAAGCAAATCCTAGTTTGTGTTTGAGCTGTCTGTAACATATTACCTATCATTGCCGTTTAGATCTTGTGGCTCCCATTGCTTATCCTTCACAAATTTTCTAGTCATAGTTTCACAGTTGTTAAAACAAGAAATAATTATGTTTTTTTGGACATAGGTGATACTTCTACACCCCTACAGGACGGATTAATCGTAGTACTTATCCATTGGGTCCATCTCTCATGCGGAAGAAATCCGTTTAATGGACCTAATAAATTTTCCACCACAAACATAAACTAATAGTTTCCATAGAACATAGTTTTATGCAACTAGTTTCAAATAGGACGAAGTCCTTCAAATTGATTTGAAGATATTTCTTTGCACTTATTTAGTGGCGTCATCCATATACATTTTTTCATGTGTAAATAGTAGTGTTATGTGTAGTATAAATTTTACTATATTAATGTTATTTATTTATGTGTCACCAATCAAATGAAGTAATTTAAATATTTAATTATAAGTGGTTGTTACATCAATTTATAAGTTTTATGTTGTTATGTACTACAAATTTTACTATATTAATCTAACTCAATTTTTTTTTTTTTTACTATATTAGTCTTCTAAACTGACATGTCACCAATTAGAAGAGGCAATTTAAATATTCAATTATGAGTGGTTATTACATCAATTTGTAAGCTTTTGTTCAAGTTGTAACACCTATTTTATATATGGGTCCATTTAATGTATACTCTTCTATTTTTACACTAGGTTTAACTTGAACTCATCTCTCTATTACATTATTTTTGTTTAGAGAATTTTATCCTATAATGTCTGCTTCTGATAATAGTTCTTTGTTATCAGACTAAGACACCAATTAGTTTTTAGTGTAGACGATGATTGAAACTAAATCTTTTATTCAACCATAAGAGACTTTATCAGTTGAACTAACTAAAATTTACAGCCTATTACACTATTAGAAAAGACACGGGAATAATAAATAAACCATATGTTAAAAAAAAAAAAATACATGAATGAATATTTTCTTGGCCTCAATTCAGAGAAAAATTTGTCACACTCACATTTATGTATGAGCTGTATGCAATGAATCATTACCATTAAAAAGACTTTGTGGCTCCCATTGCTTGTACTCAAAATATTTTCGAGTCCTTTATTTTAGTGAGAGAGAGAGAGAGAGAAGGAGAGCCATGATTGATAATGTTGATGAATGATGATGATCACAAGAGATGGTCCCACCAAAAAAATCATTCTAAATTTCTCATCACAATAATCTTGTGAACAACCACCGCTCGTTCTGCACGCGTGGCCTCTAATCAGCAGCCAGCTCTTATCCCGGACACGTGTGGCTCATGCGTTGGCTGGATTCTTTTTCTTCCTTCTTGTTATGTGGTTGATTCGTTTGCGTGGCTCATAATGAAAGCTTTGAGTTGTAAAAGTCGGTGGAGATATTGCCTCGTCATCAGTTTTTGTGTTGTTGGGTCCCACACTCATGATGGTAACTTTTACGCTATTCTCTCAGAGTCCCATTGCAACTGCCACAGCCTTTTGTTTTTTTTTTTTTGGTTTTGTAAAAGTTGAAATGACTAAAATCGCCTTTACTAGGATAATCTCGTTTCTTGTGTCCGCCCACCATGTTCGATGAATTTCATTATTCATTTTGTTTTTGTTTTAACTTTATCCATATATGGTATAGTAGTACTATACCATATATGGATAAAGGTTAGGAATTTTATCTGACGAACTTGCTTTAATATTCTGCCTACCAGGGAAAGTCGACACTAGAGAAGGGGTGAAGGTGGATGCTCACTATGAGTTGTGTTGTTAGCAACTTGAATCTGTAGGACACTTGTTGTGGGAGTGCCCCTTTGCAAGAAATGTGTGGGATTTATGTCTGGGGAAAATCCAAAAATGCCCGAATGAAGCCACTGATTTTTTCTTCTTGTTTCAAATGTTGGTACAAAGATTATCTACACTTGAACTAGAGAAGAGGGCACTCTATCCTAGGGGATTTAGAATGCACGTAATAAGGTTTATTTTGAGAGAGATCAAACCCACCCCAAATCCATTCTGGATGGGGCTATTGGATTCTTGCATGAATACTAGAACCTTATGGCTGCACAAAAGAACTCTTGATAAACATCTAGATTTATGCAGTTGGTGTTTCGGGTGCTACATCTATCTTGAAGTGTAGCGTGTGTTACTGCTAGTTCTTTTGGCCTCTGCCCTGGAACTTGCACTTTACACCTGTTAGACTTGCAGCATGTTGCACTTAATTTATTTGTCTCTCCCTTGGATGATCCTAGGGTCTTTACTTACTTGTATACAATTATATCAATAATATCTCTATCTTTTATCTCAAAAAAAATTGACATGTGTGTTTTTAAGCAGTCATGCAATGAAATACATGTTTATAATTTTATGATACCCCACATGATAAGTTGGAGAAGATTTATACAAACCAGTTTAGGAGAGAACTTTATCCTTTTATTACTTGAAATTTAGTTTTATGAAAATAAGATAGCTTGTCAAAACTTCATGATCATTTACTACCATTTAATTGTCGATATATAAGTATTTAATCAAAAAGGAAAAAATTAATTATGATAATTTTTGGGATATTAAATTTTGTGAGTTCATTGTTTTTAATTTATCCTTATTTCCATTATTTATAAATAAATAAACTACAAAAGTAAACATGATTGATTAGAAACATTAATTAGTTTTGTAGATAAATGAGAGAGAGAGAGAGGAATCCCAAGTGACATCTTGTTAGATTTATTTATAAAACATCATGTTAAATTCATTCATGTAAATTTTATACATAAAAATACATGGAAACATCTTGTTACAAAGTATTATGTGATTGATTTAATGTTTTTTATTTTGTTTTTTGTTCCTTACATAAGGAAATTGTGTCCCAAATAGTTAACTAGACTATTTTACTTGTTATTCATGAAACCTTTTTGAAAACCTCATAAATCAATAGTACGGTGAAAAGAACATGAAATCTATGTATTTACAATACATCTTGTACCTATTGTAAGGGAAACTTTTTTTTTTTTTTTTCTTTTGAGCAAAAAAGAAACATTCTTTTAACTAATTAAAAAATTCTTAAATATTAGGGGGGAAAAAAAACCATCCCTATCATTATTGGTAGTGTGATTTGGGAGGGCATTGAAGGGCAAAATAGGGAAAGCAAAAAAGAATCCAAAATCCCGCAGAGAGTGTCTATGTGTCGGGACATGAGACGCGATTCAAATGATGAGGATGTCTTCAAATTCTTCCACGTGTCGGTCTTCTAAGAGTCACTCCAACACATGGTTGCGGTTGGTGGTAGTAGTAGTAGTAGAGCCAGATATTTTGCAAGACTAACCACACATTTATTATTATTCTATTTTTCTTTGTCCTACTCTACTTTGAAGATGTCAACATGTTCATTTTTTTTTTCCTTTAACAAATATCACCCACATGTTCTTGTAAATAAGTCTCTCAACCCCATCCATCAAATTTTCATTTTACATATGCCCCTAAAATATAGGATTGGCAAAGTCAAGCTAGTTGGGGTAGTTTAGATTAAGAATAGAAGAATTAGGGAAAATGTGTGTTTGGATACGATATTAGGTATATTTAGGTTCTGTTTGAGAATAGCTTATTTAGTTAAAACTGAAAACTTTTTATTAAAAATACTATAAATAAAGCTAAAAATTAGTTAAATAGTACAATGAGACCCGTGAATAGTATAAAAAAATGTAATAAAACTCATAAATAGTAGCAAAAATAAACTAAATAGTAAAAGAAACAACTAAATATAAGTTTATCCCAAATGCAATCTTAGTGTCATTAAGTTACAAGATTTGTGTAAAAACATGTTAAGTTAATCATTTTATTTTTGAAAACACTTCTTGCACTATCTTAATAAGATGGTTTGAAGTTTACAAATTAGGACTTAGTTTGAAATTTTGTTAAATTTTGTAATCTTGAATGAGGTTTGAATTGGGGTCATAGTTAAGAATATTATTAAAGACAACATGTACATTTTGTGCATGTGGGAGAGTTGAAGTTGTTACATAATTTCATTTTTACATTACAGGTTTAACATGCATTCTATGCGTAGTACATGATACAAGTTAAATTTTTGTGGTTCGAGCTTAAACATGCTTAATAGACAAAATTTTAAATATGTTGATATGAAATTGTCCATTTATAATCTAAACCAAATGAAAAATATGTAAATTCCACGATGATTTTAGATTAGCATAAGTTGATACATTTGGGTTAACATAATTAATTAATAGATAATATTTAAAAATGTGAAAGTATATATTTATTTATAAATTAGATTGCTTGTAAATGCCAAGTCCATTTTCAATTATATAATTTTTTTAGTTGAATTTGTAGAATGACCAATATTTATTGTTATAAGGTTTGTAATAACGCATATCATTACTAGAAGAAAGCATCTAATTCACAAAAACACATGTAATACAATTTCTTAATATTATTATCTAGTATAAACCATTGGTCACTTTTTTTAATAAAAAAAAAAATTGTGTTGCAGTCTTTGACCAAATTTTTTCATTCTCTGCCCATAAAACAGTTTGGAAAGACGAAAAGCTAAGTCTGTTTGGTGAATAAAATTTGAGAGCTCAGAATTTTGAACACTTTTCAAATCCATTAAATCTACCATCTAAGTGTTCCTTGATAACTAAACTTTATATGATACAGTCTAACAAGTAATGCAATACAATAAGAACTATGTAGAGCTACACATAATTACATAAAACAATAAGGACAAAGCAGCAAAATTGATAAGATCAGGGTTTTGAGAAGTTCGAGGGAAACGAGGTTTGTGTGGACAAGGGAAGGTGCATGACAAGTGACAAGTACTGGAAAGCAAAGCAAAAACCAGAGAAGACAAACAAACAATAAACAACAACTTATCAAAAAAAGGATAAATATATATATATATATATATATATATGTAAAAATCAATTCCCATTACTTTCCTCAGCCATTCCATTCCATTCAAAATTCAAAGTTTCGTATCACATATCAGCCATACAATTTATAAACCCACAAAAAATTAAAAACACAAAAACCATTCAATTTCTTCGCAAATAATACGTGTTCGTATTCTAACGTGTCTTTGTTACTAATAAAAATACCATTCATCCACAAAATCCTCACAGATCTCTCAACCCCTTGTGTGTGTGTGTATATATATATATACACACACTCTCTTCTCATTTCCATTTCTCTTGCTCGCTCAAACGACTTCTAGTACTCCTACTACTACTGCTTAACGCAAACAGTCAACTTAACCGTTTACTCTGCAAAAGATGAAGAAGGCTAGGGCTTGTGAGCTTTGCAGCGAAGAGGCTTCGCTGTACTGTGCTTCGGACTCTGCGTTTCTTTGCTTTCGCTGCGACGCTAAGGTTCACCAGGCCAATTTCCTCGTCGCTCGCCACGTTCGCCAGGCGCTTTGTTTTAAATGCGAGTCCTTCTCCGATCATCGGATCTCTGGCGCCGGAGACTATCGTCTCCGGCGGTATTACTGCCTGGCTTGCTCGCCGGAGGACGAGGCCGGTTCCGATTACGATTCTTCTGCTTCTTCTTCTGAGGATTGCGTTTCGAGCTCCGAGTCGTGCGCCACTGGTCCGAAGAGAGTCGAGCTCGAAGATCGGAGTGAGGAGGAGGAGAAGAAGATGATGAAGAAGAAGAAGGTCGCGAAACGCAGCGTTTCGAGCTCCGTCACGGAGATCTCCGGCGGCGGCGACGATTCGGTGTTTCCGGCGAGAATTTCCATGAAGAAGAGGAGGAAGGTGGTGGACGAGAAGGCGGAGGGTATATTCGTAAATTGGTGCAGGAAGCATGGGGTGAATGGTAATTTGGTAATTCCGTTAGCAACCAAAGCATTAGAATTTTGTTTGAGCAAATTGACGGTTTTACCCTTCCGCGTCTCCCTGGCGGCGTCGTTTTGGCTAGGCTTGAGATTTTGCGGGGACAAATCGGTGTCCACGTGTCACAATCTGAGGGGTTTAGAGGAAGTTTCTGGAGTGCCTGCTAAGCTGATCTTGGCCACAGAGGTTAAGCTCGCACGTGCTCTAAGAGTCAGGAAAGACAAGCTCGCACGTGACAACACTTCAGAGGGTGAGGAAGGTTGGGCTGAGTGCTCGGTTTGAGTTCTTCTCGCACGTGTGAGTTCATGCACACGTGCGTGTGTTGAAATTTAGGGTTTTATATAAATAAAATATATTAGCTTTAGTCCTGGAAAGAATCAAAATTAATTTTTGTAAGTTTATTTTTAAAAAAGATCATGAATGTTTCGTGCAAGGAATCTGACCGTTGGATTGGTTTGAGTTTGTGAGTTTGATTATTGTAGATTAAAATTCTAGACCTCAAACTTGTTCAGCAATAATTGTGACTTTAATTGTTTAGCAAGAAAGTTTGAATTATTTTACTTCAATTTTTTGCTTTTGAAAAACTAAAAAAAGGGTTTATGTGGTTGTGGTTTTAGAAAACTAAACGAAAAATTTTAAATAAGATATTTTTTATGGTTCTTATTATTTAGAGAAATACTATGGACACAATATTTTTATAATAATTTCACGATATATCTTAGGTGGTAAATTATTAATGTTTCTCATTTATTCATTTTATTAAAATTACATTTTTTTTCCAACTAGTAACAAACTAGTAACAATTTGTCATATAAGAATTGTTGTGAAATTGTGATAAAAATTCTCATTTATTTATTTTCTAAATTGAAAGTAGAAACCAAGTTTAGGAAACATTTTTTTTTATTTTAATAATGGGTTGTTTTAAAAAATAATTATCTTAAAATAGTTTTTAAGAGCATATTTGGTAATGAGTTTTGGATTATGTAATGTTTTTATAAATTAACCCTCTATCTATTTTGAAGTAAAATATTTTTGAAAAAATATTTTTTTTCATTTCCAAGTTTTTGTTTACAAGTAAAATATAGTCAAACTTGTAATATATTTTATGTTTACAGTAAAACCCTTTATAAAAATTTGTAAAATATTTTATTTTTAAAAAGTAGGTAAAACATTTTCTAAAAACACACAATGGCATTTCCTCCCCATCTGGTTGCTAGAGGTGGTTAAAAACATTATTCTGATGACTCGTGTCGGCGGTTCGGTGGCCAGAGACTCTGCTCTGGCAACCAGTAATGATGATCTGATATTCAGAGACTTCGTTTTAGCGACCGGTGCTAGCGGTTTGGTGGAAGGAGATGCCTCACATGCAATTCGATGGTCGAAGATGCAGATGCTGCATCAGTGATTAGCGTCGGCGGTCCAGTGGCTAGAGATGCTGCACCACAACTGGTGCTAGAGGTCCAATAATTGAAGACACTGTTTTGTCGACTAGTATTGGCAGTCTGGTTACCAAGATACCGCTTTGACAGTAATCGTTGGCAATCTGGTCATTGGAGTCACCACTCTAATTGCTGGTTTCAATGGTCTAGTCATTGGTGTTGAGATATTAGTTTTTGTGGTTTGCTTGAAAAATTTTACTTGTGATACAAAATACCTAAAAATATTTAATAACTAGATTTTAAAGAAGAAAGCAAACAAAATAACAAAATCTAATATTTTCGAACTTATTCAATGGACAAAGTGGCGAGTGGCGACTATTCATTCACATTGTTTCCTAAAATTGATGAATCAAATTCAGATTATTTTGATGCGAAGAATTTTCAAGTTCAGCGATATTACTTAGTTCATCATTTTTATGTCTTGTCATAATTAAAATTTAGTTGGATTTGAATACCACTACGCAAAGTGTTATTGAACCATTGGTTGGACTTTGAATCTGAATCACCCAATCACAATTCCAAAGTCTGAATCCACAAATTGAAATGCAGAAATAAATTGTGTATTGGGGCCTAGCATACGTGGAATTGGATAGATTATACCATAGATATTCCAAGGAAGAGAGAGGAACTTGACCGAAAAGTAGTAATCAAATTTTTAATTAGTATAACCTAAGATCTTTTAAGTTTTAATTAAACTATGCTTCCTTAATTTGTTGTCATACTTGTCATATTCATATTGTTGTTGTCTTTGTTTTCTCATTGCAAAAAAGGCAGCACTTATTTAAACTCCGCTAGGACCCATGATCTTTAATTGGAGACCACACAAATCTTCTGTTTGGAAGATTTCACTTTCACGTTATAATTAAAGAAAGATTATTCTTGTAAGGAGATAAAAAGTTGAAAAGCTTAATGGGTTGCTGTACGATTTGATTATTGTTTTGCCAAACTACTCAATAGGCGTGTTGGATCAATGATGTTAGTGATACCATTTTTTATTTATTTATAATTTATTAAATTAACATATTCTGATTAAAGTAACGTCAATGAGTTCATCTATTTGACATCGTTTTTATATGCACAAATGAAAAAAAAAAAAAATCATGTTAATAACGCTGAAAAAAATTGTAAAATATTTTGTGCCACTGATTTATTGGATATGAATGTCAATTTATGAGAATCCTGACTAGTTTTAAATATATATATAAGTGGATTCCAATTAACTCAACTGTTAAAGTCTTTAATGGTTAAATAAAAGATTTGACATTTAATTATCGCTTACACCAAAAACTAGTGACGGAGTCAGGATTTCAATTCGGAGTTTGGGGGGGGGGGGAATTATAGGGAACTTTGGAAGCACAATCGTTCATCTATTAATCTCCCATTCAATTTTTTAATTAATTTTTAACAATTCATTGCTAAAAAGCCTTAAAGTTCGTTACCAAAACATAGAGTTTGAAACAATGAAAGAGTCAAAGAGATTGAGGAGAAAAAAAAAAAAAATAGTGGAAAGATGTAAGCATTAGAGATTTTGTGTCATTAAAAAATAAGACATAATTTGAAAGTATGAATCTGCTACTTAGAGTTGGAGCCATGAAATATATTAAACTCAATTTAGTAGATGATTTTTATTTAAACTTAAAAAGTGTGATAAAAATTAAATTTCAATTGGTGTAAAAGATTAAGTGCTATGTATCTCCCATTAAAAAAAAAAAATAGTAAGTGTCAATGTGTCCAATTTAATATTATCTCTGTGTGTCTTTTTTCCTCTATTATGATATTTAGTAAAATATTGTTGATAAAGGTACAAGTGTGTGGCACATCTCATGACAGCACAACAAGTTCTTGCATGTGCTGCCTGAGAATAACAAGCCACCTCATAAGGCACTATCTCTCACAAACATACATGATATTAGATCAATAGAATTTAAAATCTCAATTACTTGAACTTTAGGTATTTGATAGAAGCATATTAAGCAGCTCTTTGTATCAGAACACTGTGGTAGCCAATTCTAATTTTGTAGGTGTCTTGAAAGTTGTTAAGCAGCTCTTTGTATATTGTATACTCTTCTCTTTGTTAGGGGGAATTAATTTCATTATCAAACTATCAAATTTGTATCATTTGCATAGTTAACTAAAATTATGGATTAGAATTTGATGTTAATTGGTTGTCTTTGAAATTTGTCAAGAAATTCTTGGTTTTGGGGGGGGGGGGGTGAGTAATCCATAAATCCTATACTAAAGGGGTTTGGGAGGAAAGTCAGGGGGGAGGGGGGTAGTTGCCCCCCATTGGCTTTGCTTTTACCAAAAACCAATTGATGTTTTGGTCTGATGATAAAAAACTATTATCATCAAGAGCGGACACCATAAGTTAAAACTCTCTCAATATATATATATATATGAAGCTAATTAACATTAGAAGGACTATAGAGTCATAAAACATGACTAGTGATTTTTGAAATCAACAATTTGTGGTACATAGAATATTTCCTTTTAGAAAAATATATTTAGCAAGAGGTTGGGACTTGTGATTACTGATTAGGCTCAACTGAGAATTATATTAATTTTGCAATGTCATTTTTTGTTTTGTTTTGTTTTTCCCTTCTTTCCTTATGGCCTGTTTGGATGGAGGGGGGAAGGAGGGGGAGTGGAGGGGAGTAGAGTAGTGTAGGCTAAAAATAAGCTAATTTTGTACTAAATCTACTCTACTCTACTCTACTCCCCCTCCTTCTCCCTCAATCCAAACGGACCATTAGAGAAATAAGATATATATATATATATATATATATATATTATTTTTTAAATATTGGGTAATTTTGTAGCTACGGTGCTTTAAATGGACACAAGTACTTGGAAGGCTATATTTAAAATGCATGGTGAGTTGGTGACCATAGAGTTATTGTAAAGCCAAGATGACCAGAGAATTGGTCTGCATTTTAAAGCCAAGATACCACTATCATTTATGATAACTGATTTTCCAAAACTCACTTTTTTTTTCTTTTCTTTTCTTTTTTTCTTTTTTTTTTTGGTTGAGAATAACTATTTTGTCTTTGGTATAATATAGTTTTATCACAACTCGTTCATAGTCATAGATCAATTTCTTTGAATCTATATATCTATATAAAAAAAAAATCCTTTGAATCTATGTTCTTAATTATGTCCCTCTTGAGAAAAAAATATCTCATATACGTGTCTCACAATTAGTGAACCCTATATGTGAGAGATTAGATACATATAAATATTTACATCCCTCTCAAGCCTTGCATTATTGGAAAAGTTTAAATAAATAAATAAAAAGACGTTTTGTGACATTGACATTTTGAATGCTGAGTCAATTCTCAATTGTATAATGTTTCAAATCTGAACGTACATTAAAAGAATACTATAGCAGCAGACAATTCTTTTTATTCACCTGGGCATCTTCGATTTAACACATCCACTTCAATACTTTTCAACTACACTAGATTAGAGACTAAAATCTTAATTAATCATTTTAACATTGAAGAGGGAGAAAATGGAGAAATTAAATTTGGCTTTGAATTCTAAGCAATAACATTTTCTCAAAAAAAAAAAAAAAGCAATAACATTTTCTAAAATAGACGTTTGTTGAGCGGTTAAAATACAAGAAAAGATAGTATTCTAAAAGAGGAAATTTGCTTAAAGATAAGGGTGGTTCCTATCAATGAAATGGTGAGGGGGAGTCACTTGTGATGATCATGTTTTAGAGGAGAGTAATTAATGTATCAATGAGAAAAAGTGAATGATTCATGTTGAAGGAACAAAAAAAGGTAGAGAAAAACAAAAATTAACATTAGTTGAAATAGTAAAAAAGAATATGCCAAGTAAAGAAGTAATTGAGAATACAATTTCAGATAGAATAGAATGATGGATAATACATATGACCAGCTTTGAGTAATTTGTTGAGGATCCATAATCGACCCCAATAAATTTGAGACTGGGACTTAGTTATTGGTATTGTAGTATTTCACCCTCCATTTTGTGCTTATGGTGAAGAAATGCTATTTAGTCTAAATTTCCTTAATGATGAATTATTATTGCTCATGTAAAGAAATCCATGAGTTTCGAAATGGGGTCTCATATGAAGGATTTGAGAGAAGTCAAAACAAAGAAAAAGAAAAAAAAAATAAAAAAAAGGCATACATACCTCATAGTTATGATTGTTCTAGCTAATTATTTTCAAATGAGTCTTCACTAGATAAGTGTTTCTATGGGTATTTATATTTATTTGTCAACAACTATAATTTTAAATAAATAAATAAATAAAATAATAATTATGATAATAAAAACCTTAAGTGGACCACATTAAACATATCTCTCAAGTCCTACTTAGAACCATTAAAAAAAAAAAGAAAAAAAAGAAAAAAGGACCTACTTAGAAAGAGTGAAAGACAGAGCCAATGCATGATAAATGTGTTAAAACAAATATTGAAGATTATAAATTGTAATGGATATGACTCAAAATTGTGGTTGTCATGTTTATATTTTACCTCAAGGTTGGTGACAATGACTAGGCTGAAACAACACAGTCTTCCTCTTTGAAGCTAGATACATAACAATCGCTAGTGAGTAGTGACACATAAAAAGGTAGTAGAAATCTTGAAATTGTGGTGGGTATGAATATAACTTTTTGAAAGATATCATGAGCATAAGGTTCTTTGGTACACATTAATACATGAAATGATAAAGAAGATAATTTGAGTTCAGTGGCTGTCTATTTAGCTTGTATCCTAAGAATAAGCAGTTGTTGACAAAGCCAATTTCTTTCTTAGCCTTAAAAAAAAAAAAAATTTGAGAGTAATTTTGTTGGGCAACCCATGTGGTTGGTAATTGCTACATTATAAAGATCCTTATAAGTTTTACACTAGAGGACCATAAAAAAAATGCTAATTAATACAAAAAGTTTTCATACCTAAATTGGGGGTTAATAGATAGCTCAGCCAGGGAAAAAAAGAAGAATAATAAAGAATAAAGGTAACCTATTTATGCTTTAATTTTTTTATATGGCTCATATTAAAACTTGTCACTCATTCTATAACACCACTGATTTTTGTGTTATTTTGTGTTCCTCTATGGTTTTGGCCAAATTTAATATGCAAGCTTGATTTTAAGTTCTACTCTGCGCACACACCTACCAAATTCAATTTAATTAACTCTTGTGGTCCACTTAGAGTTTAAATTCATGCCTGAGGCACACGTAAAGTTTTGTCCCACAGCTATAGTACATTTGCCAGGAATTTAAATAATGATCAACCTTGGGACATGATACTCAATAAACAAGGTTTTCTTTCTTTCTTTGTTTGTTTTGATTGAATTATTGAATAGACAAAGTGGAATGAAAATTTCCATTATCTAAGTCATAACTAAGGCTGATACTGAATTGATAAATGTGAGAGCTGTGGTAAGTATTGGTGGGTGAGGAAAGACAGGTAGTTGTAATTGCAGTTTAGAGTTGTTACAAAGAATCCAATGGAGGCAGAGTGTGATTGTAGATTTTTTTTTTTTTTTTAAATAAGTTCATAATATTCTTGGTGACTAGGTTTATGGTCTCATTTAAATCTTAAACCATAAGTTTCCCTTAAAAAATAGTCATGATAGGAATGTACTACATTGAGATTTTTGGTGTGAGGCACATTCTCAACCATAAGTTTTTGAAGTACTTATATTTAATCAATAATCATGATTGATTGATTGTAGACATATTTTTAATACCACCTAATGACTCTATTCTATAATTGTACTCTTTAAGATAAGTGGTTCATAGGGCTGCTAAGTTGCAAAAGAATCTGAGAGACTGATTTTATAATATTGATCCTCAGTCACAACTTTGGTTGGTTGGAATATTATTTTCAAACAAAGGCAAGAAGGTTTTCCTTACTACTGACGACATAAAATATGCAACTTCAAAATTAGTGGAGCTAGTCTTATCTTTCATAACAAAATGAAATATTGATTTTCAGAATAATCCATTGTTATTTTCTTTACTTGTACAGCTGAAATTGCCCTCTTGTATTGTCCACTCCAAAAAGGGAAGAAATATGTGAAAGGCTGATCAAAGAAACTATTTCTGCTCTTTAATATAGATAATAGTGACAAAAAATGTTACAAAAATCATTCAGTTATGTCACTGTGTCACATAACTAATACTTACGGAATTTGTGACCTAAACCTCTTCTTTATGCTAAGAAATTTGTAGATCAATTTGAACTTCTTCTTGTTTCTAATGGAGACATTCAAGTTCAAATCACCCTCTCCTAACAATCAACTTATCAAAAGAAAAAAAAAACTCATTCTTTATTATGAAGTAACAGAAGTATTGAAGTGGTAAAATTTGGAATTAAAAATGTTACAAACATCATTCAGTTATGCCACTATATATATATATATATATATATAACTTATGCTTCGTTTCGTTGGGGGATGAAAAAGTTAAGGAATAGAAAATAGTGGAGATTGAAAAAGGGCAGGAGGGATAAAAAAGATTTAAGTTTTTCTTCATGTGTGTTTAGTTGGAGTGGGGAAGGAAAATTCTTTTGTTTGGTTGATAAGAAAAATGTGAGGATAGAAAATAGAGTTTGTATAGATTTGGGTAAAATACTATTATGGTTCCTAAACTTTTCCAAAAATTTGTTTTTCGTCCCTAAACTTTAAAAAGTTATTTCTTCATCCTTAATTAAACTTTGTAAATAGTTTTTTTCCCCAATAGTTTAGAGACAAAAATTGATATGAAAAAAGATATTTTATAAAGTTTATGGACAAAAAGTGAAATATTTTCAATAGTTTAGGGATGAAAGACAAACTTTTTCAATAGTTGGAAGGAATTTTTTTTTTTTTTTTATAAATTTTAGGGACAATTTTTTTTAGGGGGTAATTTTTAGGCCAAAATTATATTTTATCTTGAATGTTTAAAAACCATTGTGAAAGAGGGGGGGGGGGGGGGGTGGGGGGAATGCACTTTCTCCTCAATTTAGGGAGAAAACTAAACCTACCAAAAAAGTGGGCCTAGGAAAAAAAAAAAAAAAAAACTCTCCCCTTCCAAAATCACCTCTTGAACCCAACACACTCCAAAAGAGAAAAACATACTTCTTTATTATGCAATACCAGAAGTGTTGACATGGTACAATTTGGACTGAGTAGTGTTGAAGTTATTGAGTGATTGAAGGAGAAGAGAAAAGCGAAAACAACATGATTTGGTTCTATGGCCTATGCCTACAACAAAGAGCCCTCAACCGCTATATCTTTGTTATATGGTTTTTTTGTACATTATAATGAATCTAATATGTGGATTAAATAGTAAAATTTTTTGGGTAATCCTAGACTAATCTTAGAGTTAATTTGCTTATTTTATAAATACATGGTTGTACAATAGGTTTATGTATCTTATGCAACCTCCCCTTTAATGTTAGCCTTGAACCAATAGGACCATGACATATCATTGACTTTACATTGATCCTAAATGAGACCAATAAAAATCAATTGTTCATAATTACATATGATTAGGCTCCATAATGTAGGTGAATCTTTACCATTGAAACTTGATTCTTCGACATCTTTCAATACAATGGTCTAATTGAGTTACGTGACTAGTCATTTTGATTGTTATGACATCGAGATATATTTTATGAGAAGTGATTGAGGATCCAACAGTTAGAAATATCATGCTACCTTAGGGGTATGAAATTACCCCTTTGGCCTCTCAATAAGGTTAATTGCGGGTTGCAAATAGAAATTCTACTTTAACATTTCATAATGTCATTTCTCTTAATTCATGCAGCTCTTAATTGCGAATGCTTTTTATTTTTTTATTTTTATACAAGATAGAAATTATACTTTAGTCTAATCTAAGTTTATATATGTGTGCAACTTTCTTTTGGAGACTTGAACCTCGGCCCTTCTTCCCCCTTCTACTCCACAAGAACTTTATACTTGTAGAGTGACCATCACACTAAGGGTGCACGGTGGTGGGGTGATTTGATGCATTTGGGGGCCTAAGATAAAAATTAATTATCTTGTTTTATATGCAAAATTACTATTAATTAACATGAACCACGTAGATTTTTTTTATAGAAAATTTATAAACACAAAAAATTTGACAAAACTTTTTACATTTGTTGTGAATTTTTGTGTGTATTGCTTTATTTATTTATTTTTTTGGAGAAGTGCTACATTCACAATATTTTTCACAACAAATCTTAGGTATTAAGTTACTTGCTTTCTATTTGAACTTACTACTAAAATTATTTTTTTGCTATCAATAATAACTTGTAACAACTTGCTATTTAGGATTTATTGTAAAAGTATTGTGAAAAATGTTGTGAACGTAGAATTTCTTTTTCTTTTTTGTTTGTTTTTCGTTTGATAAAAAATATTATTTTATTTATTGGTTAATATTTTGGCTTAATTAATACTATTTGTTAAAATTTGGAGGCCTTTTTTTTAATTGGGGCCTTAGATGACCGCACCAATAACTTATATCATTGAGTTGGCAGTGCACGGTGTTAATTGTGAATACTTATTGAGCCCTTATAAGTTGGAAGACTTTTTCTTTACTAAAACTAGCTTGTACCCACATGCATATGCATGAATACACTAAAAGATATACAATAAGATGTATAATATAATTCTTATATATATAATTTAAATATTATTGATAGTCATTTTTATATTTTGTTAACTGTAGGTGCTGGAAAATTGATGGCCCAAGCCCATTGAGAATAGCGAGGCCTTGTCCTTTAAATTAAGCCCAAAATAATAGAATTTGTACAAAGAGTGGGAAAATGATTCTAGTGTAAGTTAAATTAAGTTAGCCTTGAGTCCGAAGACACAAATACGAACAAAGAAGAATGATTCAAAGAGTGTTTAAGATTAATGTTGTCCTCGGGTCAGTCCGAGGATAAGTTCTTTTACAAGAATTTATACAAGTCTACTTTCAGGTCTCTCTCCACTGTTTAAGTTCTTATATCCTTAATTATGCTTTTCAGAGAATAGTCCAGATCCCTTTAACTGGGAGGTTCCCCTCCCTTATATACTCCTCTCCTTTGCATCATAGCCTTCTACCTGTATACTTCAGACCTTCCTTTATGAAATTTGTCCCATCAAAGTTCTGTTGAAGGTGGTACAAGGGGTTGCTTAGCTATAAATCTACTGTGCAGGTTTCATTTCCTCATTAATGCAGTTGATAAGGTTGTTGATATGCATTCAATGTGGAGGTAGTAGGTAAGCTTTTGCAAGAAACTTCTTCCCATTGCTTTGGCCCCTCCTTGTAATGCTTCCTTCCTTGAGAGGAGACTCATACAATAGTACCTCTCCTTTCCTTCCCTTCTCGGACCGATGGAGTCCTTGAGTCGAATAGGCTCTTCGGGCAAAATTATGAGTGTTACCTTTTATTCGTCCCTCCTCAGTCCTCAGACACCCTACATTAACTCTTTAAAAATTTTTGTAAGGATATTATTAGATATAAAATGTAAATTGTCCAATTTTTTTTTTTTAATTATTGTGAAGCACTTTTTTTTTTTTTTTTTTTTTTTTTTTTACGATTCATTTATTCTAAACTCTTTGGTTTTTGTACTTAACAACTCACTTTGATGAATATTTATGATGTGGTCTCACATTTTATTCTAAAATTAAGAAATAAAACTCTTTAAGAATAAATAATTTAGGACACATTACGCAAAATTAGAACTCTAATTTAGAATTCTAATTTGAATTTCTCTCAATTTCACCTATTATTATTACTAGCTCGCCTCTTGCCTCAACTGACAACTTGGAGCTGAGCTTTCCTTTTCCGGCGAAGCCCATCTCAGTCTAAAGATAGAGGATGAACTGTGCCTCCTCCATGTCAGAAATGGGAAGCACCTTCATGTCTTTGAGCTTCTCAAACACTCTCTTGGCATTGGGCTTCGCCTTCTTCAGCTTCAACTAAGCAAAGTTCACCTCCTCAATTGCTTCTCTGAGCTCTTTCATAAACTTCCAGATCATTTTCTTCAAAGACATGACGATCGGATCCGGATGTGCTAGCCTTTGTTACTACGTACGAGTTAGAAGGAAAAAGAAAGAAGAAAAAGGAAGAAAAACTGAAAGTGTTTTAGACAATCACTACAAGAAAAAAGACTTAATACAACGAAAAAAATCATTGCAATAACAATTAATGTCATTGTAATGGGTGTTATTGCAAAGACAAAAAAAATTGATGCAAGCCGTTGTAATAATCTCCGAGGCAATAGGTTTATGTAACACTAGATTTTCATTGCAATAAATTCCATATATTGCAATGATTTATATATTGCAACGATTTACTTTGAAAATCTCGTTGCAATAGGTTATTTTTTTATTGAAAAAAATTAATGCATCACTAGATTTTCATTGCAATAGACGTCCAAAACCTCGGAAGCTGATTACCAAGAACTTTTTTTTTTTCTCCAAAGGAAAATCCCGAAGGAGATGCGAGTCAATAGAAAATTTTCCTCTCATATGACATTCACACAAATTAACAAAACATAAAATCAATGCCTGTCTCAAAATTATACTATAAATATTGTATCATGAAGTTCAAACGAAGACATAAGTGAAAAGGTGAAACTCCCACAACCATACTACTCACCTATGTTGACAAACAAGACATTGGCTCACTACTTACTCTTGGGACTTGTCATGGAGGTTAGTTAATTTCAAGATTCCAATTCAAGGTAAAACAGAGATGGAGTACCAATAAACTCTTCATTAATGTGATAAAAAAAAAGAAAAAAAAGAAGAAGATAAGAACTCATTCATGCAATCTAAAGTGCCTGTCACACAGTATTAGCCCTTCTAGAAAATAGTAAATATGTAAAGACGAAACTTACATGAACTGATCACCTTTTACAATTTTAAACCATAGTAAACCCAAGTTTAGCGATCCCAAGCCCCCTACCTACTCCCTTACCTATCTCGATCAGTTTGTAACTAAAGGGAGTTAGTGGAGTGCCGCAAACCAAACTAGCTCGCCTCTTGCCTCAACTGACAACTCGGGACTGAGCTTTCCTTTTCCAGCAAAGCCTAACTCAGTTTGAAGATAGAGTATGAACTGTGCCTCCTCTATGTCAGAAATGGGAAGCACCTTCATGTCCTTGAGCTTCTCAAACACTCTCTTGGCATTGTGCTCCGCCTTCTTTAGCTTCAATTGAGCAAAGTTTACCTCCTCAACTGCTTCTCCGAGCTTGTTCATCAACTTCTGAATCATCTTCTTCAGAGACATGACGATCAGATCCAGATGTGCTAGCCTTTGTTACTACGTACGAGTTAGAATGCAAAAGAAAGAAGAAAAAGGAAGAAAGACTAAAAGCGTTTTAGACAATCACTACAAGAAAAAAGACTTAATACAACGAAAAAAGTCATTGCAATAACAATTAATGTCGTTGTAATAGGTGTTATTGCAATGACAAAAAAGTCGTTGCAAGCCGTTGTAGTAAACTCCAAGGCAATAGGTTTATGCAACACTAGATTTTTGTTGCAATAAATTCCATATATTGCAACGACTTATATATTGCAACGATTTACTTTGAAAATCTCGTTGCAATAGGTTAATTTTTTATTGAAAAAAAGTAATGCATCACTAGATTTTCGTTGCAATAAATTACAACACATTTTAATGTAACATAATGATTATTATTATGATCTCATATTGATGTAATAAATTTAAGTTACTATTACAATAAAAAACAACCTAAAGATGTAATAGTATATATATTACATCTATTTTAATTTTTTTTTGTTGCAATAATGCTTGTTGTATTATGACTTTTTTCTTGTAGTGAATATCAGGGTGATTGCTTCAATATATAATGTAGTTTTTTTTTTTTTTTTTTGAGAGCGAATATATAATGTAGTTCATGTACCATTTCAATGATTCTTCATTAATAGTCCAAATCACTCCCACTCACACTCCCACAACCCAACGACTCTCTTTCTCCTTTCAGTTTCTCTGTTTCTTTCTTTGATTTTCACAACCTCTCCATTTCTTTCTTTCATCTTTCTTAGGACAGAGACTCTCACGTGTTAGAGAAAGAATACTATACTTCAGGATTACAAACTCAACTCAGCATCTTCACCAATAAAAGATCGACACTTGCACAAAAGAAATAGTTAGCAAACCACACCTTATACACCTAAAAAGACAAATATACCCTTGAAAAATCTAGTACAATCAAGTTCTTCTTCGAGAACCTAATTAACTTCTTAAGGACAAGGTTCAAAAGCACAATTCCCATCCCAGCTCTCGACCCTCAAAGAGATGAAGAAACAAAGAAACCGAACATCAATGACAAAACCAGGGCTTTCACATCCCAGTTCACTCTCTTTCTCTTGTATAATTTTCCCATACATGTCAAATTTACCATTTTTCTTTTGTGGGAAACTTTATATTTGGCCATTTTCGCATAGTCCATAGTTTTGCAATAAGCTATTAGTTTGAAATTTTCATTACAATAGATTGCAAAAATAATTGGTATTAATTTATTGCAATTATTTTTTTCATTTTAAGTTATTGCAACAATTTTTCGATGCATAGCATTTGAACCTTCTGTTCTTCTAAATCCAAAAAAATATTTTAAAAAATGATTCTCATTTTTAGTACTACACTACTATTACTTTCAAAGTTGAATCTAATATTTTTATTTTATCCTATGAAGGGTGTTGGGAAATTTAGACCCCGGTTGATAGAATTAACAAGTTTTAAGTCCAAGTTGTTAATTAAATTTATTATGAATAAAACTTGTTAAAACAAATAAACATCAATATCATGTCAAAATCATGTGCAACAGAAAAGTAAATAAGACAAGATATGATCACTCAGGAACACCAATGAAACCAACCAGTTTCACAGTAAAAACCTGGGGGGAAACCTTCCCGAAAAGCAATCTACTATAGTAAAGAGAAGTTTCAGATCTAGTAAAAAACCTTTGTTCCTAAACTCTACAATCCCTGTAGATGAACTCACAGCAGAAATCTTCTACCGTTTCAGAACTTATAAACTCTTCAATATATGAACGCCACCCTTTTTGTTGCACGGATCCTAGTACGTGACTAACTCCTTTGCACGAATCCCAATACGTGACTCACTCACCAACTTGAGGAGGAAGAATGTTAGTTGCAAAGTTCTTTACTTCATCAACAATGAAGATCAAGAAACACTTGGTTACAAAACCCTAAGGCGCAAAAACGCAGTAGCTTCTTTCAGAGAGAATAAGGCATCGGTCACCTTTTGCATATGTTCTCCTTGTATTCTCTTATGTGATGGTCTCTAAAATAAGCCTTATATAGGTCTAGGGTTGTGAGAAAAGAAACCCTACACAAGTACATAAGCTTGGCCCAAAAATCAGATCTGGAAATCTGAATTCCCATAACCTCGATCGATCGGGAGGTGTCGAGGAGGTGTCGAGCTTTAAACCTCGATAGATACAACTATCGAGAAGCTATCAAGGAGCTATCGAGGAGACAGGAGCTTTCTCGATCGATCCACCAGCTATCAAGAAGCTATCGAGCTATCTATCCACAGGTGTCGAGCTATCTGTCTACAGGTGTCGAGCTATCTGTCTAGCTTTAATGAACAGCTTTTCTTCACTTGTTTCTTAGTCCAATCTTCATAGCTTTAATACTAGACTTGAACAACATGTTTCTTGAAGTATTAAACACATCCTAGATCTACCCAAATATAAGTAAAGTGCATTTTGTCAAAGGATTAGCCAATTACATAAAAGAATGACATATGTTCTTAACAAGTGAAACACATATGTCCTAACAAAGGGTGATACCACATTTCTGGGAGCTGCTAAATAGTTGCTAGCACATATCTGGAAGTAATTTAATGTTTGGAGAAGTATTTTTCTTTCTGTATTGGCAAATGAAGTGGAAAAACATCTCTATTGTAAATCTAGTATGCACCATTATTAGGGATAGAGGCAGAGTGGAGTAGAGTTAGTTGAAATAAGTTAATTTTTGGTCAAATCTACTCTACTCTATTGTTTTTCCCTAAATCAAAAAGGGAAAAACAATATTAATGAAAAAGCAAAAATTGCGAAACTAACTACAAACCCATTTCTGAAAGAAACTTCAAATACACAATATTTATGTTGCTTATAGAAATTTAAAGGCCCTCCATAAAGTCCACTATTATTTTCTTAGCTCATAGGCATAATTGAATTGTTGTTGATAAAGTCTAACACTAGGCCTAACAACAAATTGTTAGAAACACTAAAGAATTTTATGGACTATTCTAATCTTTGGGTGGAACTAGGATTAAAGAAGAGGTATAAGATGATGCCAACAAGCACATCACTTTGTCCGTGCGTAGGAAGAATAAGGGTAAAAGATTTGATCAATGGTTGAGATTAAAGAAGAGGAAAATTTTGATTTCATTAAGCATGATTGTGTGGACAGCGAGCAAGAAGAACAAGGAAATTGGGTGAGTGGCTTAAGCTTCAAATTTTGGTTTTTCCCTTGATTTGGTTGTTGAGAAAATTTAAGAAAAATGATGTTGAATTTTTCAATTCTGGGTTCATAATCCTGTTTGTTTCCCAAGAAAACAAAGTAAAAGAAAATGAAAGGAAAAGAAATATATATGGAGGATACGTGGCACTTGTTTTTTATTATTATTATTTTTTTAAGTTTATGTTGATGTGACAATACATGTGGAAGTCTATGTGGCAAAAAAATAATATTTTATTTTAACCGTTAGCCACGTCAGCATTTTTCATCCATCACTTAACAGTTGGGACTATTTTGATACAATACCAAAAGATTATGGATCAAATTGACACATTTGAAATGTTAGGGATTAAATTGAGATATAGTGTAAAGGTTAAAGACTAATTATATAGTTTACCCATAATATTAATGACCACAATTCCCTTAGGTTATGATCAAACAATAGCTGACTTTAAATCACGTCTAATTATGAACCTTTTTTTTTTTTTTTTTTTTTTGCCGAGAGTAATTATGAACACTTAAAACAACTATTGTAGTTCCAAATGAGTAATTTTTAGGTGCTCTTGAAGTACAGAGACTCGTGCTTCTTCTCAATATGCTAAAAAAATTAAGTAGTTTTTTGATGTGTTGAAATGACATATTTTTAGAACAACTGATGTTGATACTTAGAGCATTAGCTTTGGAGGGTGTAAAACCCCTAAAATTGCCATTTTAGAAAAACACGTCCCAAAAACTACCTTTATCTAGGTGGGTATTGCTAAAAATTTTTAGCAATTGTGAACAGTAAATTCGTAAAAATAAGGATTACTGTAGTTATGTGGGTATATTGAAATATAATTTTTATTTTTTATTTTTTATACAAGATAGAAATTCTACTCTAATCCAATCTAAGTGTATATGTGTGTAAAGCTCCCTCCTAAAAACTTGAATCTCGACATTTATCCCTCACACCCCATAAGCACTTATACTTGTGGAGTGACTATCGCACCAAGAGTGTGCTATGGTACTATTTTTATATTGTCTCTCTCTTCCCAAACAAATTAAAATATCTTCTCTCTCTCTCTTTGTTCTCTCTCTCTCTCTCTCTCCATTCTGCTTAACTTATTAGGATTAGGTATCTCACCCTATCTCGATGGGTTGTGTCCTATCACGAGCTCATACACTTTGGGTGGTCACTTAGTAATTTTTTGTCCTCCAAAGTGTAGATTGGTGGTTGTGGTGGTCATAATTGGTGGGTTGGCAATTTTGAAGATTTGGGTCGACAAATATAGGTATGTGATTTTTTGGATTTAGGTATGTGATTGTGATTTCATAATGGGTATTATGTGATTTTTTTTATATGGTTTTTTGGGTACATGTATGTAATTTTGTTGGCTATTAATGGTGGTGGTTGCTTGTGTTGATTGTGGGTGAAGAGAGAAATAGAAATAGAGGAAGGGAGAGAAATTGCAATGGGTGAAGAAAGAGAGTGAGGAAAAGAGTGAAATGAATAAACAAGGGAATAGTGTAAGTTTAGAAGTGAAAAATAAGAATTGAAATGTTTAAGTGGGTTGTAAAGTGTTATTTTATGTGGTGTCTCTTATTAGAGACCCTCCACAGCCAATAGAATTCAAGAGCAATTTACTAATTCTATAATACACTAGTGTATAATTCGTGCATATGCACGGTATAATAAAAAATAATATTTATGATGTGGTCCCACATTTGATTCTAAAATTAAGAAATAATATTCTTTAAGAATAAATAATTTAGGACACATAACGCAAAATTGGAACTCTAATTTGAAATTTTAATTTAAGTTTCTCTCAGATACACCCATTTAATATAAATATATATATATATATATATATATATATATATATATATATATATAAAAGGGCCAACATAAAATCTATATTTCAATAATAACATTCACTTAACTTTAAGTCTATTTCATTCTATCAACAGCCGAAACCTTAAATAACTCCTCAAATTAAATATTACTTTTTTGGGGAAATGTTATAGCATTTTGCCACCCTTAAGCCTTAAATCAATGTATTCACTTCCATTTATAGTATTGTATTCATCATAATTGAGTTGATTTATTTTATTTTAGTTTTAAATTAAATGTCTCATCAAAATTAGGAAGAAATCTTTTTTTTTTCTTTTTCTTTAAGCTTTCTTCTCCATGAATACAAGTTTTATAATGATAATTTTTGTATACAAGTCTGACTTTAGAGTAATTCTTAAGTATTCTTAGACTATGATGAATGGTGTTCCTTCCTCTCACATTCATGATAGAGTCTACTCATTAAATTCATAATGAGGTTCACTATAATATAAGAGTAGGGAGCATCATTTTACTATGCTTTAAGAGTACTAAAGAATTTTTCTTGACTCTATATGTTGTCATTTTCACAAATGAATAGTAGGGCAATTTCAATTCATTATATTCAAAGATGAGTTGATTATGATTTTTGTACAACATCTTGTGCCTAGTAGGCATTTTATATATGGTTTTGATCTAATTTATTGTAGGTAGTGAGTATTTTATGGCCATTGCGAAAAGATATTACTTGAATTGGAGGTCATTGATCTTAAAAACTTTCATACTTCCAAAAGACACAATTTTCAAATAATACTTATTTGACAAAAAAAAGTTTAAAATTAATTAATTTATAAATAAAATTGTAGTTAACCATTCACTTTTATGACAAAATTTATGGTGGTGAAGATGGGGTTGGTTATCTTTATTATCGTTTGAAGTGCAAGCTAATGACCTTACCTCCACTTATTTACATGCAGATTCACTTCCAATCCGGTCTCCTCCTAGATATTTCCAAGGAGAATTTCGTAGGTGCACTACAAAAAAAGGGGTTTTAGGCCGCATTTAAAAAACGCGGCTATAGGGTAGAGCCGCGTTTGTAAACGCGGCCTAAACACCACAACAATAGGCCTAAAGCCGCATTTTTAAAAACGCGACCATAGCCCAGGTTTGAGCTGCGTTTCTTACCCACGGCTATAGGATTAGGGCCTATAGCTGCATTTTTGAAAAACACAACTATAGCCTAGGATTGAGTCATGTTTATAACCGCAGCTCAGGCTTTAGACCTATAGCCGCGTTTTTAAAACACGGCTATAGCTTGTGACAACGTAACTGAAAAATGGGTCTATAGCCGCACTTGAAACGCAACTCAAACCTCGCCTATAGCTGCGTTTCAAAAAACGCAGCTATAGATCCCTTTTTCAGGTACGTACATTGAACCAACCTATAGCCGCGTTTTTTAAAACGCGACTATAGGTTTTTTTTTTTTTTTTTTTCTTTCCCACCCCCCTGCACAACCAAGTTCCTGCTATCAAGTTGCCAACATACAAGTTCTTGCTATCAAGTTCCCAACAACACATACAATTTCCCAACATCACAACTTCCTATTACATCCCAACTTCACAAGTTCCAACAACAAATCTTGAACAACAAGTTCCCAACACAAAATTGCCGAAGTTCAATCGACCTTCAGCAATGCATTATTGACATTGACATTGAGATGCAATATAGTTCAATTATTGTTTTGTTCCTTTACATTATGTATTTTGCATGTGTCTAGTCATGGAGATGTGAATTTGCCAAGAAACTGTGTTTGTGATTGTTTCAAGTGAGAAATAATCACATGCTACTCTAGAGTAGTCACTATATCATCCTTATAAATGTGTCTTGAATCAACTTCACTTATAATAATATAATAGAAATGCATTATGAGATTTTATAACATATTCACTAGCAGACTACTGAGGTTCATAGTTTATCCATCATAGCATGGTATGTATATATGTAGGCTACTGTTTTTAGAGAAATTTTGTTTTACCTCAGGATTCACAGTTTCATTCCCAATTTATTCATTGTCACCCTGAAATATATTAAAGGCATTGTATTAATATCACATAACTATGCATTGCAAAAAGTAGTGTTCAACCAAATGGAATGAATGTTTGCTACCTGAGAAGTCCCTAAATCACGCATCCCCTGGCTAAGTTGCTCAAACATGCCTCTCATCGTCATCATCATTTCGGCCATTTGTGCTTGGTGCCTTGCCTCGGATTGAACTTGTTCCTCCCTATGCTTCGCTAGTTCCTCCCTATGCCTCGCCTCAGATTGAGCTACTTCCTCCCTATGCTTCGTTACTTCCTCTCTAGATTGAGCTAGTTGCTCTCTAAGCTCATCATGACTCGTCTCCAACCCTGACATCCTTTGGTGACCTCTGCTTGACGACGAAGTCAAGACAAACTGTGATTTGTTTGTGGCACTTCTTCCTAATGGGGTGATTCCAAAACCTACCTCACGGACACGTCCTGGGCTCTGGACGACCCATCACCTGAGCATTCGCGTCGTCATTGGACTAAAGAATCCCATTACCAATCTCTCCTTATAATCGTACGTGCTGATCATTCAAAAGTGTTGCCATCCTATCCTGTTTTCCCACAAGAACCAAACAATATATTATACACCATAATCAATACAAACACAAAAAACACTAAATTTCAATTCGATCAAATTGTGCTTACCATCTTATCTTGCACACGGTCACTAACAACCCCATATTTGGTGCGGTATACTTGTTGATATACATCTGCACGCTCGACTGCCGCCCCTTTATCTTTCGCCTACATAATGAACAAACATAAATACAATAAACATTAAGGCGTTCATGTTGTTATGCCACAATTAACACAAATCCACAATGAAATAGTCATAACATAGAAAAGTTAGTCAAATAAAGATAAAGCTTAGAGAGTAGTAAATAAATGAGAGGATTTGTTGAAGCTTCAAAATAAAAATGACATGGGTTTTAGAAAATAGGCATCATAGACTTTCTATAATGACACTTTATTTGAGATAAGATTGAGATGCCCACTTTGCACACAAATTTATCACAAATTACCCATGGGTGATTTAAAATGTTGGGACTTAGTAAACTAGGCATGTTTCTCTATGATTTTCAACAAAATAAATGTTCGATGCTTACCAGACAATGTGAAAATATGTGCACCAAGGATGACAAAAAATAAACATTTAAAACTTCCCATTTGAATCACCCCACTTCTCAATTGCTAAGGAACAATTTTTTCTATTTATCATAGCACGAAATGACCCAAAGTCGGTACATTTAGAAAGTACGTTTCACAAACTTCCCATTTGTATCAAGAACAAGGAAAATGATATTCGTGAACTACATATTGACCAAGTGTGCATAATTTATACCTCAAGACTTTCATTAAAAGAAAAAATATTTAATGAATAGCAAGCTTGTGTGATTGCCATTTAATCACGTTTGGGTGATTTTTACTATTTATAGACATGCATAATTACACACAGATCATGTTAGGAATGGAAATTACTCTCCTTAAGTGGCTACTTAATATCTATATATTAAGAGGATTAACAAAGTCATCTCTATATATTAAAAGGATGCATAAATTGGAAATATTTCATTTTTTACATACAAAATACCTATAATTTAAATAATTTATCCTTATTCCTAAAACATATGAAATGAGGTTAACTTTGTATATAGGAAAACAAAATATCAAAAATATCATGTACACATTCATGAATTCTAAGTTTATTTCTTACCATTTTATCAAAAATTTGAGCAAGACTTTTAGCCCCATGCCTTGCCATGTCTTCCTACTTACCTCGTCTAGCCTTGTTTTTGTCACTTAATATCTGCAACCATATTACCGTCAAAATTCTAAAAAAAAAAAACATCTGTTGACTAAATTACCACGACGATGAGATTGACGAAGAAAGTAGCAATACCACAGTTTTCTCATTGAACCATCTCCTTCCATTGCACTGCGATAACCCCTGGCGGTTCGATAGCCAATACTAGTTCACGTGTCATCCCTTGTTTTTTGTGATCTTTCTTCAACTTCGTCCTGCGATTTTTCCTCAGCTCCCCTAGTTGACGCATTGCCCATCCCATTTGATTGGGTGGTGCGACAATAGTGGGATCAACTATATATCGTTTCTAAAATGCAAAAGTGGAGTTAGCAAAATGTATTACATAATTACAACATCAACTGAATATGACTACAAATTAGGACAGCAACTATAAAGAGAAATAACTTCACTTTATTTTCATACTACCTCAATCTCCGCCGAACAATCCTCTTTAAAACTTTGAGGGACGCTTGGCCATCCAGCAGGTGTAAGCGGGCATAATAGGCCATTCTCACAAAACGAGCCCAACCACCGAATGAACAAAGACTCGTCTTCCCCAATTGGTTGGCCTTGATCATTTAAAGGCAACTGGATTTTGTACTCACGAGTCATTGCCCATATGTCAGCCAACCTTGTTTTCCCACGTCTTCCAGGCCTATTTCCCGATGTTGGATTTTGTACCGGTGCTTGGGTTTGAACTACATCTTCAGGATTTACAAAACCATCAATATTAGGACTAATTTAACAAAGCTCACAACTAGTGAAAAATAGAGCACCACGCAAAAATTATGCAACTACCAACTTAAATAATAAAAGGCTTACGATTGAATTTAAACAAAACATGAGTAAATTTATGTGTTTCTCCCACGCATTCATGTAACCCACTGGTTGTGCAAGTGTAACTTTCAATCATTAGGAACAGCAAGATATTCTAATGACTTTGGATTTAATGAGGTCGCAAACGACCAATACCTCCCATACTAGAGAACATTTGCTGAATTGCATTATAATTAGAATGACTGTTAATTTGTAATTCCGTGACTTCATAAATGTATAGGACTGCTTCGTACTGTGACTAATGAACCTAGATGCCTATTGGCAGTGTACATATCGACCAGTCAACTTGTTTACCCATTATATTGGCAATCCACACATTTCGTGATGCATTACCCTCTATGACAACTTGCAACCAATTCTCCTTAATAGTAACTTATTAGCCTCATAGAAAGCTTGTAACTTGGCCTACAAAGGAAGAGTTCTTAACCATTTGTATGTCTTGGCACTTATAAAAATAAAAGGAAAATGAAATTATGATAACTCTTCTATGAAGCGATTTCGTGAGTTTATTTTGACTTAACTAAATTATGCATCTTTAAAGAAGCATGCACTTACCTAGCTTTTGAAAAGATGAGTAACCATGCTTCGTTTGGGTTGCCTTCCTTTTTCCTTAATAAATTTGGATTTAGAATATATAATTTCAACTCAAACTTATATTTTATCCTTCTTAAGTGTACTGAATGGACCAAAGTAGACGGAGTGGTCCAAAATGGATCAAATTGGACCGAAGTGATCAAGTGGACCATAGTGGACCTAAAGGACCAAATTAGACACTGTTGGACTAAATAGGATTGAGCAGAAATTAATGGATTGAGCAGACCAATTTAGACTGAATAGACCTAAATCGACCAAATTAGACCCAAGGGAAATGAATGGACCAAGCGGACCGAAGTCAACAAAATATAATGCATATATTTAGATATTTTAATTATATTATTAGTTTTTGTAGACCAACAACTCATAATTAAAATTGTAAAACATAAATTCAAGCATCCAGTACTAAACATCAAACCTTACATTCGAAGACATGACCAATACCTAGGGCCTATGTCTCATCTGGATCCTCATTTGCCACCAGTCTTGCGTCCTCAGAAATGTGGGCTTCCTCATCAGCTGCCTCCACCTATTGTTGTGAATGTGACGATCCTTCCCCAACGTAAACAACTCGCAACTGACGTTTCCTCTCCATTCTTGCGTCCAAAACCTTTTACAACACATGGAAAAATGGTCAACAAGCAATGAGATGATAGATTAACAGTTTTAAAGATAATAATGTATGTTAAAACTATTATTACATACAACATGAATAAATAACAGTTGTAACATATAGATGCAACAACATGAAGAAGTAACAGTTTCACCTGATAATTACACATGATCAAACTTTTATTTCATAACCGAGATTTCTCAAAAAAATAGTTTCCACATATATATGCAACATTGTCAAACTTTGCACGCAATATGCCTTTACAAATTCTACTTATAATTTCAATAATAAATATAACATAATTACACATACAATAACAATATCCTATTACACTACTTATCATCATTGTACTCGACTTCGTTGTCATCTTCATCATTGGACTCATCATCAATGAACTCACACTCATTCAAGTTGTCCATTTCTTGACTATCTCTTGGGCCAATGATGGAGGCATCAATTGTCAATCCCTCCACATCATCTCGACCCCAACGAAGGTCATCTCTACCAACATCAGTACTAGTGAGAGAGTACGGAATGTTCTCAAGAAACTCATCCGTGTCATCCTCATCACAATGGGGCCCACTACCTGCATCAAACACATCTCTGGCTTTCGTTTTAACGACATACCAATCTTTGTGCCTTTTATCTTCAACATAAAAAACTTGTGTAGCTTGAGACGTCAAGACGTATGGTTCATGCACCATTTCCTCCCCACCATGTACGGAGTGAGTAAAATTCACCATAGGAAATCCAAACTCATCAGTCTTATATACCCTCCTATTTTGATCATAAACTCATTTACACTTGAATAACACATGTCTGATATTGCCAGAATAATTCAACTCTATAATATCTTTCAACACACCATAGTATGTATTGCCACCTTTAGTGACGACACTAACTCCACTATTCTGCATTTTTCTATTTCCCTCGACATTCGAACTCCTAAATTTTAACCTGTTGATGACATAATGTTTCAGCCAATTTATTGAAATATATGACCCTTTGGAAAGCGTGATAAGTGTATTAGTAAGTCCAGTACTTTCCCTATCAGCATCAGTCATTAACATCACCTAATATAACCAAACAAACTTATTCTAATTAGTACAGTCATTCTACTTATGGGAAAGTAGCAAGGTTAAGAAGTTGAAGATGTGACACGTATGTGACATCTAAACCAGCCACAAAACTTCTCCATGTGGTGCTTATGAATAATAGCATTGGATATACGACAATGGCCCTTTGAAGTTCATCCTTCATCAAACTTTTGTGCATCCTGCATGAGATGGCAATTGTATTAGTGTTAATACACATAGCGAACATTGGATTGTCGTGCAATTATATTAATGTCCGTAGTATTTACTCACGAAACTAGTAAATGTTCTCGGAATTGAATAGCACATAGCGATGAGCATGGGTCAACTCCCTATTGTCTAGTGCCACACTTGAAACCGTCCCTGTTGACTCCTCCATTGTCCTCGTGGGTTGTGAGAATATAGTTTCAACTCTTTTTATATACCGTGAACAAAACGTTAAGCATTCCTCCACTATGTATCCTTCGGCAATACACCCTTCTGGAGCAGCCCTATTTCTTACGTAAGACTTAAGGCGTGAGAGGTACCTAGAATGCGCATGAAAAGGTTAGTAATTGACACTAGCTATTACAAAGCACACATGAAGCCTCATACTGTACATGTATTACCTACGACTTACCTCTCAATGGGGTACATCCAACGGTACTGAACTAGACCACCAAACTTAGCTTCAATCGCCAAGTGCATGACCAAATATACCATCACAGTAAAGAAAGATGAAGGAAATATCTTTTCCAATTCACACAACGTGACTACAATGTCTGCCTCAGACTCGTAATATCTGAAACCGTAAGGGTTTTCGAACAAATTTTCCTAAAGAAACAAGCTAACTTTATCAAAGGCCTAGTAACGTGTGATGGCAAAGATCCTCGTAAAGCAATTGGAAGGAGTTGTTGCATCAGGATGTGATTATCATGACTCTTTAAACTAGAAATCTTGCGTTCTTTCAGGTTGACACGATGTGAGATATTGGAAGCATATCCATCGGGCACTTTTACGTCACGCAAAACTTGCAAGAACCCATCTTTCTCCAATGTAATCATATGAAAACACGCGGGCGGTATCATATACTTATCATCACATTTTCGCTGTAGGTGGAGTTCACTCCTTATTCCCATGTCCGCCAAGTTAAGGCGTGCCTTGTAATTGTCCTTTGTCCAATCCTTCAAGTTCAACACTGTGCCAAGTATATTGTCCATCACATTCTTCTCTATATGCATCACATGAAGATTGTATCGCAACTTGTGATCCTCCCAATAAGGCAATGTGAAAAAAATACTTCTCTTCTTCCAAACACACTGGTTTGCCTCGCCTCTCTTTCTTTTGTTGTATTTTTCTTGATATTTCTTTCCTAGACAACGTCTAACTAAACTTTCAGTGTCCACAATTATGTCTGACGCAACTGGTGGCACAAGAGCCACTTGAATATCAGTAGATCCATCAAATAATGTAGCTTCTTTCCGAAATTCGTGGTCACTACCCAATCATCGCCTATGTCCCATGTAACAGAATTTATGGCCATTTCTTAAATATCGAGAGTCGGTCTCTGAGGCACAACAAGGACACGCAAACTTACCCTTCTTACTCCAACCCGACACATCTGCGTATGTAGGAAAATCATGTACGGTCCACATCAATGTTGCACACAATTGGAATACATTTTTTGAAGATGCATCGTACGCTTCTACTCCAACATCCCATAATTCCCTCAGTTCTTCTACTAAGGGTTGCAAGTACACATCTATTGCAATCCTTGGAGATTTAGGACCAGGAATAACTAGTGATAAAATCAAAGATGACCGTTTCATGCACAGCCAAGGTGGGAGATTGTAAGGGATTAGCATGACAGGCCAAGTGCTATGAGTAGTACTCAGCATTCCGAAGGAGTTGAACCCATCCGCAGCTAATCCAAGTTTGACATTACGAGGCTCAGACGAGAACTGTAAATGCGTACTATCAAACATTTTCCATGCATCCGAGTTAGCAGGATGCCGCATTACCCCGTCATTTGTACGACCATTAACATGCCTTTTCATAGAACTAGCCAGGTCGGATGACAAAAATAGTCGCTACAATCTTGGCTTTAAGGAGAACTATCGTCGGATCTTTGCAGCTTTCTTCTTTCCCTTACTAGAGGAGGCATTATTACCTATAACGGATGGCTCATTCATTTTCCACCTACTTTCTTTGCAACAAGGACACGCCTCGAGGTTAACATTCTCCTTCCAAAATAGCACACAATCATTCGGACAAGCATGGATCTTCTCATAACCCAAACCCAAATCTCGAACTATTTTCTTAGCCTCATAATGGTCCTTTGGCAACTTAGCATCTGAAGGGAGCATATCCATCAAGACTTGAAGCAACATAGTAAATGATTTGTTTGTCCAACCACAAAGAGTCTTCAACTGGAACAACACAACGATGGCTGAGAATATGCTAAATTTTATACACCCAGCATATAAAGGTTTGTCCACATCATCTATCATTTTGTAAAATTTTTGTGCCTCATCATTCAGACCTTGAGCCGGTTGTTGCACAGTTTCACCTTCGTCCATTGGTTTGGGTGGCATTTCATGCGTGGGGCACAAATCATGCAACATCCCACGAAAGTCACCATAATGTTCTAGGGAGTCTTGCACATGACTACTCCCGCATTCGGTGGCTGTTGGCACAGCCACCAATTCCCCATGCCATTTCCAATGTGTGTAACTTTGAAGCATCCCCTTACTCCACAGATGTTCACATGCCACCCCTGGTGGTACCAAACTCAAATTCACACATTTCGTACAAGGACAAAAGATTTTCCCCATCGCTTGCATGTTTTGATGCAAATTCCACAAATTTAACACCTTCAATATATTCCATTGAACCCCTCCGCTTCTTCATCGAACTTTTATCCATTGCTATACAGGATAAACAATATCTGACCTACAACAACATTTGGTAATGCATAGCCAGTAAACCGTCTAATTAGATTGACTGTGTTTTGAGACCTATAGGTGATTTCTTACGAACAAACATACCCAACTATGCTTACATTTTCATAGAACATATATATAACACTACCTCAAGAGTAACCTATGCTTTCAATTTTCTAAATAATAACACTAAATGAAGCATAACTTAACTATGAAGTGTTATCAACTTTTTGTGAGACAAGCCTATCTTTCAGCAAAAACATGCTGGTGAATTTAGTTAATTATCAAATTGTTATATAGAAATATAGAATGTGGCCGTTGGATTATGGGTTTCCAATAAACATAGTATTATAAAGATGATTTTCACGTGGTTGAGAAAGATCGAGGATGTTTCGTTTGTGAGTTAATTTTCTACCTAGAAAATAGTAGACGCCTAACCATGAACCTTATATGTTAAGGTAGTTATTTTACAATTTTGTTTACGATTATAATGTAAATTGAATTTCACCGACAAAGAAGATGTAAAGTTTTTTAAAACCTTACTTATTGTAACTAAAGTCATATTTTTAAACAAATAAGACAGTCAAAATAAATGCAACTATGATCATGTGAAACTTATTACTTATAACAAAGGGGATCTATAGCTACATTTTTAAAAACACTGGTATATGTGGTGGGTTTTAGCTGCATTTATAAGAAACGCGGCTATAGGGCAACTATAGCTAGATTAGGGAATACATTTTTTGTAATCATATTTTACACCCAGGTGCATGTCCCACAAGGCGAGTAATGAAAAGGAAGCTACCTTATCTTCAGCAAGTAGTGGAAGATGAGGAATCATAGGTGGCTTAGTGTCTTCCTACCTGAAACCCCCATTACGAAGCAAAAATAAACAAGAAGTATGGTAAGATGTAGAAGATTGGACCACATGTACACAATGTAGTGCAATCATGTACACATGTAAGATGTATAAGAAAGCTAAATATTATAATACACACCAAGTATGAGTATTTTTATTTTAGTTTGTAATAAAAATCTACTGCTACATACTTATGTCACTACCTCAACAAGAATCATTAATTGTTATTTCATTGGAACTCATTTTTGGTTAATGACAAAATAGAATATAAAAAGGGTTATCTTGCTTACTCAATTGATTTTCTATAGAATTGTAATAGAGCACATCTACTAAATACTATGTATCGTGATATTCAATTTCCAAAATAAGTAAAACTGTTGCCCACATCGTAAAAGGTTTGAGGGAACTCACTTGTAGTTAAGGAGAAAATGATGTAGGCAAATAGTTATCACAAGCTTAGCCAGATCAGTTGCAGGACAAAATCTACTGCCCGCACCAAATGGAATGAAAGCCTCTGCTTTGGTTTTTAAATTCTATTTACAAGAAAAATAACAAGTTAGTTATTTCAAGAAATGTAATTGGGGCTTTGATCACTTCTTTGAGGTTCCAAGAGTTGGTCTAAGTTGCTTTGAAAAATGAATAAGATTTGTTGATTCTATCAGTGGGAAAGAACCTAATGCATCCATGTAATTAGGAGTTGCTTGTCGAGAGTCGATTGTCACATTTTCTTATGGAGTTTAAAGTTGATTTAAATTATGAAAAACGTTAGTCAAGAAGGAAGTTGTATGAAGGGTTAAAATTAATTTAATTTATGAAACTTTATTTCATTTATGAAATAAGTTAGTCAAAAAAGACGATGTACGAAGTAATAATATCTATATTTAAGTAATTCCCAAGTAATTTAGTTCAGAGGAAGTTAAGGTTGCGTATATACACACACACACTCAAGCGTCTCTTCATGAACCGTCAAGAGCGAGAAATTCGCCCATTCAAATATAATACCACTTCCCTTTCCAATACAACACTACACGTTGGGTATGTCCCAACTGTGTTTGTTTTACAAATTCCCAATATAGGATTTGTTTCATATGTCTCAGATACGGCCCTATGATACAAATGTAAATGTATATAATTAAAAGAAAAAAACAATAAAAAAAAGACTTACAAAGATGCAAGTATGCATCAAATTAAGAGAGATAGTAAACACAACAAAGGAGAGGCGTGGGAATTCGGGTACCAAGACAAAATGATAGAAAATGAAGGTGAAACGCTTCTGAGAGGCATTTGGATCTTATTGCATAGTGACCGGGAGTTTTACTGAACTTCGTGCCTCTGCCTACAATTTCAAATCTTTGAGAACAACGTCACCTGTGAAAGATATGTAAGGAACATGTTAATTAATGGATACAAAATTCTTCTACTTCATAGAAAGAATTAATCATCACCGATCTTTTTTTTAAGTAAAAAAACTATATTCAAAATAAATAAATAATAATACTGATAGCACCTTGAATACACAATAGGTGTACCAAACTCCCCCTTCATTGTGTTTTGAGTCTACTTTAAATATTACATACGTCAACCCAAGCTGCATAGTCTTTTGAACTGAAATGTTTTTTTAAAGTCATTGGGTTATGTATAAGTTTTTACACCCTGATGACAAGTTTGGTTTCATTTAAAAAGGCCAAGTATATGCAGTTTCACCTTATAACAATACGCATTATCTTTGATACATGAAAAAATATATTTAAAACAGTCAATAATTAGTCAATTAAGAAACTATCATGTGAGCAAACAACTAGGTGTGGTGCAGGTTTGTCTTTCAGGTTGGTTATTAGTTAATTACCTCTCAATATGAACCTGTACACAAATCCAAGCAGTCAGGTTGCAGAGAAATTGCAACCAAGCCAAGCCTATTACACTGTCAGAAGCCAAACAGATTGGGCCAGGATCAGTTTGTCAACATTTGTATGATAGCTAGCATATAGAAAGTTTATGGGAAAACTTGTGCCGTCATAAATTCTATCTAAAACTCAACAATTGTAGACTTAAAAAGGCTGCCAGCTTTCTTTGAGAATCTGTTCTGATTGTTGCAGGGAGACTATACCTTCACAAAATCAGGAACCCAGTAAGTCTCCTTCATGTTTCCAAACAATCCCTTCAATCAACGTTTCTACTTTAATAAAACTGGACAAATATAGAATAGGTCGATCAGGAAGATTAAACGTTAAAAATAAGGCCAGCATATCCAAGAAGCCAAGGAATATATATATGTATACAACTTGAGCCAAACATAAAAGCGAACTTCATCTATTTTTTCAAAAATAATACTTACACACTTCTATTGTTTGTTAGCCATGTCCAGCATGCATTAAGTGCTTACACATGCATGCATGATTCCATGACATGCATAAATATGATTTCAAGTATGCATGCATGCATGACGTAGTAAACAAAATGGAGTACAGTTTCATTTGCTAGCTACACCCCATAGAAAAATAGTACAAATTTTAAGTATGCATGCTATTAAGATATATGTTGCCATTGGGAAATGTGGATCCCAATTTATATTGATGAAAAGAAATCATTTTTTTTGTTCTATTTACTAAGATATATTTCATTAACTCCAAGAAACACTGAATTTTACATCTTCGGACATGACACAGATAAAATTAGTAGATAAAATATTTTATCTAGTAATTACTCCACCTGAATGAGAATGGAAATTACATGAGCTAAGAGTTGGTAAAGTACTGCTCATAGACCTTGATTTTGTTTTGTCTTGCCAAAGAATATAAGGACCCAAAACCGTACATAATCCTTAATTATATTCCTATTTAATTTTTCTCAAACAAAAGAATATATATATATATATATATATATTATCTTAATACGTTGGAGTAATGTAATTATTGTGCTCTAGCTCTTCTAGCTAGGGGTCCTTGTTGATTGCAATGCAAACTATATGCATGTTTTCTCTCTCTCTCTCTCTCTCTCTCTCTCTCTCTCTCTCTCTCAAACCATTCATGAAAACAATTTTATTTTAGGTTTTTTTTTAATTTTTTTTTTTTTTAAAGAAAAGATAATCCTAAAGAGGTGTTGGATTGGTTTGGGATTGCCATTTGAACAAACTGCTGAAGATTCAAATTGTAAGGAGTACCCTTCATAACTTTATCCTATTTATCCTAAGTTTGCTAAGAGCCTTATAGCTCTTCAGGTCAGACCTATTTGATCGTGATGTTTTCAACAAAGACAATCAAGATTCAAATCTTCTCTCCCCAGCTATTGAGTAACTTTAGCTTAAGTTATCTTCACAACTTATTCAAGCTATATCAATTTCTTAATAACAAAAATGCATCATACACTCTATCTTTTATATCTATAAGAGGATTTCTCTTTTTAGATTGAACTTGTATGTGGTTTAAAAATACACTTAAATCTAGGTTTAACAGAGGACAACCCAGTAAAAATATATTTCTAACTACACTTAAAATGTCTACAGAATAAGACATTCTCCTCCTAATTCATGTATTCAAAACAAACTTATCCAATTTTTTTTTTTTTTAAATATGACACTAGACAAAAAATAAATAAAAAACTTCATCATGTGCACAGACGCGTTTAAAAAATCGGATAAATAAAGATTTATCTTATTTGTAATTACCATCCCATGTGAGGTGTAATAGTTCTCATTATTTTTGGGTGATTAAAAAATGAGTTTTAACTGAAATTACATAAATCACATCATGCATAAGCAGCAAATCTTTTAACAATACAAAGGTATCAGAATCAGAAGCAGATTCAAAAGAAAATATGATAATAGAGAATATTACCATTGCTTTCTCCAGTCCGCTTCTCCAAACTGTTGTCCCAGAAAACCGACGAAACTGCTACAAAAAGCGACAGACTTTTGCTTTGAGTCATAATATAGAGGAAAAAAAATATAAAAAGAAGAAAAAATTTATTTAATACTTAACCGACGTTGGAATTTAATTTCAAATTTCAAGTTTATTAATGGAATTCTATTCACACAAATAAAGTTGAAAACATATTCACAAGATAAATATATTTAAGTTGATTTGGTCAACTTTCATAGACTATAGCAATCAAAATCCATTATTAACAATGATGATTACAATCATACTCAACAAAATTCTCAAAAATCTCACCACTCTCAAAGGCACGAACTAACGAAAATCATAATGCACCTAAAGCAAACCCTCACTCAATACAAAAGTTGCAAAAGTTGTTACTTGGGAAGAAAGTGTGCACACAGTTTGTCAAAACCTTGACATGTGTGACGATAAGCAATAAGGAAAAAAAAAATAAAGAAAAGAAAGTAAGGAACATGCCAAAATGATTATTTATCGATTAGAGTTGCACATATTATCAAGTTATAACAACAATATAATTTTAAAAGAATAAATATAGGTAAAATCATAAAAATTACATTATTTAAATTACAACATTCCATATAAGATGATATCCAAAAAAAAAAAAATTCATATAACATGGTTGTTTGTGTACATTCATTATTCTTTATAAGTTTATATACATATATGCTTGCTTTAGTTTTGATTTTTTAATTGAATACAGTAAAAAGGCTGTTTGTGATTGTATATAAAGTTGATGAAATGCTTGAACTTTATTGGGTTTAGGTAAAGTTGGAATTTAGCAGGCACAAGGGTATAAGTTAACTAGAATAAGAAAAATAGAATAACAAAGGAATCATAGAGCTGAGAAATGACAGAGTGAAAGAATTGAAAAATTGTGTGTGTGTGTGTGAGATTTGAGCATATTAATTAAACTAATCGGCAATATGAAATTCATAAAATGAACACAGGGTTTTACTCCTTAACAATACAAGTTACCTTAAATTTATGTGCGTTGCTTCATGCACACACATCTCAAGCACACAGCTAAAAAAACAAAGCCCATGGGTGATGTTATATGAATTATCTCAAAGTTAATATTGAGATAATTCAAAATGTCTAAATTTGTGTGTGGATTAGGATGGTAGATATATATGTTTCATGGATTTGTGTGTTGAGTCTTCTATAAAATAGATATGATTATATATATATATATATATATATATATATATATATATATTTAAACCAGGCTACAGAATGAAACACGCCGTTTAAAATATGGAATATTTTAGAGATGTCCAAATTTACATCCAATTTCACAATATGTTTAAATGTTAACTTATGATTGGTGCATAATAACTTTTCCATCTGTATTGTAATCTAATTACAAATTGAAACTCAAATATTTATAAAATTGGGCATTGGTTTGATTGTGTCCTTAGGCGGACTGTTAAAATATTGATGCAGGATCACATCCCATAAAAGCTAGCTACCCTTGAATTGAAGATTACAAATACATTATAAATATAAAATCGAAGGGTAGTTTACTCTTTCTTTTTTTCATAATTTTCTTAGTAAATCTCAGGTGTAACTAGGGAATTAAAGAAAAGTATTAATGTTGGCTATCATGTTATCTACCTATATACATTTCAACTTTCAAAATATCTCTCAAGAGAAATATTAAATGCAATATGCATATGCAGGATGTATGGTCTATATTTCTTTTCTTTTTCTATTTTTTTCCCTTCCTATTTGGTTGTTGACTAGCTGGAGTTAGGTGTGATGTGACTTGTGAGTACTTACAAATGCAAGACATTTAAATAAATAAATAAAACTTTTAGGCAACCCAAAGTACGTCTAAGTGACCGTTGATATCACTTATTTTTATTATTATTTATTAATTTTATTGTATTTTTTAGTACTATTTATAAGTCGTACTGTACTATTTCAACTAATTTTTACATTTATTTACAGTACTTTTAATAAAAAAAATTTAATTTCAACAAAATAAGCAGATCCCAAACGGAATCTTAGTATACTCGGACTTAGAAGTATTACTATTGGGTATTTCTAGAATATAACTTACATAATAGTAACTAATAATTACTCTAGGAATAGGCTTGAAAAATTAACTGAAATTTCCAGTTTAGATCCCAAAGGCCTTAACTAATTCGATTGATTCACTTGTTGGTTAAGGTAGTTAATTAACACTAGGTTCAAATCACAATTAAGTTACAGTTTGATCACGGAGGAACATGTTACAAAGAAAAAAAAGAACAAGCACAACTAATAAATATATTATTTTTATTTTTTTTTACATAGGAACAAGGATCCCAAAAAACAAAATCCAAAACAAAAGGTTGTTGCAGAATAAACTATACTCACATGACATCCCCGTAAATGTAGACAGACATTAATGTACCGATCCCCCTACTCCTACTAGAAACTGCAAACTTCTGACAGATGCCTTTTATGTGATCCATTTTGCAAATGATCGCCACCTATAGATTAATCCATTGGCCAGTCCAAGAGCTTATTGAAGATTTGAAGTCGTCTTTGTGTTTCATTGATCAAAGTCTAATACACATAGCGGGTGATCAAGTTGTTGGATCAAAAGCCTCTCAAGTTGTCCGATCAATTTTGCAGCGGTCTTCCTCACTTGAAAATAGGGTTAAATTTTGGCTTGTAACACATGTTGGGATAAGGGTTGAAGTGACTACAGAATCATCCCTAAAAATAAAAGTCTTGAGTCCGTAACCTTTCATAATAAGGTTTGCTTGATTGAGTGATCACCAAGTGATTAATTAAGGCTAATATATCTCTAACATGGCTAACATTCATTTTCGCTCAATTGAACTCTAAATTTCATTCGAGGGAAGTTTTCAGTCTTGTACAGGGAAAACCTATTTTACATCCTTACAAATTAAAGAGTGAATGACACAAAATATTATAACACTAAATTTCCTAACAAAAACAATATTGAAGACAAACAACTAAGACAACCTGTTTGTTGTATGAGAGCCCACGCATAAAGGTTGGCTGAGTGTTCTGTATTATCTGCCCATAAAGCCATGAACTCAATCAACCAAGAATTAATTAGTCTGATGTAGCTAACCCCTAAACTTCCTTTGCAGCTTTTCTAAGTTTCCCATGACGTAAAATCCTGGAATATGATGTTTGGTCGTGTTGTCCCTATTATTCAGTTTTGATCTCTTCCCAATATTTAAGTCTATAAGCTAACAACCTTAGCTATATATAGTAGCCGTTAAAAAGTGTAAAGCAAATTATCATTAGCTCTTCTTAGAAGATCCTAGCCAAAACCTGCTTTCTTTTTTTATATCCATTCACCATGCAACATAGGAAGTCTTTGCAAAGTGAAGTTTACACGGAAGTTAATGTACCATTTTCATGGGAGGCCAAACCTGGGGTTTGCAAAGTCACAAATCAAGCTTCTGGTATATCTATTACTCAGCAATTTACAATATCAAAGCTGCCTCCTCCTCCTCCTCCTCCTCCTCATCATCATCATAAACTATGCACTCCTCAACATTCAATAAGTACTAGTACTGGTTCTTTTAGAATAGGGGTTAAGAAGGATGAGCCTGTGCCTGACCCTTTTCTAGCAGCTTATGAGAGATGCACAAAGACCCCTGATAATCCTAAATCATCTAGCAAAAAAAAGAAAGATGATTGTTTTGGGAAGAGAAAGATCATGCTTACTCTTTCTTGTGTAAGCATTCATGCGATGTTTGGGAAGATAATCTAGTGAGAATCGCTAGGTTTCCAAAATGCTTTGCGAGAGAGTGAATTAATGATTGATCCATTTGGGAAGATTGACAACGGTTTGTTAGTTTTTATCTCTAGATTAACTGATGATTCATTTATTGTTTGGTTGCTGTAATGATATTATTAGGATGTGTATGTTTTTATTAATTTCAGTAAAGAAAAAAAAATAGTTTCAAATAAACTATCGGTTCAAGTTTTGAGTCAAAAACATTGCCTAGCAATTTAATGGCTCAATCAACTAGTACTAATTGTTAGAATTGTGTGGTTAAATAATTAAATTTATTATATTTCAATAGTTTAAATTTTTGTAAGAATTGATAATTTAACATAGTATTAAAGTATGAGATCTTGAGTTTCTTTAATAATTTGGGAGAATTAATAATTTAACACTAACTTACTTTTGTGAGTTTGTCTATAAAAATTTATTTGGTTGAACATTTTTGTCGAATTTTTTTAGCGCTTGATGTCTTTGCTGGGATAATTTCTAATCCTAGCTGGCACCCTCCCATCCATACACTAAAGTCACTTAACAGTCAACAATCATAATGATTCCAATTCTAAGTGATATTATATTGTGATTGTTTGAAGGAATATGTTAAAATGGGTGCTCAATTGTATTCACTGAGAAAGAATCAAGCCGGTCTCATTATATTGAAAAGTAGTAAAAGCAAATAAATAAACACTCTTTAATTGAATGTTGTGTGATTCCCTAGAAAAGTTCATTAATTATAATAAAAAAACTCAATCAAAACTAATGCATTTTGATACTCATTAACCGAACCCTTATTTTAATACCTTTCACATTATAAAATTTTAATTGTTTCAATATAGTTTTTATTTATTTTTGAGCTAATGGTTTCAACAAAAATCTTACCATTTTCTTTCTTTTACTTTGTGGGGTACTATATTGGTTTTTACTATATAGAATTCATGTCCTCATTATCTTTTTCTTGATTTTGGAAGTTATCCTCTATTGTATGTCAAGGTGGGACAGAGTTCTTTGCCTCAGGCCGGGTTTCTCTAGGAACATCATCTTCTTTAAGAGAGTTGATTTTCTTTTCCCCATTGTTCAATTGTCTCTTTCTCTTTCTCTATATAAAAATTTATAAGCTAACAACCTTTTCGGACTATTATTATAAAAAGCATGCACGAAGCACACCAAACTCCTTTATTAGATCTTATCAAATCATCATCCCTGTGTATGTAGCATCCACTCCACTTGCGACAAAGTAGCTTTATAATTTATCGAAGGAAGGTTTCCTCTAAAAAGTGATGTATTTCCTATGCAAAAAGTATCTTATATAATGCAACATAATTTCTCTTTATTATATATTTTACACCTACATGAACCTTACATAGACTTGAAAACGATGTTGCATATATATACCCCCATTGCCACAACCTTCTAGGAAAGATTAAAAAGATACAGTCTCTTCCTTGTTTGTTAAGCATGTTTGGTGGAATAATAAATTTTGATCACAACTCATCTACGCGCAATTCAGCTTCCAATGAAATAAAAAATGGGACACATGTCATTTAGGCAACTAATAATAATAATCTATTAATGGAAACAGTTGCTTGATGGCCGCTTATCTTTCCTTTTTCCAAATTTCAAAAAATCAAATCAAATCCTAATGTTACCCAAATACCTAAATAAAAATCAATCCAACCAAATTGAATGAAAAAAAGAAAAACTTACCGGTGGCAATCTTCTCTCAATGTCTATCTCCTTCTCATTCCCAACATCGCAAGGTTTATTTTTTCCTCCTTCTCTATCTCTGCATCACAAGCATCGGTGTTAAAAAATAGAAAAGTGAATGAAAACAAAGTCACATATTAAAACCTAATTTCGTTAGCCCTAATTTTTGAATCGAAATGTAGACCCAAATTGGAAAAATTGAACATTTAACCCAAAATCGAAACCCTAGATCGACAATGGAAACCCTAAACCTAAAATCGAAACCCTAAACCAAAAATTGGAACCCTATAACACAAATAAAAACAAACAATTTAAAAAACTTACTGTTAGAGAGTGTCTTCAGTGAGATTGAGAGTTCGAGAGAGAGAGGGAGAGTGTGTGTGTTGGATCGAGAGGAAGCTTGAGAACTCTAAGTATGGAGAGGAGGAAAGAGCGGAGGGAGGAAGGGGATTCGGAGAGGGTGGAAGTGAGGGAAGGAGGGGAGTGTGTTGGAGCGAGAGGTAGCTTGAGATCGGGCTCGACTGGTCTGGTCTGAGAGTGTCTTGTGGAGCTAGGGTTTTTTTCAATTGTGTGCAATGAGTGTTTATTTATTTATTTATTTATTTATTTATACTAAAAGTTGAAGCCGTGTGTAACGAAATGCAGCTCCAGACAGCTCAAAGCTGCGTTTGGTTAAACGCAGCTCCAACAATGTCTGAGCTATGTTTGCTAAACGCAGCTCCAAACTCTAAGCATTTTTGAAGCTGCGCCAGTCTTATTGAAAAAAAAAAAAAAAACGCAGATGGAATTGAAGCCGCGTTTTTAAAAACACGGCTTCAGTCCTAAGTTGCTAAACACAGCCTCAACTAGGGAAAATGCAGCTTAGATCTGGTCTATAGCCGGGTTTAAAAAACCCGACTATAGGACCAGGGGTGGAGCCACGTTGTTCAAAAACGCAGCTCAAAGCAAAAGCTTCAACCGCGTTTTTTGTAGTGGTGCATCGAAGGAAACATTGACGCTCGTGACAAATATATAAAAAGGAAAGACCATGTTCGTTATGATATGTCTGTTATCGAGGATTTCAGGAATTGCAGAAAATACATACCTTTATACTGTACCTCTTCAAAATGCTTTATGAAATGCAAAAAACATAAAATTTGTTCGGATTTTTCTTGACGCTGATTGTTTACTAAAGTGTTATGGGTGGCCGGACTTGAAGTATTTAAGACACAGTTTAATTATATGCAATTTTATATCTGGTATGTAGAGTCTTATTCTCTCTCTATAAGAGCACATATGCATCAATAATATATCTATGAAAACCAATTTCATATATACAAGTCAACTAGATTACTTGCATCTCAAACATAAGGTTGAGTTTACGAATTAGCCTCTTGGGTTAGGGCCTGACATATTTTTCACCTGGTTTTGTGAAATAGGAGCAAAATTTGAAGTGTGAATTTTATTGAATCCTTTTTGAGATTTCTTAAAAGGAAAAAGCTTCTTGTTAAAACATATTACTATCGTTTAGAATCTAGAACTAATAACTTTGTTCGGGTAGATGTGCAGTAAATATTTACAAACTTCCTAAAGAACAAGGTGCATCGGTTAAATCTAGTGGATATATTTTCCAATAGTTTAGGTTGAATTTCATTAGATTCTAGATAGTACATGCTTAATCCATCCATCAATGTCTCACTCTAACCCTCCCTAATCCTTATTTAGGAGCATGTTCTCTGTTTTTGCCTTTTGTTCTTCCGCTTTATTTTATATTTGCTACCCAACTTATTTTGTTCCGCATTTTTTTGTTCTTGTTAAAGTTCTTATGTTGTTGTGGGTGATTGAATGATAAGCGGAAGCATGAAATAGAGACAAAACATAAAGGTTTATATGTTCTAGTTTGACAACTTACGTCCATGGTGGAAAGTCATTAACAGGTTACATATTGTCGATTAAACACAAAGATTTATGTTATTCAGTTTGATGGCTTACGTTCATGGTGGAAAGTCATTAGCGAGTTACATATTGTTGATTAAATACAAAGGTTTAAGTGGTTCAGTTTAATGGCCTACATTCATGTTGAAAAGTCATTACGAGGTTACATATTGTCAATTAAGCTCTTGTGTTACAATAAACTTAATGTAGAGTTTATAAACTGTAGAGGCTAACTATTAATCAACCTAAAGTTAATTTACTTATTTTACAAGTATATAAGCCTATGAAAAGTCATGGTGTTGCTCCCCCTAAATTTCATGAAACTCACATTGTGCTTATTCCTAAGACAAAAAATCCTTCTAGAGTCACTGATTATAGGCCAATTAGTTTGTGTAATGTGGCATATAAGATTGCTTCCAAAGTTGCGGCCAACATAATGAAGGTTGTCTTAAAAGATATTGTATGTGAGAATCAAAGTGCTTTTGTGTCTGAAAGGCTTATCACAGACAATGTCCTCATGGCACATGAATTAATGGACCATATTAATAAAAAGAGGAAGGGCAAGGATGGTGAAATGGCTTTGAAGCTGGACATGAGTAAGGCTTATGATCGTGTAGAATGGAGGTGTCTGCAAAAAATCATGGAGAGGTTGGGTTTTCATGAGCGGTGGATTCGTATAGTAATGGCCTGCGTGTTGTCGGTCACATATGCTATTAGACTCAATGGCCAACCTTGTGGGAGGATTGTACCTTCCCGTGGTCTTCGTCAAGGAGACCCTCTCTTTCCTTATCTCTTCTTACTTTGTGCAGAGGGCTTATCAGCATTGTTGCATAAGGCATCGTCGAGAAATGATTTGAAAGGTGTGGCTGCCTCGGCTAGGGGGCCACGAATTTCACACCTTTTCTTTGCGGATGATAGCTTGATATTTTGTAAGGCATCAGAGAAGGAAGGGGCTGAAGTCTAGAGAATTTTGCAAGTCTATGAGTCTTCTTCGGGGCAACAACTGAATAGAAACAAGACGGCTTTATTTTTCAGCCGAAATACCCCTACACATGTTCAGGATGCTATTAAGGCAAGATTTGGGGCTCAAGTTATCAAACCCCATGAATCCTACCTCGGCCTCCCTTCATTGATTGGTAGGTCAAAGAAAAACACGTTTGCTAAAATGAAACATAATCTTGAATCCAAACTTGCGGGGTGGAAGGAAAAGCTCTTGTCAAATGCGAGGAAGGAAGTTTTGATTAAGGTAGTGGCTCAGGCGGTTCCCTCATATACAATGAGTTGTTTCAAGCTCCACAACGGGCTTTGTGAGAAGATGAAAGGAATGGTGAACAATTTTGGTGGGGACAAGTCAAGAATGAGAAGAAGGTGGCTTGGATGAGTTGGGAGCGAATGTGCCTTCCGAAAGATAAAGGGGGTATGGGTTTTAGAGATTTGAAATCTTTTAATCTTATCTTGCTAGCTAAACAGGGATGGCGACTTCAAACTAATTCCTCTTCACTTTTCGCACGGGTTTACAAGGCCAAATATTTCCCTAATGGGGATTTTGTGAATGCGGTGGTAGGAAAGAAAGCTTCCTTTGCCTGGAGGAGTATAATGGCGGCCCAGCAATTGGTAAAACGGGGGTTGAGATGGCAAGTAGGTGATGGTCAGAGTATACGGATATGGCACGACCAGTGGCTTCCTACCCGAAGTCCCTATAGGGTGGTCACTCCAGAGAAAGCTGGTAACCAAATCAAAGTAGCGAGGGAATTGCTGAGAGAGGAAAATTTGGAGTGGAACACAGAGCTGATGAAGGAAATCTTTCTTCCACAGGACACGGAGGCCATCCTTAGCATTCCCATTAGCGAATCACGCGCAAGAGATAGAATGGTTTAGGCTGAAGACAAGAATGGCAACTTTACGGTTAGAAGTGCATATAGACTGGCTCGTGACATCGTAACGGAGGGGAGTCACCCTGGTTGCTCGGATCCGTCAAAGATACATGGGGTTTGGAGGGGGGTTTGGAGTCTGAACGTGCCAAACAAAATTAAGCACTTTGCGTGGAAAGCTTGTAATGGTATTCTGCCCACCAAAGAATCCCTTTTTCGGAGAATGATCACGGAATCTAAAACATGCGAGGCTTGTTGTGGGCAGACCGAAACAACCATGCATGTGCTCTGTTTTTGTAACTGTGGAATAGAGGTTTGGAAGGAAAGCAAACTTGCTCTGCCCTGCAATATCCAAGAGTCCTGGAGTTTTGTGGATACTTTTAGTCGACTTCGAACTGGCTGGATAGCCCAACCGGAGCTGCTAAAGAGGTGGGTCTCGATCTGCTGAGGGATATGGAAGAGTAGAAATGAGGTAAGGGTTGGTGGCAAGAGACGACCTGGTCGGGTAATTGTGAGGAGCGCTCTAAAGGTGTTGGATGACTTTCTAACAGCCTCAGAGAAGCCGCGCAGACAGAGTTTAGGAAGCCAGGCCAGAGTTGCATGGAAGCCACCACCGTCGGGGTCCTTTAAGGTCAACGTTGATGGTGCCCTGTTCCCTAAAACGAAGCAGGCCGAGGTGGGTGTCATAGTGCGTGACGAGGAAGGAGTTGTGGTCGCGGCGATGTCAAGGAAGTTGGACTACCTACTAGGAGCTCTAGCAATTGAGCCGAAGGCCCTGGAGTTTGGGGTGACTTTTGCTGAGGATGTGGGGCTCAGAGATGCCGTATTCGAAGGTGATTCACAGCTGGTTCTCAACGCTGTCCATGGTATTGGAGAGGCTGAGGTATCAGTTCTGAACATCATTCACGGAGTGCTGCGGAAAGTCCAGTGTTTTAGGACGTTTGATTTTTTACACACCAAAAGGCAGGGGAATGCCCTTGCCCATTTGTTAGCTCAGCATGCCCAAAATGTTGAGAATATGTTTGTTTGGCTAGAGGACTGTCCCAGTCAAGTGGCACACGCGTGTGCTCATGATGTATTAGCTTTGCAAAGTTCTGAATGAAAGTTAAGTATTTTCCCATCAAAAAAAAAAAAAAAGCCTATGATTAGCTCAAACCACTTGGGCTATAATGTGTTTTAACACACCCCTCAAACTAAAGGTGAAAGCTTGAATTTTTATGGTCTTGATGAATGTATAACGTGACATGTTGGGGTAGTATATTGATACTAAGAGTTGGAAGCTGAGGTGGCACTTGGAAGCATTGTGTGATTGGGCTTGCTAATAAAACACAGAATAGTCTTGTGCCACATAAAGTGGCACAACAAAAATCACAACTCGTCACATGTCGGCAACATGTTGCAGGCTAGCAATGTTGTTGATGTGGCACCTATGATAACTGAATGACATGATATTGATGACGCAGCTAGCATTTAGCTGGCCTGAAAGAGTAACTTCGGCAGGTTGTGTTAATACTCTGCATAGAATTATACCATTAATATGGCAACACCTTCTAACCACATGCCTTATTATTATTATTGGTTGTAAATACTACGCATTTTACCACCAAACTAGAAGGTTGATTCTTTGTAGTAAATAATAGTGAGTAGCAGCAACTACGTGCGGATTGTTCTCCAATCCAAATCCAACAACGTGGATCATCGCACAAGGTGAACTTGAAACACATGGCACCCAAGGCGGTCCAAGTCGTGCCTTCACGCAAACGCAAGTCCTCTCCTTTTGGTCATTCTCGTGAGACCGTTGCAACATGGGTTACTTACACATGGCACAACCAAGGGCTTTTGCTGAAAGAGAAATTCAGGTCCACGAGAGGACAGTTAAGCATAATATGGATTTGAGTGCGTAAAAGCACTAGTCTTCGAAGATGTCAAAAAATGTATATTTTACCTCCTTGAAACTTATTTTTATCTATTTTATCATTTTATTTATAATTCATTTAAAATTTTAGTTTCTATTTTTACATATAATTTATTAAAATAATATAAATTATACTGACAGATAATATAAAAAAAATTTGATTTCTCTCTCTTCTCTTCTATCTCTTTTTCTCTCTAACTTTTTCTCTCTCTCCTCATTAAAATAATATATATATATATATATATATATATATATATATATATATATATATTAGTTCCTTATGAATAATTGGTTCTCATTTATGAGAACCAACTATTCACAATTGGTAAAAATAAATAGAGACCCACCTCGAATGTGGGTGGATCTTAGCTTGTTGGTTGCTAAAATAACAATTGGGAGATTTTTTACATCTTCAATACTAGTGCTCTAATTGCCTATGTCTTTAGCATTATTCAGTTTGTATATTAGAAAATCTTTAACTAATTTTAGATTAATAATAAACTAACCCAAAGTTAATTTACTTGTTGAGCAAGTATATAAAGCCAAAATTATGAAAAAGGGGAAGAAGACATGTGTAATAATATTGTAAAATACGTATGATAATATCCCTTTTAATTCGTGGCTTTACCTAGTCTCATGTTTCACACGTGCAAATCTATTATTAGATTAATAAAAATATTAACAATTTCATATATGACTGCAAAGTATAGAAGTTTCTTGTTGGCTTTCAAAATATGTAGGACTTGATTAGCAAGTAAGATTTTTTTTTTTTTTTTTTTTTTGGGCATGAGTATGCGAATTGTATGCATTGAATATATACTTCCAAAAATCCCCTTAGTATCTGTTGATGCCCAATTTTGCAAATCCATACCCAAAGGCCCATGAGGAAGAAAGCCCAATAAAAAGCAAGGCCCAAATCCTTTTGTATAAAAGATAGGCGTGAGAACTAATATGAGAAGCACGGTGAAAAGAAACAAGGAACGGCAGGAAGTGTCAGCAGCAGGAAACGCGTGAAGGAAAGAAAAGCCAAATCAAAGGAAAATAACAAACGTAGCAGGAAACGCGTGAAGAAATAAGACAAAACACGCAGCAGAACGAAACAGAACTAATCTGCTACAGCAAGAACGACGTGGCAGACAAACACAGAAGATAGCAGAGCAAACACAAAAGGGCCAGGGCACCACCAACTTGTACCCAGCCAATACAAGGGAGGTGGGCCCACGGTCAAGAGGATTCAGAGGGCGTGGTTTGGTGGTGGGGGGAAAAGGGAGTCTATATTTGGTTTCCTGCCGTAACTTCTTTTGGGAAAGATATCTTGCTGGGATGGTATTTTACCTAAAAGAAGTAATAAATGGTTGAGACCATCTGATGCATGCCATAGAGCTAGGTAGTGAGGTAGAGGTATACAGCAAGAACAAACAAAAGGGAATTTTGTTGTGAAATGAGTAGCGTTGCAGCAGACATGTACTGAGCAATGGCAGGGGCAACCAATGGGTGAGTGGGTAATCTTGAAAGGATGCCCACAACAAACCAAAAACAGTTGGTAAAGCCCTAGGGGTAAAAGAGAGAAATCCCATTGAATCAGTTTGCTATAAAAGGAAGGTAACCACGGCAGATTAAAAAGGACCAAAGGGAAGAGGAAAAAACAGAAGAAAAGGAAAAACAGGGGAAGAGAGAAAAAACACCGAAAGAGAGAGACCCAATGAAGGGAAGTACTTAAGGGAGGAAAACCCATGGTAAGAGAGTAGTAAGCACCCAGAGAAAGGTACCCAGGAAAAAGAAAGACCAAAAATGGGGAACCACCCACAGCAAGATAGTAGTTAGAAACTAAGAGTAAAAAAAAGAACACAGAGAAAGAAAAAGAAGAGAGAAAACGTGGCAGGAATAGGGGCATGCATCAATAGACCATCTTTTCCCTCCCTCTTAGCAAACCCACTCTTTGAAGTTTCCAAAAGTAATAGCTAGTAGCCATTTAGGCCTATTCTCCAAAATGCACAACTTTTATGGCAGGAGCCTATGACAAGGTTGTTCAAGTTGGGGTTTGGGTTCTTTCTTGGTTCATTTATCCTATGGGAAGATTCAATACTTGATTTTGATTGCAAATATATTTTATTTCTCTCATTATAAATTATATCTGCTGTATTTAGTCATCCTGCCGTAACACGTTTTTATCACGTCTGCTGCATCAGTTGACCTGCTGTAGTATCTTTACTTTTTGTACTAGTTATTCTGCTGTAACACATTTTCATTATATTTACCGTGTTAGCTATTATACTGCTAAACCTTTCCTGCGGAAGCTTTTTTCTTTATTTGTTATTATGTATTTCACTGTTGACACAAACTAATCATTATCCTACCATAAGTATATATATACATATATCTTGTTTCTCATGTTCTGCAAAATATATTTTATATATGTATATGTGAATACGTATAAGTATATACACTCATATATGTATGTAAATACTTGAGAATATGCTAACCCATTTAAACTAACATTTGTTTAATGGGTATTTTCTTTGGGCTTTAGATTTGTTTATGTACAGGAAGTAGAAAAGTATTTCTGCAGTAAAAACGGAGAGTAGTCATTCACATTGCAAAAGGCTTTACTGCACGGCAGACAGCTTTAAAGCACGGCAGACAGCTTTAAAGCACCGCAGATAGCTTTAATGCACAGCAGACAGCTTGATTGCACAGCAGAAGGCTCTACGGAAGAAAAATTTACTGCATGGGAGAAGGCTTTAATGCACAGCAAACAACTTCAATGCACAGCAGAAAGCCTTATTGTACAGCAGGAAGCTTTATCGCACAGCAGAAAGTTTTGCTACATAGCAAAAAAGTCAGTCATGCGGCAGAAACTAGAGAAAAGTTCATTCTGCGGCAGAAACTGGAAAAAAGACAGTCTTGCGGCAGAAATTGGAGAAAATTCAGTCCGCAGTAGAAACTGGAGAAAAGTTCCTTCTGCGGCAGAAACAGAGGATAGGCACCACGTTCTGCCTGCCGTAAGCGTGCCCCTGGCAAACGAGACATAGTTTGCGCACAAGCCGGACCAAATTGAGTTGCAGTTGGACCGGTCTCAACTCCCTTACTCAGAATATTTGGGCCTAGTACCGCTGGAGGCAGCCCAGCCCAGCCCAGTACAATAATGGTACCGCAGGAGGCAGCCCACTTTAACCACAAAAAAGGCCCCTACAGTATCATACAATTCACCTTGCTAGGAAATAAAAATAAAAATAAAAATAAAATTCTATTATTCTTTTTTTTGAAAAAAATATAGAAATTATATTTAAAAATAAAGAAACGTACACAAGAGGTCTGGCTATTATAATATTAAAAATTCTATATTATTCTAAAAGTTGAATTCTTGAGTGACAATTCTCCTTGATTCTAGATTATTGGTGACGTTATCCATTTGATAAGCACGTCTAGGGGTACTACACATATATTTAGCTATAATTGATAATAATATGTCCATAATATTTTTACAATAAATCCTATTAGTTTTACTAGAAACACTTCCCCACTTTGTAGGGGTTTCTCAAAAAAAAAAAAAAAAAAAAAGGAACATATCTTCTATGTTTGGCTTTATCCACTTCATTTACTGAGTTGTGTTTTACAATTTCAGCGTACTGTGGCTTTAGATTCAAACGTTGTGATCTCAACATTGGTGCAAGAGCTAGACTTGCAATACGGAAGTTTTTATATATCTCTTGTTTTAAATTACGTGGCTTTGAGTTGTGTAATAATATTATTCTAAGATACTGTATGACCTAATTTTATACCTTTATATTGAGACTTAAAGCTATGTTTATTGGAGGCATTTTAGGAGATATGGTATATTAACAACTAGTTATTATATCAATTTTAAACCAATATTGCTCTGGTAAATGTATTGCCAATGACAGAAGTTACTTATTTTTTCTGAAATTTTATGTTGCCAATTATTTAGACTAATTTTAACAAAAAGCATAGGACATATAGTTTTTGACTGGGTAAGTGAAGAAGCAAGGTTGATGGAACATTAATCCAGTTATGTTTAAATTATTTAAAAATAAAAATAAAAATCCTTTATTTTAATGATTTACTTTGATTCTTGCATTGCTCCTGAGCCTTTCACTATGATATTTTAGGAAAATTTTGATTTATTTTCCGAATTTTCCTAATTATTTTTTCAAATTGACTGAGAATCAATATTGTTAATAACATATTTCAGTCAACTCCTAAATGATGATGGCATGATGCATCCATGGGATGAGCTTCTTGTACAAAGGGAAGGGATGGTGGTGTGAATTTAATGGACTTCCACCAGTTATCAGGGTTTAAGATATGATTAGTTAACTTGGTCTAATTTATTTAAAATTGAACCTAGGTCATTGTACACACAAAAACTTCAGTTTAGGCTTGCCAAATCGGCAAATCCCAATTACGGCCAATTACTAATTTTATGTTAATTGCACAATTAGGTTCAATTATTCAATTAGCCAATTGATTAATGCATGGATAAACATAATAAAAAAGCAAATCCCAAGCAAGACAAGCACCCAAACACTGCTAAGTGTTTTCGGAGAAACATTCCAAAATTTGGGTAAGAACCAGTGAAAAATAATTAGAGATACTGTTAAATACATATGCTTTCCATGGTGTATCTACAAACAGTAAGCCAAATAAAATAAAATTTGAAGGTGGTAGTTCAGTGGAATATAATTCTATGATAATGGTCTACGAGTGTCACAATGTTCATGAAAAAAAAAATGATTGGATAGAAAAATAGTCCAAATAAAAAATTGACTTGATTTAGTGTCAAAATACAAAATCAAGAATAATGGAAGCATGAATTTGAAGTATGCACTCAGGCCATAGTAAATGAAAAAAAGTTGAAAGGAAGTGTTTGCTAGGCCAAAATGGCCAAATACCATTATTTGACAAAATATGCAGGGATTTACCATTGTTTTGAAAATATATGTGAATGTATTATTCTTTTGGAACTCGAGTTTGTGAAACTTGAGTTTGCAGTGTAACTCGAGTTCCAAGAACTCAAGTTTTTTAAAAAATAGCCAACAAGTTTGTCATGCTATTTTTAATGGAACTTGAGTTACATAAAAAGGTGACTACTTTTCATAGAGCTTGAGTTACACGACAAACTCGAGTTTCACAAACTCAAGTTTTAAAAAAGTGATAGATCCCTAATTAATTTCACAAACTGTAGTAGATCCCTACATATTTTGCCAAATAATGGTACTTGGCCATTTTGACCGCGTTTGCTATATAAAATCCTGAGTCGTAGGCTGAAATCTGAATCAATTAATGTGAGGAACCAGTCCCAATCAGTACTAATCTTAAGAAGCAAAGCAACAGCATGAAGTGTGGCACCAAGAGCCTGAGGTACCACCTATCTGGTTAACAACATAACTTTTTTCCAGCAACATTGACATTCCCAAGGGCTTGGAACACCTTTAGATTAAACTTAAAGTGGTAACTCTGTTTTCAGATGCGATTTAATTGAAGTTGGTATTGTGCTGTTTCTACCCTACGTAGTCTACTTTACAAAGACTCACATATGCATGAATTCCTTAGTGGCTGTAGAGGCTGATACTCTAAACTATACAGAGAGAAAATCTTAGACTCTATCTTGGTGTACCTATGAGTTCAGAAAGACATATTCTTTGGCTTCCAAATTGATGAGAGCAAAGCTTAAAACCACAGTCTTAATCCCACTGTTGCAGCTATGGAGTTCAAATCTGATCTCCCAGAGGTCCTCTAAGTCAGTCAGCGGTTCTGGTAGCCAGTGGTCATGTCACATCATCCATACAAAACGCATGTCTATTTCATATCAAGATTGAAAATAAACTTGGTATGTGATCTTGATTGGAATTGAAATAGTTAAATGTGATTGTGTGCATTGTGACAAAACCTAATTCTATCATATGAGCATTTTATTTGGATTTAAAATTTAAATCAAGGTGCTTGTGTGTGAGAAGTGATAAGAATTAAATAACAAACATGCTTAAGATTGGAATTCATAGCATCTTGAGATCAATCAAGGTTATATGCATATATGCATTAACATCAGAAGAACAAACATGTGAAGCAAAGACAGCACCAAGACTTAGAGTTAGGGGGGCAGCCTTATGGCTTTACCACTAAAAATTTTTGTTTAAAACTCTTCAAAGAGCCAAATTTTTTGTTTTGGTAAAATAGGTTGATTGAGCTTAATTTTTTTGGCTTTATTATTGGTAATTTTTGTAGTTGAATAAAAATAAGTACAAAAAAAGTGGAAAACATTTTTCAATAGTCAAAAGCAAAAACCATTTAACCCTAAGAGATTGGTTTAGTGGTTTCTAATGTCTCATGATATCCATGAGATCTTAAGTTCGAAAATTCTTGCCAACATCTTGGGCAGAAACCATATTCTAGAATGTTACATATTCAACAAACTACCACAAATAAATTAAAATTTTATTTTCTTAATCAAAGCCTATTTTCATGAATGAAAGTTTTGGTCATATGCTTATTTGAAAGTAAAAAAGTTAATGTCAAATAACAATTTTTTTTTTTTTTTTTTACTTTTTTTTTATACATTGCAACCAAATAGAAATCAAGAAAGATTCATTTATCAAAAAATGCTTTCTATTAAAAAAAAACATTAAGATGAATAAAATAAAAGAGAAGCCTCAATTGGGCCCAATTCTCACTTTGAATCATAAATGCACCCAATTTCCGAAGGATGAGATTGGGCCGAACATGAAACCTGTTACCGAAGGTTGGACTTATGTAGTATGTTTGTTCGATTTTCTTCTTGGGCTGTCAGTGTGTGTCTCGGATTCTTTTTTTGGTTGTTTTTATTTCAGGTATTTTCAGCTATAGACTACCATTTTCGACTGAACCTTTGCTCAGAGAGAGAGAGAGAGAGAGATGGCAGGAGGGCATGGAGCGGGAACTACTTACATGGGCTTCACGGTGCATCAACCAAAGTGCCGGCACTCAATCACTAGCAAGGGCATGAGCGTTGTCATGGTTCAACTATCAAAGATTTTACCAGTTGAGCTAATTAGAACTTACAATTAAGTAATATTATGTCCACAATATTTTCATAACAAATTCTATGTGACAAGTTATTATTAGTTTTAATCTAAGTCTATCATTGGCATTATTATTTTTTTTCTAACAGTAACAACCATTATTAACTTGTCATCCTGAATTTTTTGTAAAATTATTGCAAATTTTTTGTGGATGTAGCATCTCTTTATAATTTCTTGTTTTACTTGTGCATATAACATTATGTTTTAAATAGTCATACATCTACTTGTTTTACTAGAAACATATTTTTCCACTTTCCTCTTTATCTACTTCATTAACTGAGTTGTTTTTCACATTTTCAGCACTGTGGCTTAAGATTCAATTGATGCAATCTCAAGAATGGTGCATGCGAATGCTGATTGAAAAATGGGGTGTTTATGCGAATGCTAATTGAACCCTTACAAGTTGGGAGACAGCTGCTTTACTAAAGATAAAGGCTATAACATAAAATCCATATTACTTTAATGACATTCACTTAACTTATAATCTATTTCATGCTATCAAAAGCCACATGCTTAATTAAATCCTCAATTAAATATGACATGTTTGGGAAATGTTATACCATATGTTGCTTTGAATGGTGTAATAAAATTTTCCAAGATACTGTATAACCTAATTTAATGCCATTTAATATTTGATTGTGGTCGCTATGTTTATTGGGACATTTTAGGCCCAAAAATAATATCTTGAGGGAGTTGAAATTTAAATGGGATTATATTAAATCTTTTCTTCTCTAGTAATTCTCCATCTTCTAAGAATTGTGATATTGTATATTACAAATAAATTATCGTATCAATTTGAAAACTAGTATTATGCAACTAAATGTAATGCCCTTGGTTAAGAGCTTTATAACTCAATTGGCACCTCTTAGCGACTCTAATGGAGACGTCTAGAGTTTAAATCTCCACTATTCTATTATAACTATCAAAAGGGAAAATATGTAATGCTCTTGACAGAAATTACTTGTTTTTGAAGTTCTATTTTAAGAGTTCCGTTGGCTAAATTTAACAAATGCCTATAAAATGTAGTTTTAGACAGGGTAATTGGAAAAGCAAGGTTGATGGATGAGTGAACAAGTTAATTGTAAAATCATTAAAATTCCTTGATTTTGGATGGTTTTTACTTTGATTCTTGCAATTCTCTTGAGCCTTTACTATGATATTATAAGAAAAGTATTATTTATTTTCCTAATCTGCCTTATTCGTTTTCCATATTGAGTGAGTATCAATATTGTTTTTTTTTTTTAGTTGTTGAGAACCGAGTATCAATATTTTTGATAACAAATGTCGTTCAACTCCTAAATCATAATGGGCCCTTCGTGTGCGCTTTTAGTGCAAAGGGGAGGGACGGCGGTGTGTCCGTATAATCAATATCAATCAAGACTAAGATGTTAAGACTTTTCCATGTTCAATGCTTCAAAAAATAAATATTCATTGTATTCTTTGATTCAATGTTTCAAGACTTTTCATTCCTTATACATACACACAAAACTCATTACATTTTAATTCACCATTTTCTACCTGTAGCTCTTCATGCCATTCCATGTCAAATATATACAAACCAAAAAACGATGTCATTTACCTTCAATTTTCCGACGACACCTACTTAGCTTTAACATTGTTTTATCTAATCCTAACTTGTATGAGTTGGCTACAACCAAGAAAATGAGGCTTGCATTTTATATTGAGTGACAACGGCAATTACGATTTTGATGTTAAGGTTAGATGTTATGGCTTTATGGGTTTTGTAAATGATGAGATTGATTGTGGGTGTTTGAGATGTGTATTTTGTTTTAGAATTAAAGAAAAAGAGAAAGACATGTTACTAATGGATATATGTGTACAATTTAAAATTATTGTGTTTTATGATGAACTCATTACCATTAAAGTTCTATAATAATTAGGGAGAAAACCTATTTTCGCCCCTACATTTTCATGCGATTCCCACTTTGGTACCTAACTTTTTTTTTCACCACTTTTAGTCCCTATCCTGGAAAACACGTCTCGTTTTTGTCCCTACCGTTACATCAGAGGCGAAATTCGCACAGCTGACAAACAGAAAAAATTAAAAATATTAAAATAATGCTCACTGTATCCACGTGGCTTTCCACATCAACCTCTAAATTAAAAAAATTAATTTATTAATTCTAACTAAATAAAAAAATTAAAAACAGAAATAAAAACCAAACCCAACAAGAACAACAAATTTAAAACCCAGCAAAAACAAAATCACAAAACACAAACCCAAAAAATTAAATTCAAACCCATATTTCAAACTCCACACCACCAAAACATCAAACACAAAAATCAAATCCAGATTTTCGGCCCCCAAACTCAAAACTCAAAACCCAAATTTTCTTATACTTTATGAGAAACCAAACACAAACCTCAAATCCAAACCTTAGAGTTGAAACCAAACCACCTCCAACCTCAGATTCAACTATCAAACCCAAACGAAATCAACCTCACCTGACAACAAAAACATCTCCTCTCTTAGCCGATGCTGCTTTCTTCTTGCTCGTGTTTGCCTGGGATGTGGGTTTGCATGGAGGTGATTTCATGGTAGAGATCGTGGGTCTTGGGTTTTGGGTCTTTGGTCATGGAAATAGTTTTGTAGATCGATGGGTTTGGGTTTCTTGCTCATTCTCTATACGAAACTCATCGAAGAAGAAGAATCGTAGCGTTGTTGTTGTTGTTGTTGTTCTTCGTCTTCGTCTTCGTGAAGCTCTCTTCGGCTCTGCGTTCTTCGCCGCCTCTCACGCCGTCTCCTCCCACTCCGCCTGTACTGGTGTCAAGGTAGACCGAGAACTGGTGCTATGCGATATTCTAATCTTTCGGCTCAAAATCGATTGGAAGCCCTTGAATTGCAACGATGAGTAAATGAACACGCTTCTGATCTTCTAATGTCAGTGTGGGTGTGATGTAGCCGTGGGTATGGTGGATTCCTGAGTGTTTTGTGGTGTGGGGGTTTGAAATATGGGTTTGAATTTAATTTTTTGGGTTTGTGTTTTGTTGATTTTGTTTTTGCTGGGTTTTAAATTTGCTGGGTTTTAAATTTGTTGTTCTTGCTAGGTTTGGTTTTTATTTCTGTTTTTAATTTTTTTATCTAGTTAAAATTAATAAATTAATTTTTTTTTAATTTAGAGGCTGATGTGGAAAGCCACGTGGACACAGTGGGCATTATTTTAATATTTTTAATTTTTTCCGTTTGTCAACTGTGTGAATTCCATCTCTGATGTAATGGCAGGGATAAAAACGAGACGCGTTTTCCAGAATAGGGACTAAAAGCGGTGAAAAAAAATGTTAAGGACCAAAGTGGGAATCGCGTGAAAATGTAGGGACAATACATCTCCAACATTTTCTAAAATTATCTTACATAAAACATTACAATATTATCCGTGCATCACACGGGTAGTTTACTAGTTAATTACTTTAATGGACTTTCCACCAGTTATCAGGATTTTATTATTTTAAGATGAGATTGTTAACTTGATCTAACTTATTTAACGTTGAACCTAAGTCATTGTAGATACCCCATTTATTAATTAATCATTAAATATATTTTTATTTATGTTTTATATATATTGTTAAACATTTTTTCATATAATGGTAAACATATATTAATTTAAGAGCAAAGCTTTCACGTTTTCTATATATTGCTGACAGAATGATGTGTTTTGATCACAATTTTACGTTTTTTTTTTTTTTTTAAATAAGTATTTTGGCCCATTTCGGATTGAATCAGGTCCTATTTCGAACCGTTTCAGACCGAATTAGGACGCGTTGGAAAAAAAAATTCGTCAGTGGACGCGCATGAATTTGATGCAGGTGCACTGCTTTGGTTTCTACTTTATTAAATGTACATTCTATATACTTAGTTTTAGTCCTACTTAATTGAAAGTTTTTAGATTCGAGAGTGCCTTGCAAAATTTCTAACTTGGCATTAACTCTACTTTTAGTATCATCAACGAAAACAATGTTATTTGCAAAAAATATGCCAAGGGACTTCCTCTTGAATCACTTTAGTGAGGTCATCCATCACTACTGCAAAAGGAAAATCAACAAACTAAATCACTCTCTAAATATCCACTACCATCATTTGACCCTAAAATAGCTAAATTGTAGGTCTCAAAGTTGGATAAACTCAAAAATGGATAAGAAAAATGCCAAAATCGTGAAAAAAATAAAAATAAAAATAAAACTAGACTGTAGATCCAAGTGTCACCCATTAGTACTTCAATTCCAGCTTTGAGTAACTTGATAATATGAGGATAGTAGCCTTGGAGAGTTTAGAACTCATCCAAACTTATAGACCAAGGTCTTTCCCCCAATATAAATCGAGGGTTGGTCATTAGTCACCAATGACAGTCACACATGTCATCAGCTTGTGGTAAATTTGGTGGTCCTTGACGAACTGATTTAGCATTACCTTTTTTTTTTTTAGTTCTTCTACAACCACACATTTTGCCCCAACTTGATTGCATGGGCAATTGTGGTTGGTGAACTAGTTTCATAGGAACCCGGAACCCACCACGTTTACTCCACCATTCACAGTCACACATGTCATAATTGTGATGTGTAGTGGCACAAAAAGTTGTTTCTATAGACTTTCTCCTCTCTTTTTCCCCTAGTAATACTACTATTTGAACCATGAAATCTGCTTTATAGTGGCTACATCGTGACTTCTATTATACATTGGTTGCAAGTTGCAACTTACCATTAGGCAAGGACACTGTTGGTCGACAACATGGGCATGGGTAAGTGTTTTTTTTTTTTGGTTATAAAGAATGGACAGAATAGATTGGAGACAAGAAATTAATCTCTTCTCCTGGCTCACAGCACAGTACATTTAAAGGGCAGTTTGTAAACCAAAAATTTACAAATGAATATGTTTGGCTAAAAGAATTTAATCTAATCAGATTTGGAAAAAATTTCCACATCACACGGTTCTTGTAATATTTCTACTTTCTGACTGTTGTTCGCATGGACTAGTTCTGAGTGTCCCTTCCCTAGCAAGTTCAGACAATAGAACTCCAAGTTTGATGCCACAAGACCCTGGCTTTATAGCATTAATGTTGCCCCAAGTTGAACATAATTCCTCGTGCTGCTTTGAAGTCTCTGTACTCCTATTCATTCCTTTGTCTATGCACCATTCTCCAGGAACCAACCCATATGGCGGACGGTTTAAGACACTGATATCGATTTTGTTTAGCACCCGATCACCTTCTTGAAATGGCCTTGCAAAAACTGTCCCACTAGCTACCATTTTATCATAGTGTAACATGTTTAGGACATTGGCTTCACCATGTGTAGTGTCCCAAATAATGTACCTTAAATCATTGTCCACTGTGGTGTTTTGGAAGTCAGCTGAGTTGCAAAGAACTGTATGGAAGTAGGATTCAAGAGGGTAAGCCACATTGCTGAAGTACATTAGTAGTTTTCTTGGAGAATTGTCCCATCCTCTAATGCAGTATTCCATGAATGCTCTTGTAAGGATAACCCAAGGAGAACCTGTTACACAAATAATGGGAATCGGTGCAACATGTTTGCAAATGTAACAATCATACTGAAGTATAAATAATGTTGTACCCAGTGCAAAACGCTCCCACTTTTACAAGGCCTTGGAGAGGTCATGCCAGACTATATTTACATTTTGTTTGTTTTAGCAATAATATTTTCTAGAAAATCAGTCATTTTTTAAAAAGTATTTTTTATAAAACTATCTCTTTTTCCCATGTTTGGTAGCATCTTTAAATAAGTTAAAAAACAGTCTCATAACTTTTCTTATTTAGCTTGATGAGAAATAAAGTTGTTTTTCAAAAAAAAAAATAGTGGAAAACAATATCTAAAAATAAGTCTTTATTTCTTTTTTTTTCTTTTTTTCTTTTTTTTCTGTTGACCAAAAATTGTTTTCCATTGACTTATTTTTTCATACTACCAAATATTGGAAAACACAAAAAACTATCTTTACATAAAGTTTTCTATCAAAACAAACAAAGCGCCAAATGAAATTAATCCTCTGTCATTGCTTATAACAAACTAGTACTATGACATCAGCCATTATACCAAACTATTTACATTAATTGCCAAAACATTTACTTGTTACATCGTCTTTGTCTAGTAAATAGACAATATTAGTCCCCTATGATTTAAAATTAATAAATTAATCTTAGATCTCCTGAAATTGGGAAAAAAAATTGTTATTACTGTTGAAGCTCTAAAGTTGGACCTTAATGTTGGAACACTGCATTCCATATTCTTCATATTTTCCTATGCTCTTCTATTTGTCATTAATGACATTGTTTCAACATTTTCAATTACTCACAGCAGTAAATTTCTGCCTATAAAATATGTCCATGGGATTAGAGAGGTAACTGACCTCCAAATAATTCGAAAGCATCTGGCGTTTCTCGGGTCTCTACAGCATAGAAAAGTGCACTGCTCTTTTGATTATGCAAACTGGGGTCTACAACAATTTGATTACTCAGTTTCCGCCTGCATCATTGGCCTCCACTTTAAAATTCTGTAGAGGGATAAATAAATGACTAATAGTTTCAAGGTGCCTGTCAGCAGTGCATCAATGAGCATGTCTTCATCATAGGATGGAGAAAACACAAATAAGATAACTAGTAGAATAGCTATCTTCATTATTGAAATCATTTCATTTGAATCATATCGCTTGCTCTGCATGCTTGATGCAGTGCCAACACATTGCCCCTGATGTACTAGTCAGGCACCTCAACTTTCATCAATAAAGTGTGGAAAACTGCATTTGAATTATTTAAATGACTAGCGCTTACTCTTTCCAAATCCAGCTGGTCTTGTTAGTATAATGAACAAAGTTGAGATCCCTTGGCAAGAAAGTGAAAGCATGGAGGAGATCTGCACAAAGACATGAGATTTTTCTTGTTGGCACTAGGGGGTTAATGAAGGTCTTGATGAGACTTTCATTTAAGTGACAAGATGGTCTTCAAGGAAATTGACAACATATATTCTATAGTCAAAACTACCTTGATTTTAAACTATTTAAGTGCTCTGTCTGTCAATGCAGAGTGCAGATATTTTAATATGCTAGTAATTTAATGGAAATGGGTTAAATGATTATAACTTCTTTAAGATATAACTTATTTGGTAGACCGGTTACTATCAGACAATAAATATGCATCATTATATGCAAAAGAGGCTGCTAACAAATTTGGAAGTGATTGGTTGTGAGCAGTGTTGGTAAAAGTGAGGGGCGCACTTAAGCGCAAAGGGCTCTTGGAGCCTAGGCGCAAAGCGCAAGTGCACGCCTGGTTGAAGTGAAGCACACATTTTTAAAAAATAATTTAAAAATTATTATTAATGAGAAATGCAACAATCAAATGATCAAATTATCATATAAATTGAAATAAAACTTTTTATATAATTCATATAACATTTAGATAAGTCCTACTTTTGCAATTTTAATACAAAAATTGCAAGTCAAGTCATTTTACTTTTTTGGATAAGCTAGATATCAATACTTCCATATAATATCCTTTCCTAAATCTCCTATATCTATAATGCCCTATGACTAATTAGTAATATTAGTTAATAATTTAATCACTTAATGACTACAACTCTGGAAGAATTAGTTTGCTATGTTCAAAATCAACCACTAAAGTAACTAAACAATTACCACATATATTATATCATACTTTTTTTTTTTTTTCCTCATGAATGAGCTAAGAATATGAGGACATTGCAACATGGTAATTGGTACCAAGGAGCTAGGTGGGTTACTGTTTCAAGGAGAAAAAATAAAAGTAGAGAAGATTTGGGAGGTTGTGGGTTGGGTTTTAGGACAAGTTATACTCAAAATATTTTTTTTGATAAGTAATTTACACTAAAAATATACAAAATCAATGGTTTATATCAATAATCTCAAGATCCAATGGCTTTAATTTAGTTTTGGTTTTTTTTTTTTTTTTTAAATATAAAAAGCTCAAAAAAGCACGCTTTGAGCTTTTTGAAAAAGCGCAAAAAGTGCGCCTAAAGCGTGTTTCTTTGAATGAGCTTAGCTTTTGAGGCAAAAAACGCTGGAGCCTTGGGGCTTGGAGCTTTGAGCTTAAGCGCACTTTTAACACCACTAGTTGTGAGACAAGTATGAACTATTACAACAAAGATAGATGCATGACAATAGATCATTTAGACATTCTAAAATTTAGGCAAGAAGGATGATTAGTGATAATAGTTAGAACTACTAATAATTACATGTGCTTTCCAGTGTATGTACAACAGTAAACCCAATAGATCATGGGTGTTCAGTGGAATAGCATGCTATGATAATGGTGGGAGAGTCATAATGTTCATGATGAGGTTTACAAACTTTACAGTTATGAAATGTAAAGGTAATAAAAGTCTAGAAGGGAGATGCAGATAGAAAGGACAGTTATATATCATATATGGTAGTTGGTAAGCAAGCTAAGTCTGCTTTGGTGCTTTTGGCAACCACCAGAATAGCTAGCTTTTGAGTTTAATCTGGCGGGCCACACTGAAATAATAATAACTCCCCCTACTTTTCTACTTTCAGAAAACAAGCAAAGCACAGACAGTTGGAATAGGGCCATATAATTATTAATGAACTGTCTTTACGTTTAGTCATTTTTTAAACCAAGTTAGTTGGATGGTCCAAATCTAGAAGTGCCTTTTTAATTGATATCAATGTCAACTCCTAGTGCAAAATGAAGTAAAAATACAAGATCTAGAATAATGGAAGTATGAAGTAGAAGAGTGTGCACAGGCCATAGAAAACAAAAAAAAAAGGTGGGAGTGTAGTATTTACCATCCTGAGTCATAAGTGGATAGTCTGAAGCACTTAATGTAATGAACCAGTCCCAATCGGTACTAATCTTAAGAAGCAAAGCGGCAGCATGAAGTGTAGCACCTAGAGCTGAGGCACCCATCTGGTTAACAGCATAACTTTTTCCAACAACATGAACATTCCCGAAGGCTTGGAACACCTTTTCGGATTGAATTGAAAGTGCTAATTCTCCCCTTTCATGGCCTGACGATTCAGCATCAAGTTGCAACAAGTACTGGTTTCTTGGATGATATATTGCCTTCAACAACCTCAACATTTTCTTACTTTCTCCTTTAGTACCAAAAATCCAGTAAGCAATTACAGGGGGGTAGCCATTCCCTTTGGATGGGATAATCTTTGGTGGCTGATATTCATTGCTTTCATCAGAAAAACCACTTCGAAATGATCGTGATAACACTCCCAACAATATTAAACTAACTGAAAATACCAGAATCCACAAATGATAACCCGGGATCCATGAGTGAACTTTGGATATTCTCATTGGAGTAGCTTATGAATTTAGGGAAGAGTTGCTAAACTGGCACCCGTAATTTAAATCCTCAATTCTCTCAAAACCTATATAGAACCAACACATAGAATGCTATTGAATCCTTAATTCAGATCACAACAACTTAGAACAAATCTTTGAAACATAGACTAATACCATAAGCATTTTGTATGAACCATATTGAATAAGTCAAATGTTTACCATAGGTCAATGACTGCAGCCAAAAGAGACTTTTCTTCTATCTATGATTCAAAAACACAAACGAAAGCCAATACAATGGGAATCTGCACTGCTTATCAAACTCCAAAATTTCATGTAGTCCCATAAACATACTATAGAAGTGTAAGCTACCCCGGCAACAACAAAAAATAAAATAAAATAAAATAAGTGTGTGGAAGAACAAATACCTTTGGAAACAACAAAAGCTTCAATGAACTTCAAACAAGTGCAATAACTTGATAAATAATCACTTTCAAATATATGATAGGAATATAAATGTTGGTTGGAAAAAGTTGAGGTTGAAAGAGAAAGGGTGTGAACAATGTTACATTGTCAAACTAACTATACCAAAATATATATATAAAATATTATATTAAAACAAATAATTAAAAAAAAAAAAAAACTTCAGCTGAAAGCAAACAAGAAGGGATATATTTTTCAAAGGTAGATGCGTTCACAACAAGGAAAATAGATTGTCCATCATGGTAGGCCTAGAAAGTGACTTTGAGAGAACATTTTAACCGACCTTGGAAAGCCCACCAATAACCAATAAATTGAACAAAGTAAAATGCTAACATCTTAAACAGCGGAAACAGGCACCTCCCAACTCTCTTTGCTCTGTTCTTTCTTCTTTGGGTCAAAATTGAACCTCTTTTGGGTATCATTACCAAACCACCCTGGACCTTAAGATATGTTGGGCAGTCCATGGACCCTAGGAAAAGAGGAGAGAAAGGCAAAAGGATGAAGAAAAAGAAAAAGAGGAATATTAGTGTTGGGTTTTGTGTGAGAGCCCAAGCCCAATACGCACCCGTGTGCAGGTCACCTTTTTTTTTTTGTTGATAAATTCAATAGTTAAAATAGGAAAATGAGAATTTAAATCTTGAACATCTCTACTAAAAAAAAAATCAAGAAATGCCAGTTGAGATACAAAAATCTTGGCAAGTGACCTCCATTACTAAATGTAACGTAACACAAACACACCTAAGTAGTTATATGATCTTCCTTGAAAAAATTGTGAAATTTTTTGTATTTTGTGAGAGATGACTAAACTAAACTAATATCATAGAAAAATTCTTGATTCAATTTTTAAAAGATTTTGTTAATACCATCTTCCATATAGAGTATTAAGGTTTAATAAGTTATATACTATTGAAACTGGAAGATTTATAAATGAGATAATCACTTTTAACCTCTTAAACATTTCAAAGTTTACTTTGAAAAATAATTTCTTTTACCAATCGTAATCCTAAGGTATGACTTTTGGCTTTGTCTTTCAAGCAGGGTTTTAAAAAAAATTAAAAAATAAAATAAAATAAACTAATAAAGTCAAGAACGGCCATAATTGTAACATGTCTTTTGTCAAATCGAGTAGAACTAGAACCATAAGTTTGAGGATTTTTTTTTTTATTGGAAAGTTTCAACCTATGGAGTTTGCTCTTGATAATAACTCTTTATCATCAGACCAAGATACCAATTGGTTTTTGGTATAGGCGCGGATTGAACTCTAAATCTTTTATTTAACCATCAAATATTTTATCAGTTAAGCTAATTGGAACCACCATAAATTTGGTTCTACTTATGAATAAAGTGAATTTGAATTCAAACTCATCCAACTAATATTTAAGGTGATAATCAAATATTAATTCACATCAATTTAGATTTTTTTTTCTTTAATTAAAGATAATTAATACATTCATTTGGCTTAACACACGACAAAAATATTAGCTACATTCTAATATAAGTGTGCGTTTGGCATTAGAGTTTTACTCAGCTTATTTTTGCTACTATTTATGAGTCACACTGCATTTTTTGGTATTATTCATGGGTTCTATTATACTATTTCAACTAACTTTTACCTTTATTTACAGTACTTTCAGCAAAAAATTTTCAATTTCAACTAAATAAGCTGTTCCCAAACGGACCCTAAGTTGAAACAAAAATAAAACCAATTTAATTTTTTTTTAGAGAAAAACCAAATTTAAATTTGATTTGTTTTATTTTATATCTAGTTTCTTTGGACTTAGGTTATAAGCAATATAGTGGGATATGTAATTGAAAATGCCAAATTTAAAACTTTTTTGTTTGTGAAAATATGTATTTGGAATGCCAAAATTTCAATATTCATTTTTAGATGAAATGTTCATTTGAAATAACCAAATTAAAAGTTCAAACCAACTAGTCTCTAATGGAAATATATTTAGTTCAAATTTAAACCAATTTTTTGAAATTTTTACAAAATTAAAAACAATTAAAACTGATTATATTATTTCTAATTGGCTAGTTTGTATGACATGCCAAATACCTCTTTACAATGTTGTCAAAAAATTTAAAAAAAAAAAAAAAATCTTTATGGCATCAATAAGAAATATAAAGGACAAACTGAGAAAGGAAGTATTACCTTGTTGACTTGGCTATAAAATAAGGAAAATAGGAAAAAAGAAATAAGTTGATTAAAAAGGTAAACAAATATTTATAGATCCCACAATGATTATAATTCTTTTTAAAAAAATCCATACAATTATATATATATATATATATATATATATATATATATATTTTTTTTTTTTTATGGATGTTCTTTAAATATGTACACTAAGAGGGCGTTTGATTCGCCATAATATTATGTTACTATAATCTTACATTAATGTAATTTCAATACAATAATACAATATTACATTGTTTAGGAAAGTGATGAAATTAAGATGATGCGATTTATTTCATAATTTTAAATTATGGTAATGTTATAAAAAAAAAGGACAAATTTTGGTTACAAAATTGGTTGTACCTTTAAACTACAACCTTATTCAATATATTTTTATTAGTGATGAATTTTAACAAATCTAACATTAAATTACATCTTCTTCTTATATACTTCATACTTGCAAAATTTTTAGAAAATTAAAGATTAATAGTTATGTCATCAATAAACTATTTAAATTGCAAGTTTTTGTAATTTAAAATTATGCATAAAATATAAGCTTATAGATTATATGGTAAATGATATCCGATTAACACAAAATTTGACATGTGTATTAAGAGCATAAAGAACAAGCAATTGAATTGTTAGATTTTCAAAATATTTAGTAATGTTTATTTTATTGAGTAAGGTTGTAGCCTTAAGTAACAACTAATTTTGTAACTAAACTTTGTCTTATAAAAAATAAAATAAATCAAAAACCTTAATGTCACATGGATAAAGTTTAACTACAAAATTGGTTATAGTCTTGGGCTACAAAATTGGTTGTAGCCTTGGGCTACAGCCTTATAAAATAAAACAAACATTATTATATATTTTAAAATTTTAACCATTGAATTGCATGTTCTTTACGCTCTTAATACATATGTTAAATTTTGTGTAAATCAGATATTATTTACTATATGATCTATAAGCTTATTTTTTATGTTTAATTTTAAATTACAAAAACTTGCAATTTAAACAATTTATTGATGATAGCTATTGATCTTTAATTTTTTAGAAATTTTGCAAGCATAGAAGATATAAGAAGAACATATAATCTAATAGTGAATTTGTCAAAATTCACTTTTAATAAAAAAATATTAAATAAGGTTGTAACCTAAGGCTACAACCAATTTTGTAACTAAACTTTATCCATGTCACATCATCACAATGTGCATCACATTAAGAGTACATCACAGTGAACCAAACACCCCATAAGTTGTTTTATTCATTTTGATGATTGTTCTTCAAGTATGAGCTTTTTATCAAATTTATTGTTTTTCATTACATCTATCTTGTAAGAAATTACAAGATAGATGCACTCCGCCTAGTTGAATAAAAGATCTAAGGTTTAATCTCTGGTTAAACCAAAAACTGATCAGTGTCTTAGTCTGATGATAAAGAGTTATCATCAGGAGCGAACGCCATAAATTGAAACTCTCTTAAAAAAAAAAAATCTTGTAAGAAATTAGAACGACAAGAGAGATGACGAAATGCAATCTCTCTACCTCCTGCTAATTTATCGTTTGGTTATTTTAATAAAAATAAGTTGAAATCTCGTGCATTAGATCATGAATTTATTGAGAAATAATAACTAAAAAATCTCATTTAAAGTACTAACCAACTCATAATGACATTTGTAAGTGGATTTTTTTTTTTTCAATAAAATAAAGAAAAAAGGAATTGAAAATATTTTTTGCCTTTGAAAAGTAGTAAAATACCTCTTTATACACCACATTTTTAGTCAACGGCCATGGTCTCCCTTGGCTTTTAAACATTTCCCTCCTCCCTCTTATAATTTTTATTAAAAAAATAAAAATATATATAAAAGTTTACTAATGGTAATGGCCTCCCTAGAAAAAAAAAATGCTGATTCCACCATTGTTTTTGGTGCATCCTTATTCGTCTCTGTCATTATTCTTTAATAAAATAATTTAGATATTTATTTATTCTTATTCGAGGCAAAACAAGGTACAATTGATTATGATTGAAGCCAGGACTTGGGCTTTTTATCGGTTGTCATGGCTTATCAAAATTTCAAAGAAAAACTATTCCAGGAATAAGAAGTTAAGAACCCTTATTTCAAGTAGAAATCCTAATTCAATTATGTTTAAGTCTTTAACGTATATGATTTTGATGAAATCCTACCTAAATGAAAAGCACTTCCTAGTTCATCAAAAAGGAAAAAAAAAAAAAAAAAAAAGCACTTTCTAAAATGTGAAAATCAGTGTCTATTTGAGATCTACTTATTTTGCTGAAACTGAAAATTTTTTAATCAAAATATTGTAAATAAAGGTAAAATTTAGCTGAAATAGTACAGTATGACCCATGAATAGTAGCAAAAATAAACTAAATAGTAAGATAAGTTAACAAAAATAATCCATGTCAAGCAGACACTCGGAATATGTTATATGTTGAAAGACTTAAACAGACCTTCCCCTTGGCCTTGTAGCAGTGAACTCTAAAGGTGCATTTGGAAAGCGCATTTTGTGCTTCCCACGTCTGCGTCTACGTTTCTTTTCTTTTTTTTTTTTGTTTTTTTTTTTTTTTAAGACTAGCGTCTGGTGCATTGTTCATGGGACATGAACAGTACACCAAGGCATATGAACAGTAAGAAAAGAATGAATAGTAAATTCTTTATTATTTTATTATTGTTTTTAGTTTTCAGTTTTTAGCAAAATAAGCGATATCCAAACAGAAGAGTTCGAAATCCAACTCAAGCACAACATTCCTTTGAGAGCTGCGTGCATTGACATTGACAGAGAGGGATAACATATATGGATAAGATGACAGATATACTTGCCACTAGCTTCTAATTAACTTGTTGAGATTTAATATAGATTTTTAAGACGTTTGATTTTTTGTTTTGTGATATTGATAGAAATTTTTTTCTAGCCTAATTTAAGTGTTTGTGCTTGAAGTTTCCTCTTTGACACTTAAACTCTTGTCCTTGTTCCTTCCACCTCACAAAACTTGTACTTGTGAAGTAACTATCACGCCAATAATGCGTAATAATTGATAAAATAACAAACCTAAACTATGTATTAAATTGACAAGAACAATTTAATTTAATTTTTTTTTAAAAAGGCTGATGAGAACAAAAAAATGTGTTTTATTGATTTTTTTTTTTTTTTTTTGGTGTATCCAAAGAATTTATAAAGTAGTAGGGGAAAAGTAAACAATTGCAATAAAAGGAAAATTGATAAGAACAATTAAGTTGTTTTTATCCTTAAAAAATTTGTCAATTAAAGAGGATATCCATTTGGCACAATCTTGACCCATTTGGTAATTAAAGATGAGATCCACTTGGCAAAGTTGGCATAATCTCTCTTCTAAATCTAACTTTTATTATATAGTAATATATATATATATATATATATATATTAAAAATGGGTAAGAATATATTAATTGAATTTGAAAAATTTCTTATCGATATTAAAAAAATATCAAAAATCAATATCATTACTAAAAAATTGAATATATATATATATATAATGGATATTAAGATAAATTAATTGGACTCTATTGTACCAAACATGTCATAATATTTTTCACAATTAATTTTACAACTTGTTGACGTGTTAAGAATTTGACACAAAGGCAAAACATTACAAAAAATAACCACAATTTCACTCTTGGATCGAAATTTCTGATCAAATCTTTACTAGTTGTCAATGGAGAAACATTACTTTTATTTGACTCATAGGTGAAGTAATATTTGTACCAATTTCATGTCGACTAAGCTTATTCTAAGTAAGTCAAGAGTTTTATAGTTCAACTTCCTTTTTGATAGATTAACAATTTATTATGTGAGTATTATAACTCAACTGATTGACGTTTCTAAGTAATTTTATAAACATTCAAGATTCAAATTTATCATTCCATCAGTCAAAAAAATAGTAAAACTTATCCAAAAAAAAAAAAAATCTTCCATAAAAATTAGAAACAACATGGTACGACCAAGATGGCAAAGAATCTAGTCTTTAAATGTATGAGATATTGCGCTTGTAGGGTGTCACTTGTCAGTGTTTTAAAAGCAAAAGAGTTACAGAACCCCAAAAACTCAACTCTGCCTCCACATCCAAACCCTCGTATATAAATAATAATAAAAAAGCTGGTTTCTTTTTTGATCTCTACAACTTTACTCTCTCTCTCTCTCTCTCTTTCTCTCATATTCTCATGGAAGCCCTTGCAAGTTCTGTGTTCAACCCCAAGTTCCCAGAGACATGTAATCCATCCTCTTCGATCAGAGCTCCAAAAAAGCGAATTGGGTCTCTCAAAATCTCTGAAACTCCTCACTTTCCTGGCCTTCGTGCTCTTGCTCTCGCACGTGAGGTTCCAGATGGTGATGGTGAAGAGGCCGGGCCTTTGAATAATGGGTTTGGCTTAATTTCTGAAGAAAGTTTTTCTTTTTCTCAGGTAATTCATATCATTGGCCTGTGTGTGTGGCTTGTTTGTGTTTAAAGCTCTGAACTTTGGGTTTTCCCATTTGTTGATTTTGTGTTTGGGTGCTGTGAAAGTTGAGGGAAATATGAAAAATGGGAAGTTTGAATGTTATTGTTTTCATAGGTGGTTGGATGTTTGGTTAAATATGTATGGACAATGCGCATTGCTGAGTTATTAGGTAGTCATTGAACATTTATGAAATTCTGAGAAGTTATGAAATTTATAGCAACTTGGTGGTGGATTAAGAATTGTTTTGATTTCCGTTGAGTTTGAAAATTTATGGTAAAAAATGAAGGAATTTATATTTTAATGGACCCCTCTTTCTGAATGTCTAATGGATGTGAAAATTTATGGAAATTAATGCTACAGTAGAAGATTTCATCTGTTTTGGACCTAAGGTATTGCGAGTGAAGAGATACAAACATAAGTAAAATTTGAAATTTGTGAGTACAACTTAAAAATTATCGAGATTTCTCTGTCATTGTGTAACAGAGCAGGCCATATAACCTGCCAGAATGTATTGCTCATAGTGATCTGTTTTCAGCCAGTTGCTAATATGTATCAGCTAATACTCTGTGATATATAGCTGTTGTATGGTTAGCATTCTGGAAAGGGTAAACTTAGGTATAGTTACTTAGGTGTTACCTTAGGTTCCCCAATTTCAACCATGTGATTGCATTGACCACTGAACCATATGTTTGAATTTAATTTCCCTCAAAAGAGAGAACACTATTTTTGTTGCATTGGTGAATATAATCATGTGTTTGAATTCAATTGGGGAACCTAAAGAACAACACCTAAAGAATTGTACCTAAGTTTCGCTTTTGCCCATCTAGAAATACCTTTCTGAGTTCGAGTGCTAATAAATAAAGCCTTAGTGTCATCAGGTTGGCCACGATCATTTTTAAGTTGTACGATTGTGCAGTTTGGCATTGGTTGAAAGTTAAATTTGTGGGTAAATTGGTAAGGGTGCCAATTTATGATCGATTGGTTTGGGGATCCTCGGATCTGGCATATGCCCTTTTAGATATTAAACCAAGTGATATCATGGCATATGATACTTATTTCAACTTCATTGTCATTCATCTAATTTCAAAATGTGAGTTGAGCTTCCTATATATATTGACTATTTTCACTTCTTGTTTAATTTTGATGTAGACAAGGCAAGTTTCTTTATTGACGATTTGTATTTTGTGTTTGTCTATTATCATTTTTGTTTAATTTTAGTGTGGAAAAGAGAGGCAAGTTGCTGTATTGACTATTTTATGTTGCTATTTGGCTATATTGCATATGAAAGCTTAAATTTGAAATTTGGGAATTATGGGTGGTAGCATGAATTCTTGTCTTTCTTTATCCAAATTGCAACTGGGGCCACCTAGTGTCCACGTAGTTTATGACTACAAGGCAGTTGTTTGGAGCATAAATTTATGAAATATTATGAAAATGTTGTAATTTATGAGCTTAGTTGTGATGTTGGTGCATTCCATATCTCTCAATAAAAGTTATTATTTATCAAAAAAGAAATATTAAGGGAATGTCTTTGATGCTGGACTGTAATCAATACCTTTTGTGTTTGTAATTTTAATATTTTTGAAAGTTTTCATTTTATGCTAAAAAGAGGTCCTCCGACTAGCAGCTGAGTACTTATCCCTTAACACGGGACCTCGGAAGGCTCTTTGCACTGGTAGAGGATCTGATAGAAACAACGGCATCTCAGACAACCAGAGCTGTTGTCCTTACATTAGGGACCCCATAAAGCTCTTGGCTCGCAATGGTGCCTACACGCTACCTACACACCCCTCTGGTTACTTATCAAAAAAAATTCAAAAATATGAATTTTACTTTTCAAAGACTAGAGAAGAAACATGTTTTCTTAAAACAGGATGTTGATTTAGGCAATGTGGGAAGCTTGGGGATTTCATTAGTGGCATATTTACAATTTTCTATTTTTCCAAAGAAAGGGTAAAGGATTTTGAAGGATGTCTCTACACATAGCCTATAGTTCTGCTATGTTCCTTCTTGATATATGAAGCATCTAATTTACCATAATATTGACAATGAATGGATATCATATTGGCTTAGCTGTAATGGCCTTTTTTGTGTTGTGAAGGATAATTTAAATCACAATCAAAGTAGTGAGAACGATGCAGATGAGGGACAAAAAGTGGACATGCCTCTTATAGCCCCAGGTGGAAGTGTAGCTGGAGGTGGAACCAGAGCTGGGCTATTTCGAACACCAATTTCCGGTGGAGTGCAGAGTGCAACCTCAGCTCATGGTTTACCTCGACCAGCCTTAGCAGTTCGCAATCTGATGGAGCAGGTAAATATTTGCTATTATTTTGTTCTAAGATATTATTCACTCTTGTAAGTTGTTTCTTTCTTACCCTTTCCTGGTGTCAACTTTGGATTGCATATAGTAGTGGCTTACCTATCTTAATTTTTGTCATTGTGTTGTTTGTCAACTTCTGAAGCATCTTGCTTTGTAATTTAAGGCCAGATTTGCTCATTTGTGCACTGTGATGTCTCGGATGCACCACCGACGAGAAGGGTATCCATTTGGTTCTTTGGTAGATTTTGCACCTGATTCAATGGGGCGTAAGTCATTGAATTTCTTGTAGTTAGTTGAATGATCCAGTCTCTTATTCCTCTGTAAAATTTAGCTTGTGGTTTGCATATATTGTTGAACCTTTTATTTCCTACCAATGCCTTACTGGGAAGAATACTGTCACTCCCTAACTGTGTTCTTGTCCATCATAAACAGTAAACTTAATGGTTCAGACTTCACACTGTTTAGTGGGCCTTTGTTGTATTAAGAATATGGCCCTCTGGTTGGGCTGTTGATAGTCATCTGTTTATTTATGAAGATCATTCATGTGTGATTTTGTTGATTTGTTTTTTGTGGCACATTGTATTTACAGATCCAATATTTTCATTTTCACCATTAGCCATCCACACAAGGAATTTGTTATTTGACCCAAGATGCACGCTTGTTGTGCAGGTTAGTTATTTGATCTTTTCTCTCATTTATTGTATTTGGGAAAGTTTCTGTTCTCCATTTTTGACAGTTAAGTTTCATAGATACCTGGATGGAGTGGCTTGTCAAATGCAAGGGTAACAATTTTTGGTGATGTCTACCCACTTTCAGAGAATGAACAGGTGAGTTTGCAAATGATATGTTAGGAAGGTCATATTGTGGTATGCCTGAAAGTTGGAAGTTCTTGTTTTTCTTCTTCTTCCGTAAGAATGCTTTGGAAAACAAAGCATGGGTGATGGGACCCATTATAAGCTGGCATATGACATGATCTTAGAAAATAGTTGAAATTTACTGTTTCTTTTTACTTCAAAAATTAATAATTTTGGTTGATGATATTTTACAAATCAGTTATTTTTTGGTTACCATCTCTGGGCAATACCCTTTTTTTGTGTGACTCATTGCATAGATAGTCCTATCCCATAAATCTGGGAATGAATAATTGTAAGTTTGGAGGACCAGATATCCTAAAAGTAAAATTTGCATGGTGTTATTATGGTAAGTTTGGAGCAGCTACTGCTGTTCTCAAATTTCTTTCATTCCCCTCACCCCCTATAATGATAGAAAATGCTGTTTTAACACTGGAACAATTGTGTTGCTAGGAATGGGCTCATAAGCAATACATAGCAAAGCATCAACAAGGGCCTTCTCAACAGTGGGGGAACTTTTACTATTTTAGGATGCAGAACATAAGGTTTGTCATCAGTTTCTTGTGACTTGATTGTTATTTTCACTTTATGCTTATTCTGTAACAAATGTTACACATGATTATTTGAGTTTGATTTATGATATAATTTGTAGCTTTTTTATACTCAAACTACCACATTGGGATGGGGGGTTATTTTCATGGAGGAGGAGCCTCTGAAAGCTTTCTATGATAGGTGCTTGCAGGGACTATTGTTTTAGGCTCTTCGGGTGTGGACAATAGGTAGATTATGAACATCAGTTCTCAGTGCCTTCTTAACCTGAATCTTATAGGAAGATGAAACTTAATCAGAAAGATATTATACAATTGAGAAGAATCATCAACTTCCCTTGAATCCCACGTCCACCTGGCCATCTTCAAATCTATGACCATGGAACTATCAAAGAACCACCTCCCAAAAGTCCAACAGGTCCCAAACCCAAACCTAATCTTCTCTGTATCACACCTTAAATACCCGACTCACCACTGACACCTCTTATGGCCTGGGATTTCAGAATCCAGAACCTGCCCCCAACTAAACTAAATCACCATCAAGTTGTCTGCAGTGCTGCACCGATTGGGATCCCCAAAGCACATTGAAAGCCAAACCTGCTGCCACTGAGCACCCCAACACAAAAAGCCTTCTCATTGCCTGCTGAACATCGCAACATCTAAGAACCCTAAATTGGACACTGCCATCTTTCTGTTTTCTTTTCTTAACATACCTCACCCCTCACCCACCACCTCCTCAAACCCAACCAATCTATATTACCATGATCAAGCTCCACCCAAGCTGCCACCAACACCCTTTTCACAGCCCCATCATTTAGAGGGGCTTGTGTAGAAATGCTGTTGTAAAAGTATAACCATGGGAATGGAGCCATGGTGTTGAACCCATGACTCAAACCATTTGAAAGGAGGATTGATGCTAATTGATTGGGGTTTGTGCAGGTGTTGTAAACATTTGTTGTGGCAGAGCGAGAAGTGGGAGGAGTGCTTGGTCAACAGCTAAGCCTGTGACCTATAAATTGCCAAAAAACACATTCTCACCATCTGTCAGGACCCAAGTCACCCAAATCCTAACTCAAGGTTCTTGAACACACACACACACACACACACAGAGCACCCCTTTGAGGTTGAATTTTGAGTCCCTTTAAACTCTTAACATTGAAACTTTTCCCTTTTCTAGGTTGTTTTTTCATGTACGTGTGCTATTAGAGAGCTTAGTTAACAAAGATGGATGGAGGAGATGAATTGAAACTCTTTTAGAAGTTCAGGGTTTTTAATTGAAACAATTAGAAGTTTTGGGTTTAATTCTTACCAACCAGAAATCTGGGAGGAATGACATTATTTCCCCAGAATATTAAGAGGTAGTAATAGTCAAGATACAACTCTTGAGTAAAAACAGCTTAATATGATTAATGGAACTATTTATTAGGCATTGCCATTTATCTTTGAAATAATAAGATGTTGACATACTGATGCAATAACATTTCTCCAATGACATTGGCATTTTCTTTTTCTGCATCTTGATTAAACGAAGAAAAGCATGCCTTATGAAACACTTCATCTATTTTTTGTCAATGTGTGTTAACCATGAATTCTTGCATCTGTTATGTTATCTACTTTTATGAATTCTAAGCTGCAGTAAATTGGCTGGCATATCTAATGACTTTTTCTCCCAACCTCATTGCACTTCATTGTAATAACTTTGTCTGGGAATTCCAATTGAACTAGTAGCAGCAAATGCATGACAGCACGAGCATGATGAACTTATAAAAATTTGTTCCTTGGTGCCAGTGACATATATTTCATTGGAGGTTTTGGAACTGTTGCCTGGGTTGATGTAAAGGAATATGAGATGCTTCAGCCTGATAAGATAGCAGTTGATGGAGGCGAGCAAAACCTGAAGGTAAATTTATGGAATTCTTTGAAATCCACCCAAAAAGGGCGGAGTTGGGGGGATAGGGGGGGGAGAAGAGGATGATGAGTGTTCTTTAGTCTCTTGACATATTGTATTCTTATTTTATTGTCAGTATGATCATTGTTAGTGTTGAATTGTCTTGCATGTCACCATTATATAGAGATTATTTTTCTTCAACAGTGAAGTGTTCTGTTATTTTTAATATACCCGAGATAGATTAAAGGTCCTTATTAAAGGTCCTTCTCAGCACGCTGTGTTTTTCCTGTCTGTTATGTTTATGTCCTTCTGTAGTAATCATCAACTTGTGTGGCATCTTCAAACAGATAATTGGGTTTAGCTTGTAGATTTTGCTTGATGCTTTATTAATAAATGCAATTTTATGTGTTTTACTTTGTATTATTTGGCACTTGATTGGTTTAACTTTTTGCTCCTTTAGGAACTGAATGCAATATTTTCAAAGCCCCTGAAAGAGCTTTTGTCCGCTGAATCTGAGGTAGATGATGCTGCTCTTATATCAATAGACAGCAAGGGAACTGATATCCGGGTCCGGCAAGGCGCACAGGTACCCCTTTCTAGCAACAACCTTTTCTAGAGTTTCCTTTGAAGAAGGGCATACAAATCAATCTTTTTTAATTTATTTTGCAGTTCAACATACAAAGAATATCATTTGAAGAAGGGCATGCAGTTGAAACATTAGAGGAAGCCAAGGCTGCTCTTTGGAAACTAATAAACAAAGGCCGAGTATGCAATTTTCAGTAGAAGTTGATTTGCATATGGGGTATCCAAGTTCTTCCTTCTGAGACAACAAGCTCGATCAAGATGATCAATAAGGAGTCTCACATCTGAGAATAATCATTTTCTTTCTTTTTTTTTGACTTACCATCTGACTTTGTAAAACTTGCAGGCCTTGTGATTTTGGGCAACGTGGACAATTATATACAAGTGTATGCATAGGATTTTTGGTAAATAGATTTTTAGTTCCTCATTTAGGTCAAGTTTGGCCATGCCTGAAGCATTTGTAAGAAAATAACTGAAAACTCAATAGAAAACTTACATGGAAAAACAAGGAATTTCTAGCTTGCCTGAAATTTTGGCGTTCTTAATAACAATTTCCTGATATGTTTATGTACATTGTCAATGTGTTAAATCGTAACTTTGCTTGAAATCTCTTGGCTGAATGGCATGGGATGTGAAACGGGCAGAAGAGTTTCTTCCTATAGGATATATTGCTAAGATGTTGGGGTCGAATCCTGGAGGTGTACCCAACACAACAAGAAGGTATTTCATGCATCATCTCTCACAGCATGTGAGAAGCGTTCACAGTTTTTTTTTTTTTTTTTTTTGAGGGGAAATGCATGTTACCTAATACATGATACAATTATTGTATCAAAATGGTAAGTTTCATGTTAGGCCAAAAGCTGTTGGCTCTCCTAGTTACAAATAGGTTGTCTTTATCTTTATCTCTACTAGTCGCAGACCTACGCAATGCTTGAGAATATATAATTATTTTGTACGTAGTTGTGATATAATGTATAATTTGTTTTTCTAAATTTGTTGAAAATAGTTTGCTCTTCCTAAAAATTAAAAAAATTTCTAAAACTATTTTCCATATCTCCATCTCTACAAATATATAATTCTATTACTTTTGGTTTTATTTAATTGATATTTATCCATTTTGTAGGTGGTTCATATTCTTCCAAATTATATTATAGTGTGTCATGTTTTCCAATTTTTTTTCTTTAAAAACTAAACTTTTTAAGTTTCAAATATATATTTCAAATTTCTCGTTCTCTTAAAAGATATTATCATAATATTCAGAATTTATCACAAAATACACTTGATATTACTCAAATAACCAATAGACATATTCAAAAACATAGCCAAGATTATTTTGATATAAATTCATATTCTCACTTTCAAAATGACTAAATATTAACTCAAAAATAAATAAATAAATAAAATCAAAACTATAAGAGGGAGAGAGATGACTTGTGATAGAGAACTCAATTCAATTCATTGGTCTTCTTCATATTTTATCCAAATTCACTTTCTTTAGATAGTCAAGCATACATCTTCTTGGCATTTCTCACATCCAATTGGTCTTCATGGATTTTGAGGTTTTGTCCAAACTTGGATAATCTTTCTACCCTGACATTTTTTTGGTTATTTATTGCTACCTTATCTAGTTTTTTACATGTCCTTTAATTTGATTTTCTTTCCATTGAATCAAATTCTACAGTTTTACAAAGTCTTCCAACAAAAGCATCCCATAATAATATCTAAATTTGTTACAATACAAATCCAAAAAAAAGAGTAGCATATCCTGTACTAAGTTATGCATCTACATTCATGTCACAACTAATATGCACATACAACAAAACCAATTTATGCTACTCATATACAAAGAGAATACTTTATCCATAATAGTGAATTCATCACACAAATGCACATAAGAGGGTATCCATTAGTGGAAAAAACTCATCCATCTACAATTTACTGGAAAAGTGAATATACCTTTCTATCTGAGACGCCACTTTCTAAACATTGGTTAATGACCACATAAACTACAGTAGTCAAAACTCACTACAATTCTTTTACTATATTCTTCACCATGGCATTGAGATTTTTTTGGTTGGTTTATGGGAACCAATGTTGTTGACACTTGAGATCTTCAATGGCATATTACCAACAAAATTAATCAAAAAAACCCAAAGAATATTGGGTTTGGGGGGGGGGGGGGGGGACTCAGTTTTTTTTTTTTTTGGAATTCTAATAGGGTGGCAATTGAACGGTTTTCATAGCTACTTGATTAGGGAGAAAGAGAGTCATAGAGTTGAAGGGGTTTTAAATTATTATCAGATTGAGTTTGATGGAATAATAAATGGAAAGTTGGAAAGTTGAAAGGTTAAGAAATGATAATTGAGAGCGAGAGAGAGATGGTGGTTGAATAGAAAATGGTAATAGATTTGGCTTGATGGAGTAATAAATGGAAAGTTGAAAAATGGTAACGTTAATTGAGAGAGAGAGAGAGAGAGAGAGAGAGGGAGATGAATTATTGATGTTCACAAATTAGGTTTGATGGAGTGTGTGTATATATATATATTTATGTGATGGAGTGATAATTGGAAAAATATTAATTAGAAAAAAGAAGGAAAAGAAAAAGAAAAAAAAAAAGCATAGTTGGTTAGTAAGTTTACCTAATATCTAAATTATATAGCTTGGTTTACACTAACAGTACATTCCAACACAAAGAGCTACTTTTTAGATGTCATGTTTTACTTCCAATATATCAATATATTTTTGTCATGATCATGGTTGAATGATCATGATAGAAATATTTTAACAAAGCCTCTCATAGTTCAAATAATAAAAAGCCTCCCATCAAAATTTAAGCTCTCAAGGTTTTGCACTAAGTTGGATGCTCCAAAATGGTCCAGAATAACATAAACTCCTGCCATTGAACATTTAGTTAGTTGTTCTTTTATACCACCTAATAAATCATTGCAAAAGGAATAATGAAAAATATCACTCTCTATAAAATTTTAAGTAGGATGCTCCAATATGATCCAAAATAATATCATCTCCTGCATTAAACATTTAGTTAGTTGTTATTTTGTTTATCACCTAATAATCATTGCAAAAAGAATAATGAAAAACATCAATCGCAAGGGTGCTTGTAACATCAATTTGTATAGTCTAAGTACTAATTACAACTATTTTATATAGTCTAAGTACTAATTACAACTATTTTACTAAGCTCAAACTAACTGCACAAGGGTGCTTGTAACATCAATTTGTTGCAAAGGGTGACATCCAATGCAAAGAATCCCAATCCTGGATGAAAAGAAAGGAAAAAGCATGAGATTTTGTAAGAAAAATAGAAACACATATTTCTTTTTGTATCAAAATATAATTCTCTTGACCCAAGAGGGGTGGCCCAGTGGGTGAGATCATGCATGCAAGTACAAGGTCCCTTGTTCAAGTCGTGGCGGGTACCATGTGGGGGATGGGCTCCTAGTTTGCATTGCGCCTCATCTGCTGGCTCTCTTGGGGTGCTAGGGTGAGGTCTGTGGCACCCCGGTCACAGTAGCTATGACTTAATCTAACATTCCTTAGCGGGAGAGTGCCCCTATTAGATCACGCCCTGGGGGGGTAAGTCACATATGGTTGCCCCCCCCCCCCCCCCCCTCCTTTTATTCATCAAAAATATAATCCTCCCATCTTAAAAAGAGAAATGGTTTCATAAAAGATATTTTCATTACTAAGAGTCTTATAGCACAACTGGCATTTTCTTGTGTTTTCAAAGAAAATATTTAGATTTAAATTTCTTCACTCTCAACTATCAAATTATAGCAACAAAAAATTTGCATTTTTGTAAATTAAAAAAAAAAAAAAACCATGTTTCTCTTTTTACTTTTATTTCACTACACTTTTCTTAGGCAACAAAGTGGTATCATCCCACTGGTGGTTTTTGCATAAGTTGCTTTCATTTTCCAAATATTTGGAAACGGTTTTTGCATAAGTTGCTTTCATTTTCCAAATATTTGGAAACCAAACTTACGCTTTAGAAGAAAAGTGATATTGGAGCTGCAATAACAAACACTTGCTCCATGGTATTTAGCTATCCAAATTGCAAATGTACCAATACTGCTTGAACCCCCATGAACCTAAAATTTTAATATTCATCAGTTTTGCATTGGAGACACCATGTTGCAACAGAAAAAAAAAGATAGAAATTATCATTTTTAAGCTTGTATCGTGCATAAATTATCAAACCATTTGTAAATTGAACCAAAAATTACATTAAATAATCATAAAGGCTCAAAAATTAACAAAAAAAATAAATCTGCCAAAAAATTGAGAGAGAGAGAGAGAGAGAGAGAGAGAACCTTTTTTGTGAAAGGAAACTATGTACAGAATGGAAGAGAAAATGACAAATTTATAATAAGAGAATGAGAATAAGAAGAGACAAAATAAATGAACCTAAAATTTTAATATTCATTAGTTTTTCATTGGAGACACCATGTTGCAACAGACAAAAAAAGATAGAAATTATCATTTTAAGCTTGTATCATGCATAAATTATCAAACCATTTGTAAATTAAACCAAAAATTACATTAAATAATCATAAAGGCTCATAAATTAACCCAAAAAAAAAAAATCTACCAAATATTTGAGAGAGAGAGAGAGAGAACTTTTTTGTGAAAGGAAACTACGCATAGAATGGAAGAGAAAATGACAAATTTATAATAAGAGAATGAGAATAAGAAGAGACAAGATAAAGGAAGATAAAATGAAAGAGCAAGAGTGAAATTAAGGTAGAGGGTAGTGGGAAGACGAAAAGGTAAGAGAGGAAGAAAGGTTTGATAAAGTGTAAATATTAAAAAAATGAGTGAATGAGAAATGTTAAAAAAAATTATAGAAAAAAAAAAATAATAATAATAACGTGAATGCTGATGTGGCTCAACTAGAGCGTAACAACAATAAATGCTATATTTCAGTTTTTAGATATATATAGATTTGAGAAGATATATCATGTATCGCCTACATATATCTTCTCTCATACATCATGTGGGTACCACACATCAGTAGGGTCCACCTGTTGTGAGAGGGAAAATTATTGTATACTTCAGGAGTATCATAAATGCGTACTCCCTTCTCTCACATGAATGGTGGGTCTTACTAATTAAATTCATAGTGGAACCCACCATTTATGTGAGAGGAAAGAATATGCATTTATGATACTCTGAAAATACCTAATAATTTTCCTTGTGGAAGAAAGGCTATGTGCCAAATCATGGCATAATTTTCCTAATTTATGAGCATGTAAATAGCTATATGTTTTTTAGACCGACATCTAGCACTAGCATCTCACTTGTCACTTTCTCATGATAGAGCATCCTATAAATACAACGTAGTTAATGCAATGGGGGAAACGGTAGTAAATAGAGTTATAACCAATAGTCTGAAATGAGACAGGCCCCACATAACTAATAACCCTCTCTGCAAGGAGCATAAAATCTGAATCAATATTCTGAAATGCGAGATGAGAGAGGTCCACAAAGTAAAGAAATATTTTTTATATAGTCCAAGTACTAATTACAACTATTTTACTAAACTCAAACTAACTGCACAAGGGTGCTTGTATCATCAATTTGTAGCAAAGGGTGACATCCAATGCAAAGAATCCCAATCCTGGATGAAAAGAAAGGAAAAAGCATGAGATTTTGTATGAAAAATAGAAACACCTATTTCTTTTTGTGTCAAAATATAATCCTCCCATCTTAAAGAAAGAAATAATTTCATAAAAGATATTTTCATTACTAAGAGTTTTGTAGCACAACTTATATTTTCTTGTGTTTTCAAAGAAAATATTTAGATTCAATTTTCTTCACTCTCAACTATCAAATTATAGCAACAAAAAATTTACATTTTTGTAAATTAAAAAAAAAAAAAAAAAAACCATGTTTCTCTTTTTACTTTTATTTCTCTACACTTTCCTTAGGCAACAGAGTGGTATCATCCCACTGGTGGTTTTTACATAAGTTGTTTTCTTTTTCCAAATATTTCTGTTTGATATCGGCTTCTCACTTTGTTCACTGATTCAAGATTTTTTTTTTTTTAAAATTTTAATATTGATTTTATTCTTTCAGAAAAGAAAAAAAAGTGTTCTTATAATTATTATTTCTAGTACCATTTGTAGAAGAACATATTTTATGTGGATGTGCACACATGTTTAACTACATCTCTAGCCTGATGTTTTGAATTGAGGAAGAAAGAACATTAATGAAGACGTTTACAAAAAACCCAGTTTATATCAATAATTTCAAAGTCCAGTAACTTGTAAATGAGTTTATTCCAAATTTCCAATACTGTAGCTTTCAGAGCTAAATGTGAGGGCGAGAATTTCTCAAACAGACTTTTCATTGTAGTAGACATCTTTAGGATAGAAGCTGATGTGTCATGACTTATGGGTAACCAGATTGGACCTTCCCTGTTGTCTTTCCAGTCATTTTGACCAAAGATTTAGATCCAACAGTTTGAATCAAGCAATATATATTAGAGATCAAAGGGTTGGATTGCACCAATTTACGACTCAATTTCAATGATTTTGCTTCTAATCTTGTCCTTCTCAGAAAATGCCAATGCCTCGTTCTCAAGACAAATTTCCCAAATCAAAGGGGGTCACAATCAATTTCAAGGGTTTTGTTTCTAATCTTTTCCTTGTCACTAAATGCCAATGGCTCATTCTTAAGACGATTACCCAAATGAAAGAGTCCCCTGCTTATTTGGTATGGTTTATTCTAACTTTTTAAAAATAAATCGTTTGGAAAAAATAAAAAATAAAAATAGTGATATTTAAAAAAACTACATCTTGAAAAGTGTTCGCTTAAAGAATGTCTTAAAGCATTTATTTATTTTTATTTTTTTTGAAAACGTGGGCATCTAAAGTTCTTTGGGAACCTAAACCATTTTTTAACTTAACTGGCTCTCGGCTGTATATAGTCTTTCTATCCAGTATTTAAGTGAAATTTTATAAAGAAGTCAATTAGTTTTTTTATAAATAGTCAAGTCACTTTTAATTTAAAGGACATTTATTTATTAATTTTTGCAACTTCTTAATGTAAATAAGACTAATTTAAAGTCTTGTTAATGAGTGTACAAAAATATGAATTAACATAAACCTTTTGAAAAAGTGCAGTTTCAAACCATTAACATTTTTAAAGTCACTTTTAGTTTTAACCAGTAGCTAGCTTTCCATGCATGGGATGAAAAAGTAACATTTATAACTTTTCCATTGTAACGTTCCATTGTTTTAACATTTTCTAAAAAAACATTTTCTATGTAGAAATGTTATGTCTATAATATTTTCACAATAAATTGTAAGTGATAAATTGTTATGAGTTGTTATTTGTGAGATAAAAAAGTAATTTCAGTGATAGGTTCAAATTTGAACCAATAATAATTAATCATCTATAAATTATTATGAAAATGTTGTGAATATAACACTTTTTTTTTTATAGAATGCGTCATTTTTCAAAAAACATTTTCTAGAAAACTATCCAATTTTTCTATGTTTGGTAGCAACCTTAAAAATGAGCTTGAAAACATGAATCTTTACTCTTTTGTTTCACATGGCATGTAATAAGGTTGTTTTTAAGATAAATTTAATGGAAACACAATCTCTAAAAAATAAATCTTTAGTTTCCATGGATCAAAAATAATTTTCCTTTAACCCATGTTTTTTTTTTTTATATGCCACTCAACATGGAAAAATACAGAAAACTAAATTTGCTCAAAATAAACAGAGAGTGAAATTAACTTTGAATTTGTTTCACGTAAAAAATAAATAAATAAATAAACTTTGAGTTTATTATTATTATTATTATTACTTTGAGTTTAAGATAAAAAGTTGTGAGGGCCAGGGTAAGAGAAGAATACAAAAGAAGGGAGTTGAATTCCTGTCTCTACAGCGACATAGCAAGCTATGGTACATTTTACAGAATGAAATTGAAAGCCTTGATGATGATCATGATGAAGCTTTTAATAATTCACAAAGAAGACAAAACAAATGGGCACCCCATTTACAACCCATCTCTTTCCAGAAAACTGGAATTTACCATTTTCTTTCTCTTCAGACCAATAACAAAACACAACCAAGACCCATTTAGTATTTACCCTTTTCTTGACATGAAGCAAAACAAAAGTAACATACTTTACAAACCCATATGGTATGTTTTTTGGAGCTCTCTAGTCTCTACTTTCTACCTTCTGTCCAATACAATTTCATTTATATCCCCAGAATAACACAGTGAAATATGAAGAACATAAACACAGCTTATTATTCCATGGCAGAAACCAGTACTAGTACCAGTGCTAGCAACAAAAACATGAAGGGATCACCAATAACCAACTTAGCTCCAGACCAACTCTTTTCAATCCTGCTACTTCTGCCTATAGATTCAATTCTTGCCTTTGCTATGACATGCAAGAGATTCAAGGCTCTTGCATGTTCTGACACTCTCTGGGAGTCCATATGCAGGAGGGACTGGGGTCCCAACGCTGTTGATGTACTCAAGTCTTCAAATTTTCAATTCCAGCAGCAATGGATGAGGCTTTACAGGCAAATCTCTAAACTTGAGTCTGTTTCTTGCCATAAGATGACTTACCCTGATGGTGAATTTGAGCTTCCAAAACCAAGAGCTTCTCACTCTCTCAACTTTGTGTCTGATTGTCTTGTCTTGTTTGGCGGTGGCTGTGAAGGAGGTAAGTGTTTTTCATGAGACCCCATCTCTTATCTTTTTACATTTCTAACTATGGTTCTTTAATACTGCTTATAAACAATAATATCATTATCATATGCTCTTCAAATTTTCTGGTTAAGGTGATTTTGATTTAACATGAAAACATCGATAATTGTGTATGTAGAATTATCTGACCCCTAGTCTATTTATATTATCTTGAGAAGATAGAATCTTTTGGCTCTTTTGTTTCTTCTTTTCCTTTCAATCAGAAATATTTGACTCACTGTTTTCTTTTTCTTTTTTGTCTTGATCTTTTTGGTATAAATTAAGCATTTTGCCAATAGAAAAGGAAAGAAGAATGAATTAAGGACATGTTGCTTCTGTTTGTACATTGAAATTTCAATTATCAAATTCAGTCTCTGTTCTCAGCATTGGTGTTTTTGCCTAATAAGTGCAAGAGCATTGACATCTAACTATGGTGCATATCATTTTTTGATAATTATATATTATCCTCTCTTCATGTTATAAGTGGACCAATTAGGGGTCGTTTTGGCCTTGTTCACGAGTTTGGATTTGAAGCTTACATTACTTAAAGGTGCAATAGTGTTGTTCATGTGAGCTATTGCTTTGAACTGTTGACTTTTATTATTGTCTCTGGTGGGCTTTGTTGAACTGTGCTCTGGTCCTCTTCCTAGGATAGAGGGGGACATCTATTGGCAGAAATAGTCTTTGTACCCTTAGCATAGTAATGGTTACCTCTTCTCTTGTAAATGTAGCGTCAGTCTTATGCATATTATGTTGGTTGTTCAGTTTACAAATTATGAAATCAGGATTTTTGCCTTCACAATATTATATTATTGTCTTCCCGGTCTTTCTTGTGGCTGTCCTGCTCCATTCTTAAGATTCTCTTCCATACAGTACCTTGTATAGTTTGCCCCTTGTTTATGAGTCTAAATTATCACCTTACTGGTGCTCGACTGCAAGTGGATGAAAAGATAAGAAAACAGATAATTCTAAAAAAATATGTTATATCTCTCTATGAAAATTTATTGATGATGGCAACAATTAAAATCATTGGTCTCTAATGTCACTGTGCTGTATAAATTGTCAAGTAGAGGTGGAGTGGTTCATTCGCCCATCAAATGTAATTATCCAAGGTGTGTCGCTTTCCGTAATCATTTATTCTTAGGGTGAGTTATAGTGAGAATTGTGGGGCCTGGGTTAGGTTCAGTAATGTAGGTGAGTTCTGTAAGTGCCTTTTATTTTAAGCATGTATATGTCAAAATCAATTTTTTTCTGATTGACTATGAAACTATTTGTCCTTTTCCTAATCCAAAATGTAGATTTTAAGAAAAATCTTCTTTTGTCAGAATCAATGCAAGTTATTTTGAAGCTGCCAATGCATCCTCAGTTGTAATTAGAGAAATCAAATGCTATGTTCTGGCTTATACTAAAATTTTACAATCTTGTAATCATTGGTTACTGCAGGCTCAATTTTCCATTTCTTGAGCTATGTTAAGTTTAACATGTCATTAAATTCAACTGCTTTCCTCTCATAGAATTGCACAAAAGACAACTTATGCCATGTAATTTGGCTTTTGAGTATGTTGGTTTCTCATCCCAGTATTGGAGGTTATGAGATTGATGGAAGTGAAAGAGGTAAAGATGTCCTAATATTCCCTAGTAGCCATAGGATTTAGGATGCTGCAAGGATTTTCTTTAAAACTGCTCAAATTCATTATGCATTTAACTTAACTGACAACCTTCCTTCTTCACAACATGCATGTATATTTGAGCTTGCATTTATTGGTTGATAGAGATGTTTGGAAAGTTTCTGTTTACATAAATTATAAAACACAGACTTCTCTGTCTTGAACTTTCCTCTTAGTTTTATTTATGTCTTTATTTTTTAATGACAAACAGTGCTTTCAAGAAAACTTATTGATTCATATCATCTTTACTTGGTTCTGATTTCTTTATTGTTTCAAAGAATACAAAGTTGTGCTCTTCTCCCTTCTCCTATCCACGTTGAATAGAACATGCTGAACAAAATATTCTTCATGTAAAACCTGCTTTATTTAGATAGGGAAAAATCATACGGTTTTATGAAACCATGTGTTATGGCTCAAATTAATTGTCAATCCTACTTCTGATAAGAACAGTTGACAATTGTATTAAGTTTTCCTATGATTTTCATGTCCACAATGCCAAAAATAAAAAATAAAAGGAAGGCCTAACTCCAGGTTGCTAAAAAGTAGTGGAATGGTAACTTTGAGTTCCTCTACCCTTTGATTTCTCTCAAGAACTCATTCAGAATGAAGTAGTCCACCTGGCAAACCCAGGTATAATTTTTGAAATCAGTATTGTGAAATGATGAAGGAGACACACTATTTATTGCTGGAAAAGATAGAGAAATCTTTCAGTGTTCATTAGCTACTATAAGAATGTATACAATTATCTTATAGTTGAACATCAACGACCGATTTAAACTAAACATCCTTGATTGTGTAGGACGACATCTTGATGACACATGGGTGGCTTACATTGGTAAAGATTTTGAGAAGATGCTGAAGTGGCAGAAGGTTAATTCAGGCCTTCCAAGTGGGAGGTTTGGGCATTCATGCGTTGTAATTGGTGATTTCCTTGTTCTGTTTGGAGGAATCAATGACCATGGAAGCCGTCAAAATGATACCTGGCTGGGACAAGTGACACGCCATGAGACTTTAGGCATTACTTTATCTTGGACGCTGCTTGATGTGGGAACCATTGCACCACCCCCACGAGGTGCACATGTTGCATGTTCCGTTGATAATAAGTTTATGCTTATTCATGGAGGGATAGGACTGTCTGGCCTCAGATTGGGTGATACATGGGTTTTAGAACTCTCAGAAAATATGTGCTTTGGAACATGGCGCGAGATTGTGACTTGTCCATCACCTGCTGCTCGTTCAGGACACTCATTGACTTGCATTGGGGATTCACGGGTAGTTTTATTTGGAGGAAGAGGAGTGGGTTATGAAGTGCTCAATGATGTTTGGCTCTTGGATGTGTCTGAGGATATTCTGAAATGGGTACAAATACAATATGAATTACCAAATATACCCGGAGGAGTTTCCCTTCCACGAGTCGGTCACTCAGCTACACTGATTTTAGGAGGCCGTTTGCTTATATATGGTGGGGAAGATTCATATAGACACAGGAAAGATGACTTCTGGGTATTAGATGTTAGTGCAATCCCTTCCATTAGCATGCAGCCAACCACACTGAACTCCAAGGAAATATTGGCAAAAATGTGGAAAAGGTTGAAGGCAAGTGGTTATAAACCTAATAGTCGGTCATTTCATCGAGCCTGTGCAGATCATTCCGGGCGTTACTTGTATGTTTTTGGTGGAATGGTAGATGGTTTGCTTCAACCTGCTGAATCATCTGGGTTGAGATTTGATGGGGAGCTTTTCCTTGTGGAGCTTGTGCTTCAGCTCTAAATAAGGATAAGAGAATAGAAAGAAAGGAGATGAGATGGAGTACTTTGCAAATGCCTATTATGCTGCATTTTGTATATAGTAGCAGCTGGTGTTTATATCTTTTGTGAATTGACAATTTCAGAATAAATGGGCATGTGTTGTAGCAATGTTTTTGAGAGTAAGCTATGAGATATCAAAGAACCGACCATGTATTTGAACTGATGCAACACCTTGTTGCCTTTAGCTAATGTTCTTCTAAACAAAATCTTGGATATGACTTAATCATAAGCTTTTCTATTCATTATCTGCAAATAAAGGAAGGGGAAAAACGGACTGGAAAACACAACAGAAGTAATCAAAAGAATGTACAAATAGAAGTCATGCAATATCAATAAGAGAATGTAAATTCAACTGTCCTGTTTACTTCTTTCAAGCTTTTTGAGTGTTTGTTTGGTACAGGTTATTTATCGATTTTCTTAAAATAAGCTGCTTAAAAAAATAGTGCTTAAAGAAAGGTGAGGTTTTAAAAACTATACTTTGAAAATGGGTGATTTTAAATCCTCTTAAATGGCTTTAAATAACTTAGGTTTGGAACCTTCACAGATCTTTTGTGGGGGAAATTATTGTATACTCCCGGAGTACCATAAATGCGTGCTCCCTCCTCTCATATGAATGGTGGGTCCCACTAATTAAATTCATGGTGGGACCTACCATTCATGTGAGAGGAGGGAGTACGCATTTATGGTACTCCGGGAGTACCTAATAATTTTCCCTTTTGTGGAAAGTTATTATGGGAGTATGTCAACTTTTTTTTTCCCAATTAATTATAGAGAAAGAGAGGTGTAGATGAAGACCTTACAGGTGTATGGTTCAAAGAAAAGAACTTTAGAAAAATTTAGTGAATGTAGTACATCCAACTTTTTTATCTTATGAACTCAAACATAAGAACAGAACTTTTAGTGCTCTATTCAAAATCAAGGTCGGGATTTGAGATCAACCCATAACTTAATTGATCATGTGACCTGATCAGGTTGGGCTGGGGTTCTTGGATCTGTTGTCAACCTAACCACACCATATTTCTCGGTGCTTGGTTGCAAGTCCTTTTGGTGCATTCTTAGCAACATTCCTGTCAAATAAAACATAAAACAACAAAATCTAGATATCCTAACACTAGTTGAAAGTCCATGAAACTAATATTTTTTTCTGTCTTTTCACTTCAAACTGAAACCATTGAGCTTCACTAAACCATCTTCACCATTTCAATACTACTTTATTGTGAGGATTATTACCTAATCATGCATTCATGCTTTGATCAAGAAGCTTTGTTAAAGCCCTGCTGCGTATGGCTAGGCACATTCTCTCTGTCCCTTCAAGCTACATCAAGTTTGCCCTCTTTTACCTTATTATTTTAATGGAAGAATTTATACGGTATTTACTAATTAAAGTCTGTAATGCAAACTGGATTTTAGGGCACTTCGGTGACCAAGACAGATCATCATAATTGATATGTTATAATCTTATTTGATAAAATGCTCAATTTTATCACCAGCTACAAATTAAGGTTTGTGAGCTTACAATGAACTGTGACTTAGATCTTTCTTATTAATATCTCATTCTCATACCTAAATTACAAATAATTCCTCTTATAGATTGTGCATAAATAAATTCATAATGCCCAATGTTATATAATTCTCATAAAATAAAATTTTGTATTATTTAAAGATCTTAATACAAATTGGATTAAAGACCACAAATTCTCACAGGAGTGAGGTTGATGACATTAATATTACAAATCTAGATTTCCGAAGTTTTGATTGGAAATTGGGGGAACCCACTTTGTTTTGAACTATTTACAAGTCATATTTGGTCGTTTATTATCCTACTTTGTCAATGGTAAATGAAAGTAGTTGTTAAGTCGAATCCTAGTTAATTAGGACCCTTACTAGGAATCCATTGAGAAGAGTGCATCGAATATAAATCTTGAACACATCTTTGAAGTTCTTCTACTGCCAACATTAAACGTAAACATAAACATATGCATCCAACACACTATATTCAAGAATTACAATTATAGAAAAGAAAACAACTAAATGAATATATATATATATATATATATATACACACATATGTGTGTGTGTTAATAATTCAAATTAAATTTTTATATTCAAAAAATATTAAGAAGAAAAAATTTAACGATTTTGAAATGTAATTAAAAAGTTATTTAGTTTTGTAATTTTTATCTTTGATTTAAAAATAATACTTCTCATTTACTCTTTTTTTTCCTCTAACTTATAAGAAAAAATATTATTATTATTATATTGGTGTAAAAGGTTAGTATTTTAGCTAACAAAAACTTGATTCTAAAAAATAAATAAATAAATAAAAAAGCTAACAAAACCTTTTTTTAAAAGGAAAATAAATATATAAAATCCTAAGTAAATTGGAAAACGATTAAAAAGTGTTGAATGAAAGGGGAAAGCATCCTCTAACGGAATATCAATATAGAAGTAAAATTGGAAAAGCGATTAAAAGATGTTGAATGAAAGGGGAAAACATCCTCTAGTGGAATATCAATATAGCTACGATTCTAGTTGAAGTCAGCAAGCAAGCAAGCAGGTTTTCCAAAATAAATTTAAAAGAAGAATACGTGATTAATAAAATAGTCTGAATGACATTACGATGTACTAAATTATTAGAATGCAAACCATTGAAAAAAAAAATCCAAAATAATTTAAAAGCTAAATGAATGAAAGTATGATTATAAAGGTTTTAGACATAGATGAAATAGCTTCATTTATTTATTTGTGTAACAAGATCAATGAAATTTGTTGTTGAGATGATTCTTGGGATCGTTGCTTGAATAATGAATAGAATTCTTTGAGAGCAATATATCGAATATGCCTCTCTTGAATGCATCTTTAAAGTACTTATGTTGTCCAACATTCTCAAAGTGATGGGTATAAAGGTGATCTTTTTGCCTCCAATTTAAAATAAAGGCCAATGCCAAAGATAGAAGCCACATGCATACATGCACCCAAACATAAACATTAACATTACCATGAACATATACACAAATCATATATTATATAATAAAAGTTAGATTTAAAATCCATGGTTACACCTAGTAACGTATTACACCAAATTGCAACACAAGCTAGATAAAGTCACAATAAGCATTTTAAATAAGAGCAAATTGTAGCAAATTTTTAGATAAAAACTATAGTTTATTTGTTTTTATCAACTTTTTTTAATAAAGTAACAATAAGTGATTTACTAAAACATACCACCTATGTCACGACCCAAATCCATTGAACATGAATTTAGATACATGACGAACTTGCTGAACTTATATAACTTACTAAACACAATTAATCCAAAATAAATTAAAACTCCAAAATAAAAATACTCTTAAAAATCTCTTACAAAAATCCAAACTCCACAAATTTAGAATAATCTCCAAAATACAGTGAAATCTAAAGCGGAATAACAAAATAACTAATAATCTTTTAAGACTTCAAGTACTATTGACTTCGCCTAAAACTCCCACGCTCTACCTTGCACCTTACGAAGCAATCCAAAGGTTCTGTTCCCCAACTAAACTTTAATCTGAAAATGGTAATTGATGGGGTGAGTCATACATCCAGTAAGCAATTATACACAATATACAACAGAATAGAGTCAAGCAAAGCACGAGTTTGATTTCACAATTTCACTCAAAATATTTGATATAGTTCTCCAAACATATAAAGAACCACTGAACACGTATATATAATCATATCTTAAAGTTATTCGAAATTACATACAGATAATTGATCAGAGCACAGTATCACATATACACATCACATATTCTCACATACAATCCTGTGAGCGGATACCAACATCTAACCCCTGCTGGTGAGGGATCAACACATATTCTCACATACAATCCTGTGAGCGGATTTACACACATGTCTGATATATCTGATCAAATCTAAAAACACTTATTTTAAGTCACATTTCACAAAGCAAAGTTTATGCAAAATATAGTAATTTACTTGATATTAACAATTTATTTTCAAATATAGAGGCATATCAAAGATCACAATATTGAACAGAATATAAATCAAAGGATGCTTGACTCTCTTAGGGAACGAATAGAGACTGAGGAGTTTATATGAATATATTACAATTCTTGAGTAGATCTGAAAATTAAATTTGCTAAAAGAAACATTGTAAATACCATTTGGAAAATAGGAATATGACCTTGAAATCACTTGGTTTTAACAAATTTAAAGAACAAGAACCTTTTTAGAAATCTTACATTGAAACTCAATTATTTGCGGAAAATAGATTAGTTAAAAAAAAAATCATCTTTTAAATGAGATTTGGCCATTCAAAACTTATTTAAAATAAGAAGTATCTCTTTAAAACATTATTTAATAGTCGAAATTTCTCTTTCAATGATACAAAAATACTTTTGACAATATTTAGAAAATATAAGTTTGAAATGCAAAACTTTTAAAAACTTCTAAGAACCTAATGGACAAAACTTGTGCACATTATGCATAATTACTTACAGCACTTGGATCAATCTGAAAGTCCAGCTGAAACACCCTCCAAATAGGTCTCAAAATACTCTTAGACAGGACCTAGAATCAATCACGGAAATTACTTAATATCCTCCATAAAATATAAATTTTACTAAACTATACAAACTGACTCGCTAGTAAAATACTTTGCTGAACTAAATGATAGCACTAATGCAAAGCATCTCTACCCAAAAATATGTGTTTCCTTGAATTTATCAATCTCATAGACAGCAACTAACACTATAGGATTTTAAATATATAACCCCAAAGAAAAACTGTGGGCCAAATCTATTATGATTTTGTTCAAGGACTTAATTTCTTTGACCCTAATGGATTTAATACCACAATATTACAATTTGGATAAAAGACACAATCTGCCATTGACCCTTTAAGAATTGTAGTTGAACCTTAAAATATCACTTTCTTTGGACTTAGTCAACAACTATGTAGAAGACCATTAAAGCTACAATAAAGCCTACGTCCTTGACAAAAAGAATTGAGAGATAACAAGTGACAAAAGGGTGAAATTTCTCCAGCCATTAAAACTAAAGTTGCAGCAGCCCAAAAGTTCCTATGCCCTACCAAAAGTGACGCAACTCTTGATACAAGATTTCAACAATTTCGGCTTGCTCAAGGGTTCACACAGTGGCAGCCATTGTTGACTTGAACTAATTATATTCATATATATATATATATATATATATAAGCATATATATCTCAATGAAATAACGTTAAAGCCATCCTCTTTTCTTTTTCCAAATTGCAACTATCTTTAAAGATTCTGCAGCTTTTGGATTAACCTTATTGAGGTCCATCCTCTAATATGTATATATAACCCAAGAAAAGAAAAACGATGAATCTATCTAATATATAACCCCAAACGTTAAAGCCATATTCCTAATTAAAAATTGAAATTTCCAAGATAAGATTCTAACTTCTTAATTCTTGCTTCTAACGGTGAGAAAATCATACCTTTAAAAAAAAATCTGATTGCCTCTTCAATGGTATGTGCTCTAACTCCAAGAAAACCCCTTAGCCTCTCTGACAAAACCCTTTCTATGAAAATTCTGACTGTCTTTTCCTCTACCCTGTAGTTTGTATTAGAGATGTGGGCTTAGTGGGTTAGCAGGCTGCAATTACTAATAATAAAAAAAATACCTATGGCCCATCAATTATTATTATTATTATTTTAAAAAAAAACAATATTATTATAACCTTAAATAAAAGTGTGTGGGGTATTACATGTTTTTTGTTTATATCAACTTATTCTTCTTTGTTTTGCAAGAAGTTAATTGTACATAAAATTTTCATTATCTTATACTTATCAATACTAAAGTATTCATCATTTATTTATTCTAATTATATTTCTCCTAGTTTATCAATTTTTTAGATAAACATAAATGCTTAATTTATTATTATTTATATTTTTAGTAAAAGATAGAAAACAAAGATCAAGTGTGCAAATCTTGCAAAATAAGCTATAACTCTTGAAGCAAATGTGCATTTCCCTAAAGGCGCATGTCTAAAATTATCTTATTTCATAATTAAAATTCATTCTTTTAAATTTTAATTAAAGTGTTGTGGGGGAGCAAAAACTTGGGCCTTTGCATTGGGCTTAAATCTCATACTTTATTAACAATACATCCGAGGAGAAGAAATCATGAGGGAGCCCTGTAACTAATAGTAGAGCATGTAAATGTCCAAGGGTGTTGGTCCGAGAGGATTATCCTCCTCGAATCTGACATATGTCAGTGAAGTGGGCTTCGTCTTACCCTAGTCCACCTTCCAGGAAGCTCCAGCGACGAAGATAGACTACAAATGTACACGGAAGGGATAAGAACACAGAAATATCTAGGGAAAAAGCTGCTACCACCGCATTAAATGCATTACAGCAGCTTTCCTGGCCGCATTAATATGGAGAAGACCTCTGAACAGTGTTTCAACCACCTTTACCCCCAGAAAATCAAAAAGCTGTGGGAAGGGAGACAGAAACTCAAGTATGAAGCTAGATAGTAGACAAGTGGACGGTAGGATTGAATAAAGAAGGACTATATAATGGAGTAAAACCTCCAGAAGAAGGATCATCAAAAAATATAAAGGAAAGACATTGAAGAAGAATCACTGTAGCATTAGAAAGAACACCATCAGAAATAACCATTTCATCCAAGAACTTATTCCTCGGATATCATCTGAAATGGCCAATTCGTCCGAAAACTTACTCCTCGGACTTAAGATTATCATTTGATCATATGTTTTATTCTTCTCGGACAAACTCTTAGCTTCCAATAATTGTTGTAAGACCTATCACTAGTCCAATTCTTTCACCCACTCTCTTACAAATTTATTGTACTGGGCTTATTGGGCCCATATCCTATTCTATCTAGGTTTGGGCTACGATTTGTGACCCTACAAGTGTAATTTAAAATAATAAGTGTGAATTTTGCTTTTTTTCTTTTTTTCGAAAAATTATTAGGTACTCTCGAAGTACCATAAATGCATACTTCCTCCTCGCACATGAATGGTGGGTTCCACCATAAATTTAATTAGTAGGACACACCATTCATGTGAGAGAAGGAGTACGCATTTTTGGTTCTCTAGGAGTATACAATAATTTCCCCTCTTTTTCTTCTTTTTTCAACAGGTTATGATGAAATTTTCCATTGCAAGTGTTTTTTGGTGCTTGATAAATTTTTCATTTTATTCTAAATTTATCGGTTAATTTTTTTACTAACCATGATTAAATTTTTTTAAAGAGGTTCTTACAAAAATTTAGAATATTTCATTATTAATATAAACAAAAAAGGAGAAGAATGCTAATTTCTTCAAACTTCAAGAAAAGTGAGTGTTTTTTCCTTTTAGATTTGGGGTGGAATGTCATTCCCTCAAACCTTAAGAGAGGGGAATGTAACCTCCACATACACACAACATCACTACGTACCTTTGGCGTGATGATCACTCTACAAGTATAACTACTTGCGAGGTGTGAGAGGAATAAAGACCACAGTTCAAGTCTCCGGAAAAAAGTTTCATATTTTCATATACGTATAAACTTAGATTAAGTTAGAGTTAAAATTTTTATTTTATAGAAGAAAAAAAAATCAATACACCATTATTGCTAGACTATTTTTTAAAAATTTTAAAATAATTCAATAATTATAATAGAAAATACAGAAAGGAATTTGAATTATGGATACCATAAATAAATTTTAAAAATCAGTACGTGCCAACCTCTTTAGCAACATGGGTCTTGGCGTCGTAGTTCCAAGACTTGCATATTGGGATTGACATATTGGTGACTCACCCACCCTCCTCGTAACTCCAACGTATGAACTCAGTTCACCCCCACCTGCTCAGGCTTTCCAAATCTCAAGCACCCAAATACCTCACCATTTTGTCCCATGTATCAACAACAACAACAACTAATACCACCACAACTTTTGACACCCAACTCAATGCTCAATCTCCAACAAACCATGAGCACCCAGAATCTCCAGCAAAAGCCATACCAACCCAATTGTCAAATTGTGCCAACTTATTGGAACTAAATCAAATTTTTGCACACATAATCCGAACCCATTTTCTACAATTGTACCCTGCACCCTTTCATTGGAACAATATTATTAGATCGTACACTAGACTAGAGGCACCTAACAAAGCACTATGTGTTTACATTTCCATGTCAAAAGCTGGGGTCTTGCCTGATTGTTATACACTTCCCATTATCTTAAAAGCTGTGTCTCAAGCTTTTGCAACTGGGTTTGGTCGCCAGCTTCATTCGGTAGCCATACGGGTCGGGTTGGAGTACAACGAGTACTGTGAGAGTGGGTTCATTAGCTTGTACTGTAAAGCGGGGGAGTTTAGGAATGCACATGAGTTGTTTGATAAAAATCCCGATAGAAAGTTGGGTTCTTGGAATGCAATTATAGCAGGTCTTTCACAAGGTGGGCGTGCAAAGGAAGCGATTAACATGTTTTTGGAGCTAAGGAAATCTGGGTTTTTGCCGGATGATGTGACTATGGTTAGTGTTACATCAGCTTGTGGAAGTCTTGGGGACTTGAACTTGGCTCTTCAATTGCACAAACTTGTTTTCCAAGTTAAAACCTTTGAGAAATCTGATGTTTTGACATTGAATTCGCTTATAGACATGTATGGAAAATGTGGGAAGATGGACTTAGCTTATAATGTGTTTTCGAGAATGGATCAAAGAAATGTGTCATCATGGACATCCATGATTGTGGGGTATGCGATGCATGGACATGTGAATGAAGCACTAGAATTCTTTCAGTGCATGAGAGACGCAGGCGTGAGGCCGAACCATGTGACTTTTGTAGGGGTATTGAGCGCATGTGTGCATGGTGGGACTGTACAAGGGGGAAGATATTACTTCCACATGATGAAGAATGCATATGGGATAATGCCCCAGTTGCAACATTATGGATGCATGGTGGATTTGCTTGGTCGAGCTGGATTGTTCAAGGAAGCCAGAGAAATGATAGAGGAGATGCCAATGAAGGCCAATTCAGTAGTATGGGGGTCTTTAATGGGTGCTTGTGAGAAGTATGGGAATGTGAAGATGGGGGAGTGGGCTGCTAAGCATTTACAAGAATTGGAACCTTGGAATGATGGGGTTTATGTGGTTTTATCAAACATTTATTCCAGCAGAGGTTTGTGGAAAGAGGCTGAGAGGGTAAGAGATGTCATGAAGGGGAGAAAACTTGCTAAGATTCCTGGCTATAGCTTGGCAACCAGTTCAAACTGAAAGCCAAGAAATTTTGTTTATTAATTTACATACACTTCCCTTAAAATTCATTTCTTTTATTTTCATCTATGATTCAATTTCAATGATATATGTGAAATAATTTCTTTGCTTTACAGATAAGTTTTTTACTCTTTTATTCTACGTACTTTAAGACTTATGATTTATCCCAACTAACGACTTATTCTCACTGCATTGTACATTAAATTATTTAACTAATTCTACTCTTGGTAAAATTCTATTACAAATTTGGAAAAAGTTTAAATTATTTCCATTAAAATTTTGAAAATGTCAAAAAAAATTTCTTTATTCATTTTAAGGATCTATCATAATATCTTATTTTGACCAAAAAGAATACACAATAGTTTTTCCTTCATATAAAAACTTAAGGTAAATAATTTTGTCTTTTATTTTCAGAAATTATTTTATTGTTCAATTTTCATGATGTGTGATATCTTTTCTTTTCTTTATATTTGAATTTTAATCAATTCGTGCATTAATACAAAAGTAATAATACACCAACTTTTGGCAAATCCCCTATAAATATAATAATTTTATCCAAATTACAAATTTAAACCTTCAATTGTGTATGGGCAGTCTCATATTTGTGTACACAACTTTATTGACAATCACGTCGTGTTTAATAGATCCTATTTAGACTAAACCTAAATTAATTCCAAATCCCTATCAAAATAAAAATAAAAAAAATCCAAATCAAACACCTACGTACCCAATTGAAATAAAGTTATAAATCTTTCTATTGGGTCTTAATTTATGAACAATTTGGGGAGAAAAAACCCCTGAAAATCTGTACAACACAACCCTAATTTTGCAGTTTTAATCAATCTTTGTCCAATTGAAATCTAATCCAATGGAAACTTTTAACCCTTATTCAATTACATAATAACACATTCAATTTCCTGATCATATAAAACCACATGAACCTAAAATTTAGTGGGTATAGTTCATTTAGGGAAAATTGGAACAAAAAATACTAAAGATCATGTCCAAACCCTTTGGGGGGATAGCTCAAGCCTCAATTCAATAAAAAATACAAGAATTGAGTGTCAATTTGGGTCATATGTGATGATAGTTTCGATAGTGAAGGCTGATGGGAGCTTGACTCCATTGTTTAGAATGAAAATTACAAATGACCAAGTTTCCAATGAATAGCTACACTGAATACTATAATCATCCAAATCCACTCCCTTAATAACTTGATTTTAAACAATAAAAAAGAAACAAAAGAGTGGACAATTCCTGTGTCCTTCGGCTAAACTCGGGGAGAAGAATTTTTCTAAGCCAATAAAAAAAAATACAGAAACCCGTTTGATTAGGTTTACAAGATGGCAAAAGGTCGGTGTGGCAGATTATACCCCAGCAAAGAATAAAATGGAAAATTTTGTCACAAGCTCAATTTCAATTTGGTTCTATACATGTCTCCAATAACCTTCTTTGGTGCTGGATCATTTGGTCCTTTGTCTTTCTGTCCGGATGTGAAGTACAACCATCCATTCCAATATCCAACTAAAGTGGTTTTCACACGGAAAGGAAGTTTTCCAATAACTGACCACTTCTGTAAACATTAACAAATCCAAAGTGTATTAGTACAATCAGATACAATCACAACAGAGCAAACTACATTGCGTAATTATTAGAGAAGTGTGAACATTTCCAGTACTGATGAATAATTTGCAATAATATACAAGGTCATGGCTTTGCAGGAGATGAATTGATACGAGTACAGGTTTTTGATTTTGGATAGTTACAATGGGTGAGGGAAAATTTGAACCTTAGATGTCATTGAATACTAGAAGGTGACAACTAGGTGAGCTACAAGGCTCTAGGCAAGTACAGGTGTTTCATTTTGACAGGGCTATTAGCATCAAATTTGGCAAATTTAAACAAAAGGTCTTAGACAGACATCAGCAGATAATATGTGAACTAACAGCCAATAACACTTAATATACTCAAAAGTTTTCATATAGAAAGTAACATATGTAATAATTTTCACCATACATGGGACTTAGATGGTGAAGGCCTAATGATTAACAATAAGATTATTCCACTCCAAAGAATGCATATAGGAACCATAAATTGAAAGGATATTAATTCAAGCAGTGAAGCAGTGTCAACCTCTTTAACTGCAGCAATTAACTTGTATTGTTGAATGTGTACACACACATGTACATATAAATCAAACAAAAGCATAAAGAAAATTTTCGTGGTATTTAAGTCTTTTAAGGGACCAAAAGTCAATACCAGTGTACCCAAGTTGAACTGGAATACTTCTCCGTTTAGAACCATTTTCTTGGTTACAGGGTGTTTATCTGTTGTGCCTCCAACAATAACAAAAGAATTGTTAACAAAAACCCAAGCAAATTCAATATGGGAATCTGGCTTCGGCATGGGAGGTAACTCTTTCCATTTCATCTCATCATCTAGCATGTAAACATTTCCATATACCACCTGAAACAATCAAGCATATGAAGACATGAAAAAGTGGAATGCAATGGATAAAGGAAGTGAAGGGGTGGGGAAGGTGACAGGTATTATAAACATAGAAATACATCATCATCAATAATAATATTTCTAACAGCTAATTCAAGAACTTCCAAAGATTATTATAATCCAGTTAAAGGTCAAAAGAGATCATTAGGAGACAAAGATAGAAAAACAACTTCAAAAATTGAACAATTATATATTTTGTTGGTTTAAACATGATTTTGGGCTACAACTTTTGGGGTTAGTTTCATTTTGGTCTAAAATTTGGGGACAAAAGGTACATTTAAGCCTATTTTGTTCAACCGCATATATGGAGACCCACATCATACATAACTACATTTTTTTTTTTTTTGATAGGTAAGAAGGTAATATTATTAATAGAAAAGAATAAAAGATACACAAAGTTCATGGTAGTGAAAAAAGAAGAACATAGAGACAAAAAGAAATAAAGGAATCAAAATCCTATTCTAAGAGACAAAAAAAAAAAAATATATATATATATATATATATATATATATATATATATCAATAATAGTAGACCAAAGGCCCTCTCTTAATATTAAGAAAGTATTAATCATAGCTCCTCATATGCTACATCATAGAAGGTTTCACTGATAAAATTTTTTGTAAACACAGACTTAATTCATCAGAGGCTTGTAACTATTTAATCAAATCATGACATAGATAAGTCAAAAAGAGCTCACAATCATATCAAAAATGATATTTAGCATCCACTTTACCTTTAGTCATAAAAGGGTGGAAAATAACATGTTCCTACAACTTAAATTTGGGGAAGGTATAATTCCAACACTGAGATACATGGATAGTAGCGGAGACAAGTGTTGTTAAAAGTGTGTTTAGGCATGCTTAAAGCTTGAAGCTCGAAGCTCAAAGCTCCATGGTCTGAAAGCTTTGCTTGGCCAAAGTGAAGCTCATTTAATGAAGTGTGCGAAAGGCACGCTTTTTGGTGCTTTTCAAAGAAGCAAAAGGCATACTTAGGTGTGCTTTTCTATTTTCTTGCCAAAAAAATACGCAAATTATTAAAATTAACTCCTTGATCTTAAAGGAAATGACATGGACATTGATTTATAAAAACAAGCATCCAGTGTTTCCAATAGAAATGTTCAAAGTTCAAATCCCCCCTTCTCTAACTATCGAATTATCAAGGAAAAAAAAAACGATGAAGAAGAAGAAGAAGAAGAAGAAGAAGAAGAAGAACATTGATCTTAAGCTGTTGTATCACAACAGCCAAAAAAAAAAAAGTTTAGGTATCAAAAGACATGAGCAAGGATAAAATGAGAGAGAGAGAGAGAGCATGCATGAATTTTAAAGAGGGGGGGAAGCAATTGAGATTTACATATGCATATGCGGATCAGAGAAGAAACCTTTTCATCCCCTTTTTTTTCATTGCTGGGAACTGTTTAGCCCATATACATATATTCAAAACTGAGAGCTTGACCATGAATACATTTCATTCCAGCCATCATTGGGGAAATTTTCAAGAAAATTAACTTGCAAACAGCCATTCTAGTTGAAAGCTTCTTAATGTTAAAAAAAACCAAAAGAAGGTAATGAGATCTCTCTTTATAATGATAAATCCCCTCTTTTTTATATGTGCTGGTACATCTTACAAAAAGCCAAACCAATCAATTCTAAACTAAAAATATAATAATTAGCTTACCTCATTCCTACGAGAGCACTTGAAAATTGGTGATCCAGGTTTTGCCATAAAATCACCTTCTTGACCACCAATAACGTAAAGCCGATCATCAGCCACAATACAAGCCCTACACGAAAGTGACAATTAAAGAATAGTAACGCATGTGAGATTTGTGCAATGGGCTTTAAGTTGAAACTTGAAAATGCTTATTTCAGCTATCCCAACAGGAAATTCACTTAATTTGACATGCACTACACATACTAGAGAACATCTATTCCCTATAACTTCCTTGTTTAAAGATGCTCTTCTTCTTTCTTTCTTTTTTGGTATTTCCTGAAGTTAAATACTCCCCATGGAATATGCTCATTTTATTGCTTAAGAAAATCTATCCAGTTTTAGTATCATTAACAAAAGACTGCATTATATTGAAAACTATGAGGTGTAACTATATTTGTTCAAAAAATTTCAAGCAATGAATTAGTCAGATTAACAACTTATTTCACTAGAAAATGTATCAGTGATGACATTGATGTCTATCATCATCATCATAATCACTAGAATACACTATCAAGAATTATTTTTACAAACTCATTGCCTCAATTTTTTCTTCTTTTTACAACATTAACTATTGTTACAAGAAGTTGAAAAATTGTAAGTGACCTTAAAAATATAAATGTCTAAATCAAACAGAAGTATTAAATCCTTAAAAACCTAAATGCAGAAGAAAGAAATTATCATAACTTGTTCATAACATAAGACAGCCCACAGACCTATGAGGTCCTCCACGGGGAATGGGTATTTCAGTCCTCCACTCTTTTTCTAATGCTTTGCCATCTTTTACAGCAAGACTCCAATGCTCTAATGCAGGATCGTATCGGTTCTCCTTGCTGCCACCCATCACATGTAGTCTACCTCTCCAGAGTTGAGTTGCTGGTGCATACCTGAAAATTATTATGTACAACCTTTTTTAGTTACTTTCCTTAGAACTTGTGCATTTTCTAGTGGGGCAATCATTTAAGAGGTAAGAAGTAACAATTGGAGTATCAAAAAAAGAAACTTATAATTGATGTAGTAATTGCTACCGAAGGTGCATTAGACATTATATCTTGGAAATGGTAGTGTCAATACAGATTTATAGAGATAAAAATCACGTAAAAAAGGAAATATAACAAGTTGTCCATAAACTTTGACCAAAACCTTGATATATAGAAATTATTATCAGCTAAAGCTAAAACATAACAATACATTCCATGACTTCTTTTTTATATACATTAAGGGGAAATAAACCCTCATATCCCATGGAGGAAACACAACAATATCATTAATGGTTTACGTACAGCAGAAGTCAGATTCTCTCTTTTTCTTAATAAAAGTGCATTAGAAATTGTGATGAAATCTTTCTTCTTCTTCTTTTTTTAAGAAGAAATTATGATAAATTCTTCAAGAAAATTGATTGACTACCAATTCTCTGTCATCTTGACATATCAAACTAAGCAGAAGGATATGCCACACACATAGAATTGTTCAACATAAATAGTTTAAGAAATTTTAAATCATAAACAGTGCAATTATTTGAATGATCTTTCTAAATTTGGTATTATAGGACATATAAACTTGTTAAGAACTTTCTATAATTGATAATTTTATAGGATGGTGCATGGACACTATTGTGTACAAAGCAAATCAGCCAATACTGAGCTATTCATCTGATGAAAGACATATGAACGCTAGCAAAAAAAAATATATATATATAATATTAATGGGTATAATGCTGGATGTGATATGTTTTCTAGTACTTGAACTATGTATGCAGGAGGATTCAGAATTTAATATCTTCTTTGTCTTTTCATTTGCTAAACAACGTCATGAACTTGAAAGCAACACAAGAAAAGATTCAACCCCTTGAATCATGATATCTCACTTCATAGCAGTGGCAGTCACTAGTGACCTTCAGGTAGGTACTCAGGAATTAGAATTCTAATCCATAAATGGAAATACAGAACTCAATTAGATACAAATTCCAAATGAAACTTAATTAACTTAATTAATGCTTTTAAACAATATTTTTTTGGGATTGAAAAGGCACAAACAACAAAGGATTTAAATTTAACATAGCACACAAATACAAGAAAAAAGTAAAAAGACATATAGATTAGCACAAAGATGTCTAATTCTCACGAGAGAGAGAGAAAGAGAGAGAGAGAGAAAGAGAAAAAGTCACTCGCACAATGCCAATGATTGTTTTTCAACAATAGTGTTTAACTCTTTTGATCAAGCTTTCATAAAGGCACATACCTAGGGACTGGTAAAGGCGGCATGTCCCTCCATTGCTTTGTCTCAGTATCAAGCACAAATGTATGAGCAGTAGGCCCTCTGCACTGTGGACCATATTGTCCTGTGACTACATAAATGTATCTCCCATCTGTTACCATTCCTAAATGTGAGTGCGCCATTTCTTTTGGCATATCAAATCTTCCTCCCCATGTATTATCAGTAAAATTGTATATATCAACATGTGAATGTACCTATAGAAAATCAACATTTTAAGTAAACAGAATATTAAGGTCCTTGGCTCTGTTAGCTCAATAATACAGTACAATACATATTGAAAAGAAATCAGTTTCTTCCAATGAGATCTAACTCAAACAGCACCTCACTAGAAGAATTGAGGTGGAGAGCTTGGTTTTCTAGACCCACAAAAGCTTGTGAACATATCAATTGGGGAAAGAGAATTTGTTTGACAAATAAATCTTCTTTTGTTAAAAAATACCCTGAATCAGTGGCCTATGGTTTCATCTAGGAGAGGATCTGCTTTCAGTATAAACTTTCATATAGCCAGAAATAACATATAACATGCAGTAGCTGCCTTCAGTTTTAGTGAATTCTTTTGTAACTTTGATTCAATCTTAGTATTATTATGATTTGTAAGTTAATCAAAAACACAACAGAGCTTGAAACCAGGACCTAACCCTTCACCTCTTTATTATAGGAGAATTAAGTTCCATCTGATATAGAACTCATCAATAAATTCAATCTTAGCATTCTAAAGCTAAAAAAATCAGTAATAACACTTACAGACTACAACAATGTACTTTACAAATAATGCTAACATAACAATGTTACAAAATTTTAATATTTTTTTAAATAGGTAAATATGAATTAAATTCACATAACGCAAAAATGAGGCGCAATCCTAGTACATGGGTTATATACATGTGTGAACACCCGTGAAAATAAAGGCAAAACAAAATCTCAAATGGCAATAGCTAGACAAGGATTAAAACAAATTGGAGTAGAAGTCCAAAAAAATGTTCAGTGCAACAAAGTTGACTACATCAAAAACAACCGGCTAACTTCTTCAGTATTAAAATTTCAACAAAATAGCAGGCCATTCAGATCACCAAGACAAAAATGAAGACTGAAGCATAAAAAATAAATAACTAGCCTCTGATTTTACAATAAGCCTTAAAAAAAAAAAGCACAGAGAACTTACGTAGTCAATAGTTCCGTATCCAGCAAAAACATACAGAAGATTCTTTATTTGTATGGCAGCCCCATCTAGACGAGGCACGGGTGAAGCTGCCATCTTTTCCCATTTTAATTCCGGGCCAGGTAAATCGGCAAAAGTTGCCGATAAGACTCTCCCAGATGCATCTTCCTTCTATAAAATAAACCCAAATTGGCCATCAATTTTTCAGATTAAAAAACATAACAAAACAGTGCAGCATTTAGATCTTTCCTCTTCCACTACTTAATAAGCAGATTTTTCCATTCATAAAATAAGTCAAAATCAAAATCAATACTACAACAGAAAAAGAAAAAACCAATACTGCTCTAGTCTCCTAAAATTCACCAATTTGATTCAACTAAGCCAATAGGTAATCAACAAAAGTCCAAAGTTCTTATTTTTTTTTTTAAATTTATACCCAAATTTTAAACTGCTTCATTTCACACATTTTATCAGCAACCAAACAAAACCACCTAAAAAAACTGAAATTTACAATGATTCTAGTTAAACAAAGCAAACCCACGAACTGAATTTCCCTTCTTTCTCAGAAACCAAACAAACCCACCAAAGAAATTCACAAAATGCACAAAAAAAAAAACATGAATGTGATTAAAAGAAAGCTGACCTTTTTGGGTGGTGGTTGCTTCGGTTTATCGTTTCTGGGCAAAATCAGGTCATGATAAGAAGAAAAAGCCAAATTGGAAGAAGAAGAAGAAGAAGAAGAGGAAGCCCAGAGGAAATCAGCAATAAGAGCTAACCCTAATAGACTTACACATATCACTACAAGCCTCGCTGATCCATGTTTCCCTGAGGGCCTTACCATTTTCTCATAATTCTTTGCTCTCCCTAACTCAGTTTTTGTTTCTCTCTCTACAGAGAACAAAGACACAGTGTACTTGTTTTGTGTGTGTGCATGTATGAGAGAGATCTCATTCTATGAGAAAGAAGGTGCAGTTCAGACAGTCACCGACATGATTGGGATTTTTGGCTTCTTCACAATTATCAATTTTTTTGGGGGTTAAAACTTAAATTACCAATTTTATTTTCCCCCTAAAATGAAGTCTTGTTTTGGTTTTTTTTTTTTTTTTTAAAGGTTTGAGTTAACGCGAACTAGGTCAAGAATTTTCAAAATTAACCAACTTGGTTCCTAATTACCGTGAAAAATATGAGAAAATGATTAACAGTTTAGGATTCAATTGTTCAAGTTGGGTTCAAGAACCAAGTTGATCAATTTTAAAAAGTCTTAAACGTAATTGGAATTAGCCTACACTTTAAAAATGTTAACGATATTTTACTCTTTTTTTTATTATAAATAATTCGATACAAAAACAGGGGATTTTATTTTATTTTCTATTTTTATTTTTGAGATAATTACACTTTACCCATCTGTGGTTTGTCTCTAATTTGACTTGCCTACCTATGGTTTCAATTTTGACATTTTACCCATCTGTGATTTCCTTCGTTACTAATCCGTAACCCACCTCTGTTAAAATTAAGGGTAAAAAGGTATTTTTGCTCAAGTTTTATGTCTCTCTCCTCCCAAAACAAAAAATAGCACAAAAATACAAGAGAAAGAAAATCAAAAAGTGGTATTTATCTGTCTCTCCATTTACAAAAATCTTGAACATGAAGAACATACCCAAAAAAAAAAATCAACCTACACAAGGGTTGCAAACAGCTGAAATTGCTCTAATATCTTTGAAATTAGGTAATCGATCTACGATTTCACAAATCATATCAGCGGGAAGATTGGACCAGTTTGGAGGATGGTGTTGATTGGATTGTAACAAACTGTTCGAGGTAACCAGAGGAGATTGATCATCTAGAAAAATTCTATCTATTCGAAGTTGAATAATAAAAGTGAGTGATCGATCAGCTACGATACCAAACAAAATCGAATGAAATTCTTTAACAGCAAAACATGAAATGGTGGTTACAACCTTTAGAGTAAAATCAAACAAGGACACTTCTTTTTCAGCTTAAACTGGGGACTGAGTTGAAAGGACCAATAAAATTACAGACAAAGCTACTCGAAAGCTTGAACTGGAAATAAAGCAATCACGAATGAGAGTGAGAAAAATGGCAACTTGGAAATGGACACCGAATTTTAAAAAGTGGAAAGCTTGAAGTTTGTCATGCACCCCTTTGTTTGGAAAAGGAAGGGTTCACATACATCTTTAAAATCAAGATAAGTTTTCAATTGAAGAACTAGATGATAACATTGATAGAATTTAGATGGAAGGTGCATTATTCTTGCTTAGAAACTGGACAATCTGAGTCATTAAGTCAATGATCTTGTGTAGGTTGATATGGGTTTTTTTTTTGGGTATGTTCTTCATGTTCAAGATATGTGTGAATGGAGAGAGAGACAAATACCACTTTTTGATCTTCTTTCTCTTGCATTTTTGTGCTATTTTTTGTTTTGGGAGGAGAGAGACATAAAACTTGAGCAAAAATACCTATTTATCCTTAATTTTAACAGAGGTGAGTTACGGATTAGTAACGGAGGAAATCACATGTGGGTAAAGTGTCAAAATTGAAACCACGGGTAGGCAAGTCAAATTAAAGGCAAACCACAGGTGGGTAAAGTGTAATTATCCCTTTATTTTTTGTTTAAAAGATGATAGATTTAAGATAAAGTTTTAACTCCAAACTAGTTTTGGATCAAATTTTCCAACACATTATATGGCAATTTATGAAACTATTTATGTATATTATTTTTAACAAGTCACATGATTTACTAAAAAAGCTACAAATAAATAATTTATTCTATGCATCATGGGTCATAGAGCAAGAGAGATCCTAGCCAGTATAGAACCAAACTTTTTCCATAACCTTTTTAAAAAAATAATAATAATAATAGTAAGAGTGATTAAAACAGTTGTACTGAACCATATATTAATTTTAAGAGTAATTTATTTAAAAGAAATTATAGGTTTACATTTTACTAGCCATGTAAGATTTACCTTGTAGACAAAAAAAAAAAAAAAAAAAAAAAAAAAAAAAACGTGTACAACATACATTTGTATAGTCTACCATGTAAAATTTCCATTACTAATATAAAGTAACAAATTTTCATTATTTAATTTAATTTCAAATGTGAGTGAGCTTATTAACAACCTAAATTTTCCCTCAAAAAACTAAATTATAAATTTTTTTAGCAAAACTTTAGGTTTGATATATTTTGTTTATCGAACAAGTGCGAGTTTATTTGCATATGTAAAATAAATTATTTTCTCTAAAATTACACCCTTTGTCACAACTTATAACACTATGACATGTCCACTATGAGTGTTTGGACAATTATTTTTGGATAAAATACTATTATGGTTCTTAAATTTTATCAAAAGTTTTTTTTTTTTTTTTTTGTTGGTAGTGTAGAGGCAAAAATAGAGATGAAAATGAAAATTTTCAATAGTTTAAGAATGAAAAAATAATTTAAAAAAAAATTTAAGGACAAAAGGTAAAATATTTTCAATAATTTAGAAATAAGGTTAAATTGCAAATTACAGCCATAAAGTTTGAAAGTAATTAAATTTTACACCATGAAATTTCAAAATTTGGATTTTATCCCCTAATGTTTGAGGGATTTGGATTTTATACCCTGACGTTTTAGAATTTTAATTTTAATTCCTATTTTAAAGGATGTTTGGATTTTACCCCTTAAAATTTGGGAGTGTTTGGACTTTACACTCTAAAGTTTCATAAGTTTAAGGTGTAAAATTCAGACACTCACAAATTTTAGAGTGTAAAATCCAAATTCTGAAATGTTAGGATGTGAAATCCAAACATCCAAAATTCAATGGGTAAAATCCAAATTCTGAAACTTTAGGGATAAAATCTAATCACCTTCAAATCTTAGAGGTGTAATTTGTAATTTTTGATAAAAACCAAACTTTTGATGAAGTTTATGAACAAAAACATAAAATCATGCTCTATTTGATAGAATTATTAAACAAACTCATTTTCAGTTTTTAAACAACATTATATATATTTTCATACACTTTTTCATTCACATGTATTTCAAAAAAATAAAAATAATATTACTCAATCTAATTTACCAAACGCCATAGTATCTGACATTCTGACCCATTATTTTTACATACCAATCACAAAAGACAACCTCAAAGGGTGGCAAAAGTTGTCACACACAACACAACGTGTGTCCCGCCGCTATACATGGCTAAGATTTTGTTGAATTTGACAATTTGTGTCGGATGCGATAGGCTTACTTTTATGCTTGGCAAAAGGCAAACCTTGATGTGATGATGCAAACTTATTAGAGACTACCCTGTTGTTTGTTTATTGTGTGTCCTAAATTCAAATCCCACAATGTTAATTTCCGCGCCAATCAGAGCCCCAACATGGATTTCAAGAAGAAGACTTTTGGAAGAGAAACTGTCAGACCTTCATAAATGGACCAATCTCAAACATGTAAAGCAAGTCCATGCTCAAATTTACAAAGCCAATCTCTTCCAAGACCTCTATGTAGCACCCAAGCTTATATCTGCTTTCTCATTGTGCCACCAAATGGTGTTAGCAGTCAGTGTTTTCAATCAAATCCAAGAGCCCAATGTGCATCTGTACAATACTTTGATTAGAGCCCATGTTCATAACTCTCAGCCTTCACAGGCTTTTGCAACTTTCTTTCAAATGTTGAGTGATGGGGTTTCTCCTGATAATTTCACATACCCTTTTCTTGTTAAAGCTTGTTCTGGTGAATCTTGGTTTCCAATGGTGCAAATGGTTCATGCCCATGTTGAAAAGTTTGGATTTTTTTCAGATATTTTTGTGCCAAATTCGCTTATTGATAGTTATTCAAAGTGTGGATTTGTTGGAGTTAATGCGGCGAGGAAGTTGTTTATGGTGATGGGGGAGAGAGATATTGTGTCTTGGAATTCTATGATTGCTGGTTTGGTGAAAGCGGGCGAGGTTGGAGAGGCACGTAAGTTGTTTGATGAAATGCCTGAAAGGGACGCAGTTAGTTGGAATACAATATTGGATGGGTATGTGAAGGCTGAAGAAATGAAAATGGCGTTTGAATTGTTTGAGAAGATGCCTGAGAGGAATGTTGTGTCTTGGTCAACCATGGTTTTAGGTTATTGTAAAGTTGGTGATATGGATATGGCAAGAATGTTGTTTGATAAGATGCCTGTTAAGAATTTGGTTACTTGGACTATAATTATATCCGGTTATGCTAAAAAGGGGCTTACAAAGGAGGCAGTTGGCTTGTATGATAGAATGGAGGAGGTTGGGTTGAAGTCTGATGATGGGGCTGTCATTAGTATTTTGGCTGCTTGTGCAGAGTCTGGTTTGCTTGGATTGGGTGAGAAAGTTCATGCTTCTATTAATAGGACTAAATTTAAGTGTAGTACTCTAGTTTCAAATGCATTGGTTGATATGTATGCAAAGTGCGGTAGCTTAGACAAGGCATATAGTGTCTTTAATGGGATGGCAAGGAGAGATGTGGTATCTTGGAATGCAATGCTCCAAGGGTTAGGCATGCATGGTCACGGTGAGGAAGCACTTCAGCTTTTCTCTAGAATGAAACAAGATGGGTTTGTGCCAGATAAAGTTACTTTCATTGGAGTGTTATGTGCTTGTACGCATGCGGGCTTTGTTGAGGAGGGCCGTCAATACTTCTATGCAATGGAGAGAGACTACAGGATTGTTCCTGAAGTTGAGCATTATGGTTGCATGATTGACTTATTAGGTCGTGGAGGGCATCTTAAGGAAGCTTTTAGGCTTGTGCGTGGCATGCCAATGGAACCAAATGCCATTATATGGGGTACCCTTTTGGGCGCATGCCGAATGCATAATGCCGTGGATCTTGCTGGGGAGGTTGTGGATCACCTGGTCAAATTAGAACCATCGGATCCTGGGAATTTTTCTTTGTTGTCAAATATTTATGCAGCAGCTGGAGATTGGGACAGCGTTTCCAAATTAAGGCTGCAAATGAGGAGAACAGGAATCCAAAAACCATCAGGGGCTAGTTCTATAGAGGTCAATGATGAGGTGCATGAATTTACGGTATTAGATAAATCACACCCTAGATCAGATAAAATATATCAGATGATCAACAGATTGGTTCAGGACCTTAAGGAGGTTGGATATGTACCAAAAGCATATCAATAGAAGTTGGTGTGTATGTTGAGCATGTAAGGATTCTTTTGTATACTGTTAAACAGATCCTTGTTGTCTCGATAATGTTTGAAGTATTTTCTTTTCTTATGTCATTCACAATTTTTCTTTTTCTATCCCTCTCTGCTTTTTGTAATTTTATATGTTTCCCCAACTTAAGCAGGTAGAATTGTCTTTGTAGACCTTGATCAAGGTTTATAGACCATGCTAGGCATCCTTATGACTCTTGACACCAATCAGATTCAGTTGCCTGCAAGGAAATATCATACTAAGAATGATGGTAATGCAGGCAACATCACACTAAAAATGATGGTATGAAGGGGGAATGTTTTAGTTAAAACTTCTTTTGGTTTTTGAATGATTTTTTACTTTTAATAGCTTCTTATTATATGCAGGTTCAATTCTAGCAACAATGAAGAAACACCCAACACACCAAAGGCAGATGCTCTTTTCATTCCTAAGGAAACTCTGAGAGCACTGGTCATTCATCCAAGAGCATTGGTGTATGTGAGCCAGTGCAAAGAAAGCTTCTCAATCAAAGGATATATCCACACTGGTGCGTGAGAATGGTAATTTGTTACCTTTTGTGCCATGAGGTTTCTGATCAGTATCCGAGTTGTATTTGTATGTAGAAACAAAGGATTGCATGCAAAAAAAAAAAAACTTTTTATAATGAAATTTGATTCAAGAATGCATTTTTAGAATTGATTCTTTTAAGCTTTGATGTCCTCCTTTTGGCATGCTACCTCCCCCTTTTTCTCGATGCTGGTAGGATCTTCATAACAGCCTTTGAATGATACTAGCTTGTAACCCATGTGAGGCATGGAATTTTTATTTATATCATAGACTTTTATAACTTCAGTTTAAAGTATATGCATTTTCAGTTATAAATAATGTTGTTTATGTCAGAGTCCTCAAATAAATTGCCTGTACACAAATATTAAGCAAATGAGAGAGGATCAATGTGCAAACAGTTTTAAGATACCTACTTGGACGAAGTAACCAAAAAAAAAAAGAGCTTTTAATATTCCCTTGGGAAAAATGTCAGATCTCAATTTTCAATATGGCAGTCTCCAGAAGGCATGCTCATGAACGCTGTATTGCAGTTTATCCTGTAGTTCTTATGCTCAATGTTGTAATAACAGTCATGAACTGTAAGAAAGATATATATATATATATATATATATATATATTCCTTTCTTTTCTTTTCTTTTTTGTGGTTTCCCAAGGTAAACCCAGGTTTTTATCTCAGGACTAATCCTCCGAGGGACCGTTGGGCGACAAGGCAGGGATCTCTCCCAAGTAAGTTTGCTGCATCCAGTGGCAGAGCTAGGATTCTAGTTTAGGGGGGGCAAGATGAAATAATGAGTTGAAGGCAAAATCAATTTCAATTTTTTTAATTAGTATAATTAAAAAAAATACTTAACTAACTACTCAAAAAATTTGATTAGCATATAAAATATAATGTAAGTGTTAAGTTGTTTCTTTTTTTTCCTCGTGCATAGCATTAGATTTTTTTTTTAAAATTTTTTTTTTTATAAATAGATTTTATGACGTTTTTTATTTTTAAATCATAAAAGTATTGATGTTTATTAAATCTATGCTATATTGTGTTTATCGTAAAAGCATTATAGAAGAATTAAAGAAAGCAACATAAAAATTTTGGCATATTGGTTGGAGATGTTGTGATAATATACAATTTTTTAATTTCAAGATTACATAGAGTACATATAAGAATTTTTCTCTTCATTATATTAGACGAGTTTGAAATATTTTCAAAATAAAATTTCAGGTCAAAGCTATTATTACTAAAAATGATATTTTTAGGGGAATATAATGAGCTTCTTGGTAATCATCAGCCAAGAAAAGTACATTACAAGTGGAGCCAAAAGTAACAGCCCCGTAGCACAATATTACATGCAAAGTTGCAGAATATAAGCTTAAAGCAAACGGAAACATACACAAAGAAAATATAAGAAGATATATATATATATATATATATATATATATTAAGGGGGTGTAGGTTTGGGTGAGGTTAGGGGGGGCAATTGCCCCCTCTCGACCCCCCCCCCCCCCCCCCCCAGCTCCGTCCTTGGCTGCATCCACAAGGGCTCAAAACTGAGACCACTTGCTTGAGCGACCAGAGCCCCTTCCACTCAAGCCAACCTTCATTGTTTATATATATATATAAGAATGATATATATTTTACGAGTTACTGATCTGAATTTAAACATATTATGTATAAAGTTGATGAATTTAAACATTGTTCAGGCCTACGCAACCCAAATGCTTTTGCTTGAATGCTATCTTTATTGCAGAAAATCCGTTGGAAGATTGTGTTGGCGTGTTGCCAAGGAATGTGTTCGTATACTCAAAGTCAACCAGAAACCAAATGGAGTTAATGAAAGATCATTCTGTTCAAAAAGGGGATTCTTATATGACACTCAGTGGACCGGAGACACAGCTGGTTACTACACCACTGCCAAAGCTCCAACATTTTGTATATAATTCACCAAGTCAGTGTTGTATCAATGTGAGCTGTGTACTGGGATTTACTAGGCTTGAATGGTAGAATGGGCTTTATTTTCATGTTCGATCATATCTGATATTTTATTTTCAGTTTTGTTTCTACTTGCATCTTTTATGGTGATGCAATAGATTTATTCAATGGAAAAAAATTGCATTTGGAATTGTCTTTGAAAAATGAAATTCAGAGACTGAAATTTCTTCTGAATGTTTTTAATGACATTTTTTAGGTTTGTTTGGGACTATTGCTGCAACAATTTGGAAAGCTATATGTCTAAGCCACTTAATAAAGTTTTATCTAAAAGTAAATTATCTTAATAATTAATTAGTCATATAGAAAAATACATTGTACAATATATTTTTTTTAGAAGACATTGTACAATAATATGTGCCACATATATTTAGCCATTTGGTGTAACACATAGAAGCAGGCAAAATTTGTTCAACAGAAATTTTTTAGAAAAAAAATTCGGTGAATAATATGCGGCTGAAAATATTTAGTAAGTTGGACTGTTTTTTGAAAATCGAGTTTGTGAAACTCAAGTTCCAACCCAAAATCGAGTTTCTCAAACTCGATTTAGACCTGACGTGAGGAAAAAAAAAGAAAAAAAAAGTGGAACTTGAGTTTAGTAAACTCGAGTTCCATTTAAAAATAATAATGAAACTTGTGTTTGCTTCCCTCAAGTTCCGTCTGGTTTATTTTTTTAAAAGCATGGAACTCGAGTTTACTAAACTCGAGTTCCACTTTTTCTTTTTTTCTTTTTTTTTCTTTTTTAATTCACGTCAGGTCTAAATTGAGTTTGAGAAACTCGATTTTGGATTGGAACTCGAGTTTCACAAACTCGATTTTCAAAAAACAGTCCAACTTACTAAATACTTTCAACCGCATACTATTCACCGAATTTTTTCCAAAAAATATACTATTTACCAAATTTTGCCTGTAAAAGCACATATGTTGAGCCTTTTTTTTTTTGAGGATAAAATATGTTAAGCCATTTGATGTAACACAAAGGAGATAATTTGATTATATAGTTGAGATCATTTGATTATATAGTTTATGATATGAATACAAAATTATAAATGAATATAAGAATCAAAAGAGAGTAGCTCAACTAACACATCTTTTAGTGACCCCAACTGCACGATGTAATGATAGGACTCCCACAAAAACATTTGTCTCATACTGTTTCAATTGATCATTTGCTTTGCCGCAACATCTTTCATAGGATGGATCCACAGATAATGCGCAATAAATGCTAACTAACTAGTTGTCAACCTGTCATCCTTTGATGGGTCTACGTCTATTCTATTCTTGCTCCATAAATGTATCATTGATTTATATACATAGGACAAGCTAATGAGTATCGCATTAGTTAACAATTCATTTTAGAAAATTTTTGATACTATTTTTATAGGAAATAAAAAAAATTGTCAAAACATTAATTACTTTTTTTTTTTTCCCATAAAAATTTTCTTTAATTCGTTAACCAATACTCTAAGAACATTCATTAACATTTTTCTATATGTATATATAAGAATGAAATGATTATCTATATTAAATTCAAGGAATGTCACTCATCTATCCTAAAAGGTTGATCAAAATAAATTTCTCATCAACCAACATTTATCTGTATGGGCAGCATGGTATGAGATGTCGCTAGGATATTTGGACTGGACAATAGGGACTACACATCTAGAAAGGGGCCAATATTTATTAATGGGTTTCCCTTCTTCACTACATTCCTAAAAAACATGTTTCCTTCTTTATAGTAGCATCATCATTTGACATAAATTCCTTTTGCTCAAATTGAAGAATTCAAACAGTTCTAAAACCACGAACTAATAAGTGATTATTTATCACTTACGCATTGATTTATAATTTTTTCTTCATCACTCACACTCTGCCACATCACAATTGTAGCAATAAGTTGTGAAATAATTTGAAGTACTAGAAACAATGTGTAAATTCATTTTGCTCATACCGAAGGCTAAGCTCTGAAAGATTGAAATAATATATCTAGAAAGTAAGAGATTTTCTAAACAAAGAATATAAACTCAATCTGCAGTATAAATCTGATACCCACTGATTTAGTTGACGAAAGAACTCGCACATGAGGGTTTTTTTTTTTTTTTTTTAATTATTATTATTATTATTTAATCCTAAATTCTCCTTAGAAGAATCAGATATTGCCACTGGACCGAACCACAGGTTCTTGTTAGCCATGTCGTTTGCCTGTCTAGTAGTGAGTATTCCATTGTCACTATGTAATTTCTTATCCTGTCTGAGGCATTTTCTGCAGATCTATGTAAAGTCTTCTGATTAATGGTTGTACTTTTTAGTGTTTATGTTTTGATCCATAAAGCTTTCCAATTAATCAAGATATAGTTTCTTGACTAATCGTCTAGGAACAATTCTTCAAGCCATACCATCTGAAATAAGAGAAGGTATCTCATGTCTTGAATATACGCATCCTCCTCATAAGTCATAAAGTGTGGATCCTCATTGCCGTGGATCCACGCGGCCGTGGGTCCATGATGATAGGAGGATGCATATAACCTATGACAAAACATTTGCTAAAATAAAAGCACTGAATCTCTCAACAATCATTGCATTCAGCATGGACAGAAAATCCCTGCTTCACATCTTGTTTTATTATTCCATCCTCAATTTTTTAATAAACTCAACCACCTTACAGACTTGCCTTGAATACATCAATCAGTATGCAAATGGGTTAAAACCAAATGATGCCATATATATAATAAGACAGTCAAATTATGACCGGTCATTAGTGGGATAAAAATAATACATCAATAAGGCAGATTGATACAATTTTCTGTATAGACAATATGCCCATAACATTTTCCTTCTATTTAACATAAACCCAATCTGCTCAAAACAAGTAAAATTCCCATTGCATCAAGCCACCCCCAATAATTTAAAAAAAAAAAAAAAAAAAAGCTTCCAACCCTAGAAGAAAAATAAAATAGAATGAAAGCCTGGAAAACTATACACCATGTTAAAGGAATAAATCACCACAACCCCACCTTAAACTATTACAATCTCCATCACTTGTTACCCCCACCACCAGCACCACTGATATTAATAGAGAGAGAGAGAGAGAGAGAGAGAGAGAGAGAGAGAGAATACTTTCTAAGAAAATTAATAGCTGAAGAAGCTTACAGCTCACATACTGCTAAACTGGTATGACATCATTCTTTGATGCGTCTTCACACCTTAAAACAATGCCGTCAAGGCTAGCAGACAAAATGCATTTGGTCCATTGGCATCCTGTTGTTATTGGCTCTGTTGGAGGGACAATCATAAGCACATTTTCATTTCTCTGAACAACTCCCATTACACTAACCGTGCTTCCCTCTTTGATATACCTACATTCACAAGAATACAGTTTAGATGTACAGGCTCATTAGCAACTACTATATAAAAACTTATTTTTACACAGAAAAATGCACAAACATTGCATTTGAACTCATTGCTCATGTAAGCATCACAAAAAATTAACTTCTAAAGTTGTGAGAACAAACAACCTATTAAAGCTTTATTTATTTAAATATATTATGCTTAATGATATTTATCAGCTATATATGTCAATCCTGTCAATACATATTTACTTATAAAAAAGAAAGGACCATGCATTGACTCCAAGATAAACACATCAGGCTTAGGCTGAAAATTATAGACCAATTCTACACCAGCCGAGGCACTTTTAGACCCAATGTAGACCAAACTATAAGGAAATCCACCCATAAGGACCATAAGACCACCATAGCCTCTGATCCTCACTCATGTAAGATATTGACGACTTATTTAAAAAGATAATAATAATAATAAATCAATAAGTAATGACTCATAAAAAAACAGAAAATAAAATTATAAAAAGGGATATTTACGTAACAACTCCTCCATGCAAAAAACAACACATTAGGATTAATCATTTGAACAAACAAAAAATAAAGGTGAACTGAAATCTTCCAATAAGAGAGAGCTTATACCCTTCTTTCAACCGCATTATGCGTTCATCACTGGAGAGGTTCCTCTCTCCCAACCACCTGATGAACTCAGGGGACAATTCTTCAGTTTGTGGATTAACATCAATGACAATTGAGTCATCAACATAAGGAGTCACCTTTGCTCCACAGCCAGTCTTTACCAAGGCTCTCAACCCAGATTGGAAATCGGAGATGTAGAAATCAACCACACGCCTCTGCCAGATTAAGATACCAGTCAAAAATTGCAAAATCCCAAGAATATTTCACCCCAGTGGGCATAGTAAGTCTCACCATTTGAGGGCCCTAATAACAACTCGATCTTTAAAACAAGCAAGCAATTAGACCCAGAATATTAGAGTTACAAATTTTGGATAGCAGCAAAGAGTGGATTGATATCTAGGATACATCATGGTATGGTAGAGGTTCTAAAAGAACATAAGAGTCCAGCGCATCTACCTAATAAAAAGTAGGCCAGGACCATCTGTTCATACCTTACCTACATGCATGAGGTATGATTTTGTTCGCAATAGTCTCTGATCCTTTGAAAATTTAAAAAGAGAGATAAAAGTGCTTCCATTATTTAAATAACCCAATCCCGCACCTCTTGACCCCACCCCTCACCCCCGTGGGGCGTGCTAGCCCTCTTTTTGCCCAACACCCCAAAGAGGGTGAAAGACTTATAGCAAACTCAGGAAGTAACAGGTGATAAACTTTAAAGATGATAATACTATACACAAAACTATCAAGTCAATATTTCATTTACTCACTTCTAACGATCTGAGCCCCCAAGTAAAATGACGATGTGAAGGGTTGGCAGCTTTTGAATCCCATCCTCGATACTCATATAAACTTGTTGATGTATATACACATCTAGGAATCTTTTGGAAAGATGACTCAAGAGGCACATTACCACAGGTGACCACCTTCAAAAAGAAAACCAAACATGTGATCATTGTCATTTAAGCATATGGGGAGATAGAAAGGGGGGAAGGGGATGAACACAGAAAACCAACAAGCCTTCCACTCTTCCTTTTTTTTTTTTTTTTTGACAAGGAACAGAAAAAGCCAAAAGCAAAATCCTTGAAACACGATCCCTCTCTATCTCTACACAAATGAAATATTAATGCCACATCACGAAGCAATTTCTGTCAACAAAATACATCAGTAACTTAGGTTTTATATTTTTAAAAATATTTACTCTCAAATAAATATTGACCACGGGAGTATTGATTTTTTTTTTTTTTTGGGGGGGGGGGGGGGGTGGGGAAGTAAAATAGAGAGAATAATTGTGATGTGGGGAAGATGATTGTTGATGATATCAATGGTTAAGATGAAACACAACTGCCCACCTCCCCCAGATTGATCTTGCAGGGAACTCTTTCGGAAACAAAGTGCACTGATGGTAGCACAACGCCGATACACACAATCCCTGCTCTGCCTAACAAAACCTTGGAGTGGGACCATTTGTATACAACAAATAAGATTAAACAGACATTTAAGAGAGAGAGAGAGAGAGAGGCTAAGGGAGGCTAGATTGTTATAATATCATACTCTCACCACTAATACTTTCTGTCTTCTGTCTCTTTTTCTTTCCCTCTATTAGGGAAAAATCCCCTTTTACTCTCCTATTTCTCATTTCTGCAATTCCATTCTCATATCTTACTCCACATTTATTATATCTTGAATCCACAATTATAGCCTACCAATTGCAGAATTCAATTGTGCACGTGCTATATTTAGAAAAGGGGAAGAAGAAAGGGGGATGGGGGGGGATTAGAATTGGAGAAAAAGAAGATACAAGACAAAGTTGGAATTTAAAAAATTATAAATATAAGTTGCCTTTGCATCACTAGAAGTAAAAACATAAAGTAAAAAATCATCAAGAAAACTACATACCCCGGAGACCTTCACATATTGCCCATTCTTCGCAGTTCTAAGCTCTGAATCAGGATAATGAGCAATGTAACCAATGATAGCTCTTCTCCCCCAAAAAGTGTTCCAAATGAATAATCCAGCAACTAAAGCGAAAAGAGCCACAACCACAATGAGGAGAATGGCATTGTGGACTGCTCCAAGAATAAATCCTCCAGCAATGAACCCCATTACAAATAGTAGAATTAGCAACCATAATACTGACTTTGGAATGTTCCTCTTAAAGGAAAACTCATCATCTTGAGTAAGAATAGTCACAGCCTGATTGTGAACAACAGTGGAACCTTGTAGTTTCATTGATCCCATAGAATCCAGAGGACCAGATACCTTCCGAGGGGCCCCAGAAGAATTTAAAGGGCCTGAAGAAATGGGCCCAGATGTAATGAGACCTGTTGTTGGGAGATTAGGGGGAAGAGGCCCAGAGTTTTGGCGGCCTGTTGGTGTTACTCCACCAGATTGAGGACCAGATGATTTCTTCAAGGGCTCACCATGCTTATTTAGTGGTCCAGAATTTGATTTCTTTAACGAAGCTGAACCAGACATGCCTCCAGAAGATACAGGACCTGAAGTGGTATAGACAGCCCGTGCTGCAGCATTAGGCATTATTGGTCCTGAATGTGTACCAGAACCTCCAAAAGATCCAGTCCTTGACGGAGCACCAGTTATAGGTCCAGATTTCCTAGATTTAGAGCCATCCACAGGAATATCAAACATTTTCCCCAGTTCTCCTGATTTCTTGATATCTCCTCCAGTATAGGGCACAGCCACAGAGCTCATAGTTGGAGCCCTTTCCTTGGGCTGCTCTGGCCTCCCTGATACATAAAGGCCATTGCTGAGCTGATGAGATGGGATTCTGGAACCCATCAAGCTTCTTTAAGAAACCCCAGAAGAAATTATGCGAACACAAATGGCAGTATGATGATGTGATGCTCAGAGCCCTCCTGAGAACAAAAAAATTAAAGCAATCATAATCATTGTTTACACTAAAAAATAATAACAGACACATACTCTCTAGGATGGGGGGAGATGGATAAGAGGCCAAAGCTAAATTTAAATAAATAAATAAACATAGAACCAGTTTGAGAGTTTAAATAAAATATGAGCAGATCAAAAGATTCAAAACCCTCAATTTGAACAGAAGAATTGATTATGATAAAACAAAATGCATTTCTATATAAACATAAAAGCATTCTTGATGACATAGACATACTACTAGAATGAAAGTGAACAATTAAAAACTCAGAAAAAATTCCCATTGGTAAACTAAAAGATATATTATACAAAATAAAAACGAAAATATCACAAACACCAAGTTTTATCAAAAGAAGCTGCAATGCATGTTCTCATAATTGATCAAGAAAAGTTTTAAGAATCTACATCCAATAATTAATCAAAGAACCCATTCACCTCAGGTTGGTACTGGTCAAAGGTAGAAGCTAAAATCTAAAAAGGAAGCAAAAATTTATTAAAAGTTCTACATGATGGCTATGTAGACAGAATAAGTTGATGGTATATTGGAAAGAATACGAACTATTAAATAAGTAATTAAGTTCTACATCAGTATTATTTTATCATAACTCATATAGCAGCAAGGCCAGGAAGAAGATAGCATTACAGAAGAGGCTTAGAAGGATAAAAGAAGAAGATTGAATATAAATAAACTGAAATTGAAGATGAGAGCTGACATCAAGCTAAAGCATAAAACTAATAGTCTGATTTCTTATTGCTCAGCACTGATTGAAGTAATTTGCACAACTGCAAGAAGATTGGGCTCATCTACGTGTGTGAATCAGTACGTATAAATGTAGATACACAGTTATGCTATTTTTTTTATATGATGTTATAAACTTATAATTACCTTTTCTTTTTGGGATTGGTAAGTTATGCACACACCATGTGGGTAATGAACCCACAACCACACCCTCCAATCCATTCATACGAGAGGAGGCACCATTTGAACTAGAGTTACAACTTAAATTCTATACTTGTATTGTAACCTAAAGCAAATCAAGCACATCACCCCTAATTACTATGTCAAGAAAAAGGCATCATTTGGTGTAAAAGCCATCTCATAATTCCTTCTTATATTCCTTATGTCTCTCCTATTCTACAACCAACAAATATCAGTATTTCAAAGTCAAGAGTGTGTCCAATATGTGTCAAGGAGTATCCAAGAGGTATAAGATGCTTTAGGAAAATTTAAAAATATTTCTTAAATTTTTAGTTATGAATTGGATAGCATCCAGGAGCACCCAAAAAATATGGTTACCTGATAAGGTTTTGACACAGAGATGGTTCCCAAAGTATTAAATTTCTATGCTACTTAGTCGAACACCGACGATACAAAGAAACTTTTCCATCATTCAAGTAAAGAGAACGAAGCATAACCCTACCAACATTTACAACACAGATCAAGAAACGAAGAGAAAAGGCAGAAAAAAAAATATTGCATGGACTAAGAGGTGGAGCAATGATTTTATTATACATTGAGCTCTGGACCCAATGCAAACCTACATTCTCAAATTTCAAATACAAGCTTTTCAGTCCCCCAGAAATCTCACTAAATTTGGGAACTACAAAAGAGAATTTACACTTTTAAATAGGGAGGAAAAAACATCAAAATTTTTCATTCATAGAAAGTTTTGACAAAATATTGCAAATCAAGAAACAAATCCATATGAAGAACCATTTTCATGGACCAAATGAAATGAACAGAGCATAAAAGGAGCACCATTTGATACTTAAAAGAGTTAGAAAATAATTAGTAATAATAGTTTTAAAAAAAAGGTCTGGAGCAATAGTCATATGATTAACAAGATTCATAGTATAGGATTAACATCCAATCTATCATATCAGCAACTAGATAAATGAGGATCATTACATTTACAAAGAAGTCAACCACAGCACTTGCTGGCATATAAGATTCAAAGAACCAGAACCCACCCCAACTCAAAGAAACAACACAACCAAAAATCACAACTTTGAACCAAAAACACTAATAAATACAAGACTTACCAAAGACCAAAATTTTACTCCTTGGAAGTAAAATCCAAATTCTAATATTAATAATTCTTAGTTTACCAGTTTATTTCCCTACATATTCTCAACTAAACAAACCACAAAGGCAAAAATTACCCATTACAAGCCAAAAAAAAAAAAAAAAAAAAAAGGAAAGAAATAAGGAAAAATTATAATATTCCATATTTGGAAAGATTACAGACAAATGGCACCCTCTTCATTCTCCAACCACCCCAATTACCAGATTTTATAGCCCAAAGCCAATGAAACAAACCATAGAAGAAAAAGATCTGTAGAAACAAGTACAGATTACAATGCTTTAGAGTTCAGTAAAGTGAAGGTTTTTGTCGAGTGGAGTCCCATATGTCGTAAGCAAAAATATAAAACAGACACTAAAAAGAAAAGAAAAAATCCAAACCTTTTAAAACTGTCATTCCTTTTTCTTTTCCTACATTTTCTCAACAACCAAACAAAACCCAGATTCCAAAACAGATGGAAGCCCCAGAATCTTCCACATTTAGAAGGATTTCACACAAAATGGTATAGTTAATAGGAACCCAAAACCACATTAAAAAAACAAAACAAAAATAAGACACCCATTTAGAAAAACAAAACAAAAAATGAAGAAAATAAGACATACCCAGGTCAGCATTCAGTTCAAAAACCAGTACAATGGAGAAGATCTGAGAAAAGAAATGAGGCACTCACACACAAAAAAAAAGTGAAGCAACTGAGAAAGAAAACAGAGTAAGGGGCAGGGGCAAAATGGGGGAAAAGAGGGAACTTTAGTGGCAACATAGCATAAGATAAGAAAAAGTGACAAACCTGAAGGAGGAGAAGGAGAAACAGAAACAGAAGTAGTAGCAGAAGCAGTATGAGTTGAAATCAGGAGATTTGGAGACATCATCATGTGTTTGATCAAAGTCACTACTCAGCTTCACTAGGGACCAAACTAAATATATCCCATAATCTCTCTCTCTCTCTCTCTATCTCTGTGAAAGCGTGTGTGTGTGTGTGTGTGTGTTTGAGTGTGTGTGTCTTTTTGTGCGAGTAGAGACTAGAGAGAACCGCAACAATTGGTGGGTTGTCTCGTCCGGCAAATCACTCCAAGCGCTGAGTGAAAAGCATGATTAAGGAGGTAGTAGAAATGTTTTTATTATAATATATATAGAGAGATTATATAATAATAATACTGGCCATCAAAAAAAGATTGTATAATGTTTTTATTTGACTATGACTATTTTTTTTTCTCTCTCAAAAAAAAAAAAAAAAAAATAGTCATAGGCACTCTTGAATTGACATTTTTGTTCATGATATTTCCATCAAAATGCTTAGTCCACCCCTGACTAATGACTAAAGGGGGCATGACTTTCTAGAAAAATAAATATACATATATATATATATATATATATAATTTACAGTTTTTTTTTTTTTTTTAATTCGATAGTTTGGATAGAAAAAATTGAACCATGTATGTTTAGGTTGGAAACACAATTGGGTTTAGCTTAAAGTAGTAAAAATTTTTGTTGCTGAATAAGAAATTTGGATTTTAACCATGCCTACGTAAAAAACCAATTTATATATTAGGCTAATGATAAGAGTAATCATTAACCATTATAGAATGGATGTCATAGATTGAGTTTCTAACCTATCTATAAATAAATAAAAAATATTGAAAATACTAAAAAGGTATTAACCAGTTAAATTACAAGACTCTTAACTATAATTTAAAGTTTCTTATTTATATATTTTCCATTGTTTTGTCTGTCCCTATATTGGATTTGGATTTAGAGGTCCATTCACTTTAATGATTTTATATTTTGGGAACAAATTTTTTTCTCGATTTTCTAATAAGGGAATTGTTTTCTTATGGTTTAATTCTATCATAATCTATTCATACAATTATTTACTTAACAAGTGTAATACCAAATTTGATGGTTCGAAGTATTCAAAACAAAATTGATGATTCAAAAAGGGAAAAAAAAAATTAAAGGAAGAAGAGAGAGAAGCATGTTTGTTTGATTTGTAAGAATTTTAAGATTGGGATAATCAAGAGTTTTGTAGTTTAATTGGCATCTTATGGTATTTTCAATGAAATCATCTAGGGCTCAAATTCCTCATCTTCCATTGTATCTATCAAATTATAAAATTATTTTAAATCTTCATATTGGTAGAAGCAATATATGATATGCAAAATGTTGGGCCAAATGTGATTAATTCTATTGTAGAGTTTTTAAAATCCTAAAAATTCGTGTTAAATCAGTAATTTAGATTTTATTTGTGGGGGTACGAGGATCCAAAGTAGTAATAAAGCGAGCAAGGTTGTTTCAGAGGAGGGGAATTTCATGAGGAATCTTTGGAGAAGAACTATTTTTCTAATAAAGGAGTTTGGGATATTGCTGTTGAGAAAAAAATACCGAGGACTGAAGACTCCATATTAACCTCGGAAGGTCGAGAATTAGGCATGCATGAAGCATGGTGCAATCCCAAGGGAGACAAAGGTAACTTGATATAAAACAAGGAAGAGAAGAAAAATGAAGGACAAGGCAGCCATCTCCTCCACATTAAATACACCACAACCACTTAGCTGCCCACATTAATGGAGAAATGACCCTGAACAATATCCCACATAACTCATATTCTGGTGTAAAAACCTTCTAGTAAGGCCTTGATAAGACAATTGTCCGGAGAGTTTAATCATAACCCTCCAAATGTAAGATCCAAATGTGTTCTTGCTAAGTTATATAAAACCAAGAAGTGCCTAGATCATTAAAAAAAAAAAAAAAAAAAGGAAGATTTTAGTAGAAGAAAAAAAGGAGAGAGAACGAAACCAGCCATTGTACCTTCTTCCTTGGACAAAACCCGAGAACAAACACTTAGTTAATTCTAAATCTATTTAGTTAATTGTCAAGCTCCAGGATTGTCATCTTTTGTTACAAAAAGGGGTATTTAACGTTAACCTTGCATCCCATCTATAAAAATTTATTGTGTGGATAACATAAATTCCTTCTTTTCTTTTTATGCCCGCCACATTATCATTTTATCAATAATATACCATATTAAAACTAATCAATATTTGTTTAGATAACGATATCATAGTAAACTCTAGATCATTGATTTAACAATAAATTGTTATTTGACGATTTTAAGAACTCTATACACTTATAACTTTATCACAAATTTAAACTATTCCTTTTAAAAGTGATATTTAAACCTCTTTAAATGGAAAATTTTTTAAGTACTTCTAGATTCCACCCTTTCACATGAATGGTGGATGTCATCATGAATTTATCAACTTTGATTGCCAAATTACCCTAATTATTTTTAGTAAAAATTAAAATGGTCATTCTTTCCTAAAAGGGGCTTAATAAGGCTAGAAAGGTACAACAAAGCATTTTATAATTAAAAAAAAAAATCTTGAAGTTTATAATTTTATCAATTAGAGATATCATGGAAATTGAAAAGTTTTTTTTTTACTAATAATTCACTCCATATAATGTTTAATATAATTATTAAATTCTCCTTCTTATTATTGTAATTATTGAATTATAAATAAAAAAAATTATATTCTTGCTTTATTTTTGCCCCTCTGCACTTAGACATGCATATTTTGACGCGTTGTAGTCAACTTTTGATAGTGTTAGGTTTATAAAGTTTCACATCCAAAAAATGTTCACTTAAGAAAATCAATAATGGTTCCCTCTTCCTGTCACATGTTATTGTAACAATATAATGTGAAGGTCTTGATCATTATAGGGATGCCATGTCCTATGAAATTGACTTGTAGAGGTCCCTGTTTTGTTTAGATTAATATGAATACTGTTTAGAATAATAAAGGTCACCCTCTTAATGTCACTATTGCTCACATAAATTGACATTATCATGTCCCCTCATATTCTGCTTACAAATGGTGAGTCTACCTCTGACTTCCCAGTTTCTAACATTTCTTGCCGTAGGGGTAAGAGTATATGACTTTTTGTTTTTGGCTGTATTTTCTTTTTCTTCTATTTTTTTTTTCTCTTTTTTGACTAAAACTTGTCTTTATCATAATTGACTAAAACATATTTTATTTCATCTAGTTTTAAACACTTTCATTTTTTTTAATCAATTCTAAGGTTGGGTAGTACTAACTAATAAGGGTTAGAAAAGGGTAATTACTCATTCTTTTAAAATAAGTATTTGGCTAAAATGTAAAATTGATTTTCTAATTTTCTTTAGATTTCATTTCAATCATTTAACTTTACTTTCGTTCATTTCAATCTTCTTAGTTTCAAATTTATTCAATTAAAAGTATTTTCGTTAACTTTTATTAAAATTTTTTGAAAAAAAAAATTTAGAAAATATTTTTCAATCATTAATTGAATTTTTTTAATTTAAAAAATTTGAAGAAAAATTTATAAAATTGAAAAAGTAACCACAACATATAACAAAAATTGATGAAAAAGCCTTAATTGAATAAAGTTGAAAATTAAAGGACTGAAATGAACAAAAGCAAAGTTAAAAGACTAAAATGAAATTTAAAGAAACTTAAGAGGTCTGTTTTACATTTTATCCTAAGTATTTTTAAGACCAGAGAGTGAGGTCACTGGGAATCATTGAACTTTAAGATTACTGCCATTTTGATCTTCTTCCTAACTTTCATTAACTACCCATAAATGAAGTCATTTTGTTTTATAACTTTGGGGAAAAAATAATAATTTAATTTGAAGTTCCAAGATAACAGCAGTTCAGAAGTCTGAGGGGTAAATTGTAGAATTTGAAACTTCAAGAACAAAACCAATAACAATTAGAAAGTCTGCATACATGATTTGTACAAATATTTATGAAAGGAAAATTGTGATTCACAAATCTGTTCTTATACAATGCCTCATACAGGATATTCTCTTCATATTTGACATTTATAGATGATAAAAACCTTTACAGTGATTGTGTATCAATTAGAATAGGCAAATACAACTTCCATTCTTAGTCTACAATATAAATAATTAGGGATGACAAAAGGGCAGGACGGAGTTGAATCAAGGTTGCCCTATCCCATCCCTGTCCTGTCGAAGGTATTTTGCCATTCTTGAGAAGGTGGCTTTGACATTAATTTGGTATAACTTATGTCAATCATTAGAAAAGTATAACCATATACTTGAGAATGCAATTTATATAGGGCAAGTCGTAGAAGAGAAAGATTGGTTCCACCCCCACCTCCCCACCCCTTCTCTCCCCTACAAATATGGAATACAAATAACCTCACAAGTACAATTCCAATATGAAAAATCAACTCATGAATCAAACATTTTCTTTCCTTTTCAACATAACTGCAGTCTGCTCAAACCTGTAAATTTTCTCATTACATCAACACGCCCATTACAAAAGCTTCCAAACCCTAGGAAAAATAACGGAATGAAAACTCCTTAAAACTATACACCAAGCTAAAGGTGGGGAAAAAAAATAAGGGAAACAAAAAAGAAAAAGATAAAAATCACATCATATTAATCAACATACTTACCACCACTTTTTTACTACAAACACCACCACCATCACCAATTTCTGATATTACGAACAAGATATTTCACAAATGACTGAATGAGTGATGTCCTAAACAGGTATGACATCAATTTTTGATGTATCTTCACATCTCAAAACAATACCCTCAAGGCTAGCTGGAAAGATACATTGTGCCCATTGACATCCAGTTGTTAGTGGTTCAGGTGGAGGGACAATCATAAGCACATTGTCATTTCTCTGAACAACACCCATCACGCTAACCGTGCTACCTTCTTTGATGTACCTACAAAACATCATCAGCAGTTTCAAGGTTTTATCACAACATTCTACTGTTGAAGTTTTTTTTTTTGGATACATTGCAAGCGGGGATGGAGAACTTGAACCCTAGATATCTCTGTTGGAAAACACCGAGAAATAGCATTTGACCTAAAGGTCATTGGTACTGTTTAAGACTTCTCTTAATCTTGATTATTAACAAACAAGGCATTTGGTTGTCCCTTAATCCAATCATGAAGTAACTGTTATATGTTAGGAGAAAGTTTCTCTGCAATCTGAATTGAAGGGAGTCTCTCCAAGTTGTGACATGTCAATATCAGAGAGTGACACCTGTCCCACTCAACTAAAACTCAAGTTCAATAGATAACTCCCGTTAACTCAAACGTTAGACACTTTTCCATATTTTTTTAATTAAAAAAATAATTAATTATTTCTCACCACCATCACCTAAACTATCGGTCCTTTCTCTCTCTCCTTCAACGCAAATCGGTTCCCCATCTATCTGTTTTGTTCCAGACCCTTCTCCCTATATTCAATCGTTTTCTCCTTTAATAAGTCAAATACCCAAAGTAAATAAAAAAACTCAGCAAACCCCATCACCCCACCAGTCCACCACTACATTGCCGGTGACACTAGCATGAGGTGGCCAACACCTTCGTTGCTGCCATTCATGGCTAACCTCTGCCTATGACAAACCCATCTTTCTTCCACTCCATCCCTCTCAAAACCCAGCAAACCCCATCTCTCCACCAGTCCTACTCATCTCCCTTCTTCCCAGTCATGACCTACTTATTGCCTCAACGAACTCATCTCCCTTCTACCCACCACCAATTTCACCCAAAAATAATTACCCAAATCAAACTTTTGGTTAAAACAACATTCCCATCAATTTTAAGCAAAACCATCAATACCATTTTGAAAATAAATGAGATTATTGCAGGTTGATCTGAGTAGTCATAACTTTTTTTTTTTTGATAGGTAATCAGAAAACTATTATTAACAAATCCTTATTAATCCTTCAGCATAAAGATGAAAATGGTGGTGGGTGGGTGGGTTTGAGAGGAATGAAATGGAAGAGAGATGGGTTCGTCGGAGGCAGTGGTTGGTCGTGAATGGCAGCGGTGAAGGCTTCGGCCACCTCTTGCTAGTGTTCCCATTGAAGGTAGGTGGTGGACCGGTGGGGAGTTGGGGTTTGCTGGGTTTTTTGTGGTGGTGGGTGGGTTTTGAGAGGGATGAAGTGGAAGAGAGATGGGTTTGTCGGAGGTAGAGGTTAGCCGTGAATGGCAGCGATGAAGGTGTCGGCCACCTCTTGCTAGTGCCACCGGCGACGTAGTGGTGGACCGGTGGTGGTGAACGTAGGTGGTGGACCAGTGGGGTGATGGGGTTTGCTGAGTTTATTAATTTATTTTAGGTATGGGTGGAATGGTGGAGAGTGGTGGATGGGTGGGATCGTCGAAGACAAGAGACAAATTGGGGGGACCGGCAGAGGTAGCATTGGTTGGGGCTGAAAACGATCGAATATAGGGAGAAGGGTCCGGAACAAAATAGAGAGATGGGGAACCGATTTGCGTTGAAGGAGAGAGTGAGAGAAAGGACTGATCGTTTAGGTGATGGTGGTGTGAAATAATTAATTATTTTTTTAATTAAAAAAAATGGAAAAGTGCCTGAGTTAACGGGAGTTATCTCTTGAGTTTGAGTTTTAGTATAGTGGGACAAGTGTCATTCTCTGATATTGACACGTCATAGTTTGGAGAGACTTCCTCCAATTCAGATTGCAGAGAAACTTTCTCCTATATGTTATACTTATGCATTGGACTCAATAATGCTAAACTGGGGGCTCCCTCCCACCCAAGGAAAAGGAAAAGAAAATGTGAATCTTTGGTTAACATTTTTCATCAGACAAACGAACTAAGGTGAACAAAACTCTAAAGAATAAAACAGTTTCTTACCCTTCTTTTAATTGCATTACACGATCATCACTTGAAAGGTTCCTCTCTGCCAACCATCGGAGAAACTCAGGAGACATGTCTTTGTTTTCTGGGTTAACATCAATAAGAACGGAGTCATCAACATAAGGAGTCACCCTTGCACCATAGCCAGTCTTAACCAATGCTCTTAACCCAGACTGGAAATCAGAGATGTAGAAGTCGACCACATGCCTCTGTTAAACAACATAAACAGAAGATTCAAGATAAACAATTGAAATGAGTTGGGAATGCCTCTGCAAATTCCCGATGAACAAAAGGTTTCTGTTGATAGTGGCATGTCTCTGGCCTGCATGCATCAATCAACAGAATTGTAATGAGATGGAAACTTGGCTTAAAAGGCCAAAAGGCAAGACATTTTACAAACACACCAATAGCCCTCCTCCCCTCTAAGCTGCTGTATGCTGCATAAACTTTTTTTTTTTTTTTGCCCTTTAAAAAAATACAAAACCCCTCAGACATTGCCCAATAGAAGCAAGGGCTGAGACTTAACTAATCCAAATTCTTTCTTTGTAGAAGCCATTGAGGGTAAATGGCTTGAAGGTTAAACTATAAGCCAAGAAAAGAAACCAAGGGCTTCCTTTCACTCACAAAGCTCATGGGAGAAAGCTTTTGCTTCTTCATTTTTTTTTGGTACGTTACACACGCACCCAATGAGTCTTGAAATATGACCTCACCCTCCCCCTAGAACTTATAAGGAGAGAGGTGACAATTGAGCTAGAGCTCATTGATATAGGAGAGCTTTTGTTTGGCTCTCAAGAGAGGCCTATTGTGTTTGACGAACAATAATTTTAAATTTGACTGCAATTTTCTTTGATAAGTAAATGGTGGGGGTTGGACAGATGGGGTTTGAACCACAAACATTGGATACCACAAAGGATGTCATTACCACTGGACTATCACTTGAACCCTAAAATTTGATTGTGATTGACATGAGGTTAATGAATAGAAGTACTCTCCCTGATGTATGTTAGCATTATATTTGCTTTTCTGCTCCACTTACGCAAACCGGGGAAAGATGCATGCCTTTCTGGAAAAATGTTAAAAAAATTCTATTATTGGCACAACTCTATAACACCCAATGGTGGAGACATGCCCAAAGTGTCTTTTCTAAAAAGCCTTTAAGACTAAGGGTGGGATCAAAACATGGACATCCTGGTTAGCAGAAAATAGATTTATAGCTAGAAAAAGGTGAAAAAATGCCAAGATATGCAAATGGTATCCAACTAGTAAGGCTAGGAACCTTCAAGGGTGATCAATAGTTTCACTAGATTCAAATATAAATTCATAGTTTTTCTTGATAAGTAAAAAACACGCTAAAAATATATCATACACCTAAAACAAAAATAGAAAATTTCCATAGAAATCTCATGGATGGTATAAGATCCAACTCATTATGAACCACCAACGGCAACTGAGAAGTAATATTTCAATTACTCACCTCAGATGATCGAAGTCCCCATGTAAAACGACGGTGTGTAGAATTGGCCGGCTTAGAATCCCATCCTCGATACTCATATAAACTGGTCGATGTATAGACGCATCTAGGAACTCTCCGGAAGGATGACTCAAGCGGTACATTACCACAGGTAACAACCTTCAAGAATTATAACAAAAAAACTCATCAGATTTTCATATAGATGTCACTAAAAGCGTACACAAAAAAGTAACATTAAGCAGATGAAGAACTTTCATACAAGAAAACCTACCAAGCCTTTATCCATTGCACAGAAATCAATTTTCTGCAGCCAATTAATGCCTGTTTATAACTTGTGTTCAAGATACTCTCTTTATTTCTCTCTCTCTCTCTCTCTCTCTCTCCACACACTGACACACACGAAGACAAACATACAAAATAATGAAGTATAAAACATTGACTGCCAAAAGAATTCTTGTAAAAGTAAATATTGTTTTGTAGATCTCCATAAATTCATTAAAAAAAAAACCTCACATAATTTGACAACTGATGCTATTCATAAGAAATATTTTTCATAAAATTTCAATTAACATGAACTTTCTAAGATTCTTGTAAGAATTCTGTGTTCACATGTCCAAGACATTAAGATAATCTATTTTCATTCAGTATGTGGCCATGTCAAGATAAAATATTTGAACCCTTTCTAGTAATTCCTCTTTTATTCAATTTTCATTACCGCAGCTATTTCCTCTTCCACTGTTTATACTGTCAGAGAAAAAAAAAAATCCAGAAAAAGAAGAAAAAAATTCAATTCACATAAGCATAGATCTTAATCAGTAGAAACTGCAACCACAGCAGATATATAAGAATTATATCAGCACTTCTTAAGCTACATACCCCAGAAACCTTCACATATTGCCCATTTTTTGCAGTTCTCAGTTCAGCATCAGGATAACGAGAAATGAAACCTGTGATAGCTCTTCTCCCCCAACATGAGTTCCAAATGAATAATGCAGCCACTGAACCGAAAAGAATTATCACAACAATGAGCAGAATGGGATTGTGGACCGCTCCAAGAATAAAACCCCCAGCAATAAATCCCATCACAAATATCAGAATCACAGACCAGAATATTGGCTTTGGGAAGTTCCTTCTGAAGGAATATTCATCATCTTGGGTCAGAGTAGTCACAGCTGGGTTGTGAGCAACAGAGGAACCGTGTGTTTTGATTGACCCCATGGAATCTAGAGGACCAGAGACCTTTCTTGGGGCCCCGGATGAATTTAGTGGGCCAGAAGAAATAGGCCCAGAAGTAATAAGACCTGTTGTAGGAAGAACTGGGATAGGGCCAGAGTTTTGGCGTGTCACTCCACCAGATTGGGGACCAGATGACTTCTTCATAGGTTCACCATGCTTATTCAGTGGCCCAGAATTTGATTTCTTCATTGAAGCTGAACCAACCATGCCTGAAGATACAGGACCTGATGTTGTATACCCAGCCCGAGCTGCTGAATTTGCCGTGATGGGTCCTGAATGTGTCGCAGCACCTCCAAAAGATCCAGTCCTTGAAGGAGCACTGGTTAACTGCCCAGACTTCCTAGATTTAGAGCCATCCATTGGGATATCAAACATTTTCCCTAGCTCTCCTGACTTCTTGATATCACCACCAGTATAAGGCATGGCAGTTGAACTCATTGTTGGAGCCCTTTCTTTTGGCTGCTCAGGCCGGCCTGAGACATAGAGGCCATTGCTGAGTTGATGAGATGGGAATCTGGAACCCATCAAGCTATTTTAAAAGAACCAAAAAGAAGTCCTGCAACAAACACGACTACCAGTATGCTGAAACAATATTTGAAGTCCTACTGCAAAAATGAGAAAAATAAAGAATAAGAGAAATTTTAGCAGGAAATATTTCAAACTGTTAATAATAACCAAGCATCAGAAGTAAAACTCTAAATTAGAAATAAGGAGAAACAGACCTAAGTATACTATTCTTTAATCTATCAGAATCTTCCAATCAAGCTAGAACATAAGTGGTCCAACACATCACATATATCTTACTACTACAAGAGATGCAGAATGAGAAACAATTAATATTCATAACTCAAAAATCTGATGCCATATTCGAATGATAGGCCAGTTAATCGTGACACAATGGTATCATAGTTAAAACAACCTATCAAAACCACTATCATGAAGAATTATGGATAAAGCAAAGTGGAAACAACTTGCGAATGAGATACATTTTCAGGTACAGCAACTTTATAAAGTTATAACATACAAATAACATACTGACACAATAAATAATGTTCGGAATAGGTTTCATTTTGAGAGAATTAACAATAAAATCAAAAGAACTACTGATACTATTACTAAGTTTCTCTCAATAATTAAGAAAAAATAAATGCTTTCTCTCAATGAGATCCACACAAAGAACCCCTAATACTATAAGTAAAAAAGTCTATAATACAATCCAATCATGTTAGCATTAACCATGGTAAAGTCTATAATACAATCCAATCATGTTAGCATTAACCATAGTAAAGTCTATAATACAATCCAATCATGCTAGCATTAACCATAGTAAGTTCTAGTTAGCGAGTATATGTAGGAAAAGAATAGAAATTAATATATCCAATCTAACGTTCTACATTTTCTTTTGGCATAAAAATGGGAACTCACCTTATCCAAGCTAAGTAATTGTATAAGGATTGAGGTTCCTTGCTTTCTCAGGGCCTAAATAATTAAAATGTGATTTTCAATTCTTTTCCCATCCATTCTTTACATTAAAACAGTTGAAACTTCAAAAAGATGATTTTTACTCCAAAATCCAAATTTTTCTGGAGAAAATTACAATATAGAACTAAGTCAACTAAACCAGAAGGCTCATAACTTAGACATGCTAATCACTGAACAAAATCAAGCAGTCTCCTTATTGCAACCAAGCAAAAAACATTTGTCTTTTGAGAGACCAACCATCCAAAGCACCATTTTTAAAGAATATATTAAAGAAACGTAGATTACTGAAAACACCTATGTGGTTTTTTATTTATTAATTTACATTTTTTTTATTGATGTTTTTCTGAATCTAAGAACTATCCCTTAAAATTTGACCCAAGGCCTAAGTGGGACAACCACTGAATCATTTCAAAAACAATTTTTTTTTTTGGATAAGTGATTTCAAACACAATTCAAGAAAATTCAAATCCAGAGCCCAGTAGATCAGAACTAATACGCCAAATCCAAATAAAATGCATCCCAATACATAGGATCTAAACGAGATTTTGGAACTAAAGACCTCAGTGTAAGACAGAACTAAAATTCAAAACTTTAATTTATCAACTTTTCCTATACCATTTCTAGAAGAATCCTACCCAAATTTTTAGAGAGATCCAAATGAGAGAGAGTATTCAGACATCCATCATCCACAAAACAAAAAGTTTAAAGCTCAAATCAGACAGAAAACGCCATTTTCTACAAACTAAGGAAATTGAAGGACTAGTGCAATAAGCAGGAAATCAAAGATCTGAAAGTACACACTTAAATGAAGGATTAGATTTCATTGGTTCCCAAATAAGAACATGACAAATTTAGAAATTTACATTTTACATCCTTTCCTAAATTTTCTGACCAACCTAGGACACTATTAGAAAGAAAATTACTCACACTTCAAAAAAGATATCAAATATCAAATATCTTCTATATTTAGAAATGTCTAAACAAAACTCCTTCAGACCTCAATCTACCAAACAAACAATAAATAAGCAAAGCATTCCCGAAATATCATTCTGACAAAAACTCTGGATAGTGAAGAAGATCTGAGAGAGAGAGAGAGAGAGAGATTATGGACTACAGCTTCTTTTGGATCTGATAGAGAGGAAAAATGAGAATTGAACAATGACCAAAAACCAAAACTTAAATTTTCCTCAGTGACCAAAACATAATATAAAAAGGGAAAGGAAAAAAAAAACCGTGTACATAATCCACATTATAATTAAGAAAAGAAAAGATTTTTACAGCCCAAATCAAAGAAACAAGGCATACCCAGATCACCATTTTGACCAAAAATGAAGGAAATGTGAAAGATCTACACAGATAAGCAGAGAAATTCAAATGGGGTTTGCTCAGAATTCAATCTAAGGGGGGGCTATTGAAAAAAGAAAGAGATGGGTGTACCTGAAAAAAAAAAAGAATGGGGAAATGGTTGAAGTTAGTAGTAGTGGTGGAAGTTGTGATTTTGCTGGTGAGTTTGAGATCTCATCTCCATATTGGTCACCATCTTACTCTCTCTAATATTTCTCTCTTTCTCTCTCTTTCTGTCTCTCTCTCTCACTCACTCTCTAAAGTCTTTTTCTTTTCTCTCTTTCTTTCTCTCTCTTCAAAGAGCCGCAACAGCTGGTGGGTTGTCTAGTCCCGCAAAAACCCACCAAACAATAAGTAAAATACTCCTATTAGCTTCAGACACAACCTTCCTCACTCTCTCTCTCTCTCTCTCTTTTGTCTGTCTTTGTTTTGTTTGTGGGTATTTGGTCAGTTGAGATCTTCTTCTCCTCACCTCACCTCCTTTTTTTTTCCTAAGGAAATGGTTAAATGATGGCACCAAGGGCCGGTGAGGTGAGAGAGTTTTTAATAAATCCAAACGATCATTATCATTATCATGCTTATTATGAAACCAGTTTTTGGTACATTAGCCAATCAAGAAAAAAATTTAGTGTTGGTACCAAAAAAATAAATGATAAAAATTATATTCTTATTTAGAGACTTGGCCTGTTGTGAGTTGTGAGTTGTGAGTGAACCACTGAGAGTGAAAAAAATTACGATTAAAAGAAATATATATATATATATATATACCATTCACAATTTGATATAATTATAGCAAATCAAATATATAAAAAAAATTTCTAAAAAATATTATATAAATTGTAGCAGTTTGGTGTGTTGGCAATACTCTAGTGACTAGTGTTGCTAAAAAATATTTTTGGTGAGATTGTTTATATTTAAAGTTTGTGCTGTATATTCAAGAGTTTGGTTATTTTGGATATACACCACAATCAGTTTCTTTAAAATTTTATCCCCTCTCTTTGTATATGTTTATGTTAAAATACTCAACATTCTCCAAAAAAAAAAAAAAAACTAAAGTATATCTATGAGAAAAACAATCTTATTATGTTGCAAGTTGCAACACAATAAGATTGTTAAATTTAGATATTATTATAATTTTATCCTTTGAGGGGATTGTTTATATTTTGGTCCCTTAAACTTAAAATTTTTCATTTTCGTTTCTCAAGTTGTATTCCATTATCAAAATAGTCCTTACGTCCATCTCAGTTAGTGATTTGCAAATTACTACATTCCAAATAAGCTCAAAATGGCATAATTTTTCTATTTGAAATTATGTCATTTTGAATAGTGTTAACTTATTTTATATACATATATATGATCAATTATCTGAATTTTTATCTGAATTTCCCCCATTTTTTTCTTTCTTCACTTCAATTATCCTTCACATATCTGCACCTCTCTGTGTCTCTCATTGAATATTACCATTTTTATTCAATGAGACAATGTAGTAAGCCACAATGATGAACAATGACAAAGTAGAGCTATTTTTGGGATGATAATGTGATTGAGGTGGAGGAGGGGGTGGCAATGGAGTTCATTTTGTTTTAGAGAGCGTCACGACGCCACACTCAAATGTCTCTAGCTTTGCTTTCTCCAAGCAATTTTATACTACGCACGAAGCCTCAAAGGTCTTGAGTGGAAAAATAGGCTTTTGTTTATTTTTTAGTTGGGTTTGATATTTATTGTAAGATTTACAATGTTGTTGATATTTATTAAAGATAATCTCAATGCAATGATGGGTTTGGGTTGTACTATTAAGGTGTTTGTGATCTTGTTTGATTGAATGAGGTCTTCCAGAAAAGGTGATGTGTTCATATGAAAGGGGTGAAATATATGGGTTTGATTTTCATGAAAACATTTCTCAATCTCTCTCTCAAACCATATTCCAAACTAAAATTAAAAGACTAAAAAATAAAATGAAATGGAACTAAAAGGATTACGAAGGAGAAAAGAACAGGAAAAGAGAGAGAGAGAGAGAGAGAGAGAGAATTTTATTTCAATAATTTTTACTTATGTTCTATTTTTAAAATAATATATGCTCATAATGTAGGCGGTATTAATATTTAATGAAATTTGAAGTAACAGACATGGACGAAAGGATGCTATTAGAAAAAGAATCAAACTGGAGAGATGAAAATGCAAATTTTAAATATAAAGGATTGAAATAGAATTATCCCAAATTTAAAGAAACAAAAAGTGTAATTTAATTTTAATTTTATCAAGAGATGATGAAGATTTTGAATACTAGACAACAATTACAACCTTTTGTTTTAACTTTTCTAGGTTCAAGGAACAATAATTGATAGTACAGATATCCCATTTTGCCATCAAACCGAGTTAAATTTAAGAACTTTATGAGAAACACAAGATTTTTCTTTCCGTTTTTGCCTTTTCTGTATATGTCTCCTCTCAACCACTTGGGGTAACTATTATATCAAAATGAACAGGAAAAGGCTCATTTGTTCAATCACTAGAATAGGTAATTCTAGATATTAAATTTATTATTCTTAAATAATAATAAAAATTAAAAGTAGTATAACAAATAGCTGAACCCTAATGTTTCTCTCTTGATGTAATATATTTTTCTTTGGAGAAACATATTTTTCTTGATGTTAAGTAAAAGATTTAGACAAAAGGATGCTATTACAAACATAATCAGATTTAAGAGATGAAAATGCAAATTTTAAATATAAAGGATCAAAAAAAAAAAAAATGATCTGAATCTTAAAGGAACAAATGTGTAATAAAATTTTAATTTTACCAAAAGATGATGAAAATTTTGAATGTGATCATTTTTCTTTAGGGTGGACACTTTCACTTTAGGTTATGTGTCTTTGGTTTGCTTCAATGGAGCCTCCCTCTAGATTGCTCCGTTGAGCTTTGGAGAACTTACTTTGTATAACTTCTACAAAACTAAATAACTTGACCCTAAGGTTTCTCTCTTTTTATGTTAAAGATGTTTGTGGGAAATTTGTAGACTATTTTCTATCATTAATGAGGTATGAGGGCTATTTATAGTAGATTTTAGCACCACTAGCTATATGCATGATAGATTTTATCTTAATTAAAAGGTTGGCTAATTCTTTATAGGGATAGCAATCGGGCATGGTGGGGTCTATCGTAGGTGCCCTATCCCCTCTTGGGAATGAAGAAAACCTGTGTGGGGGTAGGAGCACGACTAGTCAGGTTCTAGATGGGTTGGATTTTTTCATCTCTATTGAGGGACTTAAACATTAATGTAGTAGAGATGAGATATAAAGGAGATGGGCAACCATTAGAGTGCTAAGAAAGAGACAAAACAAGTTTTTTGGGGATGATAATATAATATGTTTGAAAAAAATAAATTATAAATAGAATTTGTATAAAAAGAATAAGTTTGCTTATATATATATATATATATATATATATATATATATATATATATTTAAATATATATTAAATAAAAACATATATACACAATTGAGAAGGGGGTGAGAAAAACCCATCCCTACCCCATCATCACCTCTTCAGGGTTGGAAAACTTGTGCAAGGCAAGGTGGGTTGAGCAGGATAGGGAGTTGTCACCATTCCTAATTCTTTGGAAATATATGTTTTGATCTCAATTCTAGTAACAACGAAGACATTGTATGCGCAACAAGCTGTTAGAGCACTGGATCTGATAGTGCATTAAATGTAGGTGATTGGGAGTAATGATTGTGTCACCAGTCACACGTAAAATGTATGCATGACAATTCCCACCTTTGACACATGTCTTTTTTAATGGCTTTTATACCTCTGTTAGGGGATTGAACTTGGGCAACAAACAAGCTTAGGGCTAATTTATTGTATGCAAGACTAGTTTTGTTTCAAGTATCTTTGTTTTGATTCTTGGACAATGCTTGGTTGAGTTAGGCCTTTGTTGTTGTGCATACAATATTGTATGTGCAATTGTCAAGGTCCATGTTTGGTGTTTTGGGTTTTGGGTTTCAGTCTTTTGGATTTTTTGGGTAAGGGGCCAAACTACGGTATCAATACTTTATTCTATCATATGTTTGGTGTTTTGGGTTTTGGGTTTCAATCTTTTGGATTTTTTGGGTAAGGGGCCAAACTACGGTATCAATACTTTATTCCGTCATATGTTGTGTATAACTGCTTATTGGGTCGTGCAACTCACCCGTCATTAATAACTTTCTAAAATTAAGTTTAAATTGAGAGCTAGTATAGCATGAAGGTAGAGCTTTAAAGAACCTAAAATGACTTTGATTGTGATTGACATTATTTATAGGACTTTAGTTATTTTTGATTTATTTGAAATTACATGACATTTTGAGTTTTTTTTTTTTTTTTTTAATTTTTTTTTTCAGTGATGGATGCTTATTGTTTGTAAGACATTTATTTAACAGTTTATTTATTTGGAATTAATTTTGAGATTTAGTAACTTTAATTGATGTTTCTAAGACCAATAAGTTATTCATATACCTAAATTTGTATCATATGGGTTTGGGTCATGACATAGGTCTCTAAGCTCCATGATGAAATAATACTTTATTTGAGGTGAGGAACCACTCTTATTCAAACCAAAGCAACAATAATTCAAAGGAACTCAAAGATAATGGTTCTAAAAGATGCTATATGTGTATGCATGGTTAGTGAATGAGTACACATTTAGTGTCAAAAACCCAAAACCATATTTCTTAAACAAAACCATCCACCCAAAAAAAAAATGTTATCAATGTCACACTAAAATAAAATAAAAAAGTAATATTCCCTGAAAATATTCTCCACCAAACAGTTTTCCTAAAAACATATTTTTCCTAAAAAAACAAACGAAATAGCTAGGTTATATACTCATGTTTCTTTTGATATATTCTTCACGTGGAAGGAGATTGGATATACTCATGCTTATGCTTACAGCTTTGAAGTGAAAGCTCATTGACATTTCGCCAACTTGTATATGGACAGGCTTTTCTCTACGCGTTTTGGCTGTAACCAATAAAATCAAATGAGTACCATCTTTAAAGGACTTGCCCTGAACTTCCATGCAACTTTGGTTTTCATATTGGTCGTGCACTGGATGATCCTTTTGCTCTCTCTCTCTCTCTGTCACATACTGACACACACAACAGTTTTTTTGTTACATTTACCTGTTTTCTTGGAGATGTGTAGAAATAACTTTTTACACACATCAAGTAGTACCAACATTTATCATTTATCTCTGATGCGGTTTATGCCCATTCTTTTGAATTCCCAAGCGAGAGATCAGAATGATACGTGCATTTTTCATGATATATTGAGATCATCAAATAGAAAACTAGTGAGGAAGCTAGGGAAAGATTAATTGTGTCGAACATGTTCTTAACAAAATGTTTGATTTGGAAAATTCTATTCTAAACCATACAGTAAGTGATTTTTTTTTTCTTTTCTTTTTTATAGTATGCCAGGTCAACTTATGAGGTGAAGTGAACCCATTTGCATGTGAGAGGGTAATTACATGTATTAGATATATGGTATACTATCTCTTAGAACACAACCTCGATCTAAGTCATCTTGAAATGTAACATGTTAATTACTTGCCTATTTTTACTAATTTTTCAGGTTTAATTTTAAAATTTTTTTGTATATCCTAAGATGGAAGTCTATTTTCTGTAATTAAGTTATTTCGCAACATAAATCTAAGATGAGCCATTTATTTATAGAATATAGTAAATCTATTTTCCCCCTGTAGTATACAAGATGACTATGTTGAAGTGTGAATTTTATTTTGTTTTAACAATTTAGCAAGGGTTCTAGGCTTCTTTTTTTGTTACTTTATTTATATTTAGAGATGGAGGATGCGAAACTTATCTAATCAGGACGTATATTTGATGAAAATCTTTATGTGCTGCATACAAAAGCTCCTATAAAATCTCATATAGACTGATTGCTGAAGCCGCAACATTGGCCATGTTAATTATGCAAAGGAAGGAAAATCTTCTACGCAAACTCCACTTAAGTCTTAAGGTATCATCCATATCCAATCAAGATTTTTGTGAATTTCATTACATAAGTTTTAACAATTTAGCTATAAAAAAGGGTGAAAAGAGGAGAAGAAATTTTGTTAGTGAACCCAATAAATTTTTTTTTTTTTTTTTTTGTCTAAGTGAACCCAATAATTATGCATTGAATTAATGTAGCTTGTTTTTCATCATAGCAATAAAAATGTACCTATTTTCATTATTAATTGCTTCTAGGATGTAAAATAATTCTACTGTAAAAAAAAGCATGTAAAATAATTCAGTATACCATGTGTAATAGGACATCCTCTCACTTAAGAATATGTCTCACCTATAAGTTGTTTATAGGGACCAACTTTTATGTGAGAGAAAAATGCAATACATCAAATATATGAAATAATATCTACTTTTTGGCCATTTCCTAAAAAAGCCATTGTCAAAGCTCTATTTCCCAAGAAGCCTTGGCAATTATAAGTGGTGTTCTAAAACCTTTCAATCAATTCATTCGCTTAAACTTGCCTTGTTCTTACATTTTTTTGGTAATAATGTGATGGAGAAGCGCAATACATCAGAAGTATGGAATAATTTCTGCCTTCTAATCATGTCTTAAAAAAGCCTTTCTCTAAGTTCGATTTCCCACAAAACCTTGGCAATTAAGTTATCTCATAAAACCCTTTCAATCAATCAATTCTCATAAACTTATCGAAAAACTATTTGTCTTTGGTTCACACTTTTTATTGGTAACAATATGATAGGAAAGCGCAACACATCAGAGATATGGAATAATGTTTTTTGGCTGTGTCCTAAAAACGCCTATGTCTAAGATATGTTTCCCACGAAGCCTTGGCAATTAAGTAGTCGGCTTAATTAAAACCCTTTCAATCAATTCATTCTCTTAAACTTATTGTACAACTATTTGTCTCATTCATACTTATTGGTAATAAGTTCCTATCCTTGAAGGAAAAAAGAGAGTTTCTACCCTTTATATATATATCAATAAATGGATGAAAACTAGTCCTTACGCAAAGTCAGGCCTTGATCATTGCATGTGAAATTATTTTGCACCAGGACCGTCTAGAGATAATTCTAGAGGCACACACACAGGATGAAGCAGTATTGGGCTGACAATAACCCTTTTTGATCGATCAGTACGTAGCTCTTCCAACCACCACCTTTTATCTTTCAACAGATTGCTTATTTAGGTGCTCTTTGCCTTTCAAGTTCCAAGTCCTACCCGTAATATTTTACTACTTTTTGTCATCGAAACAGGACACATTTGGAGACAATAATGTAGACTTCTTATTAGGGATTCCATGGTTGATAGTTTTATAAGTGTACATCTAAATTTTCTAAGGTTGTTTAACATGTGCCAAGTTTATCATTAAATTGAAATGCACTGGGTTACTACCAAATTATAAGGATGGTTTAACAAATTGACTATAGAGTGGTTGACGTTGGTTACTATCAATGATGAGGTAGTTGTGTCGGCTGATTAATGTGCTGATTTCTTGATATACTGCAACAATTCTTACTTTACTTACACCCCAAAAAATAAGTAAATAATCTTCCCATATGTATGAAACAAATATAAGCAAAACTAAGTTCACGAAAAGAGATTTTATTAATTGAAATTAAAACTGCAAACCAACTCTCAAAAGAGAGTATTAAAATAAAAGGGTGCCTATTTTCTATACTTATCTTTTTTCATATCATTATAGTATCAAATTCTTGCATACAAGGATATTAAGCATAGCTCAAATAGCATATTGATTATGAGGAAAAAAAAAAAGGGATCACCAAGCTCTGTCTAACTTTGGTAGTGAAAGTTCTGTCTATCTGGGTCATCAACTTCGTCAGCAATGGTCAGCTTCTCTTTGCTAAGGAAGAGGTGTTGTAGGGTGTATGGCCCTACAGATGAAGGGGGTCCATTCCAAAGAGCCTGCCCAAATTGCTCATGAATTTTCTCTGTAGGATGGAGAGAGTCCCACCATACAAAGTCATCAGCATTGTCACATAATTGGTAATCTGTGACCTTTTTTGTGCCTCCACAGGTGAAGATGCCCCCATATGGTCCGGTTCCACAACAAGCATTCACTCCATCCTTAAAACCTTCACAAGGTAAAGTTGTGACTTATAGTTAGATGCCTGTTTTGTTTACATTGCTATTTGCAGATCAGAGGCATGGCAATATATTTAGGATCATGTGAGGACAAAAATAGATCCTGATTTTTGTAGTGCTTGGTGTTCTTGATCCAATTCATAGTTAGGCTATTAACAAACTGGACTGATCTTCAAAAGTGATCTAGATTATTCATTTATTCATTTTGAACACAAGTGAGCGTGAGCTAATCGACAAAGTAAATTACATGATCACAATTTGTTCATTTTCTTCTCAAACCATTAACTTGTTATATATTCTCCTATAGATAATAAATATCAAAACTAACATTTTTTACCCATTCACAAATATATGCAAATAATTAATAATGAAATTATAGTTAATACTATATTATTTGTCTTAATCAGGTAGATTTATCTTTTTGTATGAAATTATAAAAATTAGATTTTCCAATAATGTATTGTTACAACTTACAACACAGCTTATCTACAATTTTCATTATGAAATTGACTTTTATATGATTAATAAATTAAATATAATAATTTAATATCTTATAAACTTATTTATTTACATACTTATATACATAATCCAGTATCAAGTCTATATAAATATAATTTATACATGTATAGATATAAACATATAATATTATATATACTAAAATTGAGCCATATTTAAGAGCTTATTCTTGGACACATTATTGTATTTGAATTTGGTTCGTTTAATAATCAAGCTTAAACTTAAATTTGAGTTTGAATCATTTGTTAAAATAAACGACACTTGAGCTAATGAACATGCAACTCGATTCATTTAAAGCAGAGATATATGTCCAATTCCCAAAAACTATTGTATTATGTTGTCCTAAATCCTAATCCCAATGTTAGCTGTACTAGTCTGGGGTTCTAACTTTACTATATGTAATCAGGATTATTCCATGGTAATTAGTTCTATAAATGCTAGTCTTTTATATCTTTTTGATGCACAATAGTTCAAGATCATGGCTCCCTCCCATGATGAAATTACCACACATACTTATTATACCTTTAATATCATTTTTATCAATGAATCACAGCTAAAGTAGGGAATTTACAGCACACATACCATGCTTAGAGGGATTATTTATTCTGTCCTGGAGCCAATCATAGAAGTTGGAGTTGCTGTACTTGAATCCTCCCAATATATGTTCAAGGCTTGTTAGGATAACTTTTAAAGCAGAATTATGTGCTTGTGCAAGGGCACTTGCTTCTTCAAAACAAACACCCTCATTGGCCTTGGGGCTTAGAGCTCTCAGGGCTGGTAAGCAACCTAGCGGAGACAAGCTCAGAAAGCCAAATTTTCTACCTCCTTTCTCATACAACACCTAATATATAAAAAAATAACATACGAGAATAAACATCAAAATTGACATATACAACTAGTGCTGCTTTAGCTTATCAATAATGGGAAAGGCTTACTTGGATTGCCTGGGTCAAGTTCCCAATTACTAGGCCAACATATTCTTCTGGGGCATAATATTCCTGCATTTTTGGATTACCTAGATAACCACCCAGATAATCATTGCTTCCAATACTAATGAAGTAAACAGCTTCTGAGAATAGCTCATTTGCTCTTGCTTCTCCTAACTTTTTTGTTAACGATTTTTGAACCTCTTCGAAATGTTTTATCTGTGTCTGAAGATCAATCACCTAAATAACAATTTTAATTAATTCAACTAGTTTAATCCAGATTTTTTTCAAATAAAAAATCAAAGTAAAAATGGCATTGAGTAAATTTCGTACTTGTCCTTGATTGGTTTCTGGAAGAATGCCAGACCCACCAGAGGCAAAGTTAACACCATTGATGAATTCAACTGAAGGTTGTAAAAATGGAGGAATAACTGGCAACTCAGCATATTCAGCTGCATATCAATGGGATAAGTTTGGTAAATTTAATAAAGGAAAATGCTAAAATTATTACAAATTTTACTACAAAAAACTTACAAACTAATGTGGCATTAAATATGATCAGCGTCACCTCAACAAAATAAAAAAATGTTCAGATATTTTATTGTTACAGTAAAGCTTATATAATAAAATTTATAATATCTTTTGCATCACTCTTTGATAAATGTTAACATGGTTGGAATCTAATATTAGAAAAAGATAAATATTTTATTGTAAAATTAGAAAATGATAAGAGATTAAATTTTATAAGGATATGGTGTAAAATCTAAGTTTTACCAATCCAATCCCAATATGCCACATCATTATATTACATATTAAAGAATAAGTACAACCACACTCAATCAATTATAATACACATTTGAAAATCCAACTTAATTAACTATGAGCTTATTAAGATGTTATTATGTATAATATGATTTATTAAATTTTAAGTAAAAAACTGATGTATCAATCTTTTCTTGGATGATATAAAACGTGGGTTTTATACTCAATTTTTATCAAATTCAAACTCAATGATAAAGATACTACTAATTTTACTAAACTTATAAATGGACGTAACAATGAATATAATTGGTGTCACATTAACAACATAATAAATAACTTTCTTAATTACCTTTTGTGGCCGATTTAAAAAGGAGAATACTAAGGTTACTATAAATTTTACTACAAAAGATTTACAAACTGATCTTGTAATAAATGTAATTGATACCACTTCAACAGCAAATAAATAAATATATGAATTATTTTTCTGTGATTAATAACATGTAAATTTATAAGTCTTGTATGGTAATAATATTTCTAGCATATTTAATAGTTGACATATCAATTTATAAAATTTGCATAGCAAAATTTGTTGTATCAATAAAGCACACTAGAAAATTTATAAAAAAGAAAGAATGAAAGTCATTAGATATATAACCAATATTGTTATAGTTGCACTGCAACATGGAGCAGTAATCATTTCTGCTATTTTGAATGTGAAAAGAGAAATATATATGATTACCTATGAAATCTACAATCACACGGCCATCAGAGAAGCGTCCTGTGGGTTCTTCAAAGAAGCCATTGTGTCCATAAGGCTTGTAATTTGCTTGGTATGCAGGAATTGTGTTGATGTAATTATTGTTTCCAGGATCCACAGTGGAGTCTCCAAATATGTAGAAGGGAGTAGCAGTACCACATACCCTGCAAGCAATTGACAAAGCTAGAGTTACACAGATGATGAAGTAATCCATCTGGGAAATTAGCCTTGCCATGACTCTGTCACAGTTGTGCTTCTGATTAGAAGTACTCTTAAATAATTTAATATTTGGTTTTGGCCAGCGATTATTTCAATGACAAGTGATGTATGGTGTTGAATCTTATTGGCTTAAACATTTGAATTCTTCAAAAACATTGAATCTAAACACATTACATTGTAATCATCAGCCTCATTGTGTCTATTAGTGGGGAAACTTATATTTAAAGGAGCTATCAGCTTTAAGATAATAATGTATATTCCACAATCTTACATTAATTAATTGGAGTGGTTAGGACTTAGGTTTACTTAAGGGAATACATTAGCTGTCTTGTCTTTCCAAAGTTACCCTTAAAAAAATTTAGAAAAAATTTCTATCCTTTAAATAAAAAAAAAAAAAAAAAATAGTTATAAAAAATTTGAAATACAAAGTTACCGGTTAGAATAAACCTTTTTTGGATCATTTTTTTATTATTGCATTTTTAGAACCAATAGATACAATGTGGACTGAATCATACTTTTGAATAAGAATCAATTTATAGCCAAATTGTCTAAAATGGATATAAGGGGATCGAAATTGACCAAGTGGACCGAAGTAAACCTAATTGGATTAAATGGGACCGAAATAGACCCAATTGAACCGAATAGAAAAAATAGTTTAATTTTTAGGAAGAACAAATTATCTTCAACACATTTTAGAGAAAAGATTATGCATTGCTAGATTCATCACATGCATTTTGCGAGTGCAATAATGCTTTTTTTTTTTTTGGTTTAATGTTTTAATGTTTAAAAGTGATATATAAATGACCGTGTGTATTTTTTTTTTTTAAAGAAAAAAAAAGAAAAAGAAAGAGGTAAGGTAACGTGGAGTAATGATTAAAAATAAAATAAAAATAGTGTCCAAAGATTTAGGTCAAATAGAAAAGATAAAGAGAAAAGCCTAAAACTTAGGAACAATAAATTACTTTTTTAACCGTTTTTGTTTTTTAATTTAAAATTATTTAACTAAAAGATAAGAGTATTTTAAAGAGTTTAAAATTTGTGTGAGAGTATTTTATTACGTAAAAAGTTGAAACCCAAACATGGAATCCTGTTATTAATAGTATAGATATTATAATACAAAATAATTATCCTGCTACTAGTTCTAAAATAAAATAGAATTAATCTCCCAAAAAAAAAAAAGAATTAAAACAAGAAAAAATAGTTAGAAAAATAATGTTGGTCTATTTATTCGACCCACCAGAACCCAACCCGGCCAGACCCTTATCTAAATCGAACCTAATTTTAAAAATCACAATTCACACGGACACCAACCCCATCTGAAGGAAAAAAAAAAAAAAAGGGCTAGATAAAACTCGCTCTGAACTCACTAGTAATCAAGAACCAAATCCTTGCAAGAACTCATCGTCATCAACATCTTCCCTCTATGAAACCCAAGAAAGAAGGGCCAGACATGAATCCCAAGAAAGATTCCACACCAAACCTTTCTTCAAGTACAAAAGATTTAGATAAACCTTACAACAACAATTCACCCAAGATTGAAGATGCTATGGCTCCCTACTGTCCCATCAACCATGGAAAAGGACAGTCACCAAGAACAAGGCCACCCCTTTCTACTCTATTAAGCCTAATGAATGAATACAAATATTTTGAAGAAATGTTACTCGCGGATGTAGACGCTGTGTCTATATACTGTCTCATTAGCCATGAAGAAGGAGAGTCACCAAGAAAAGAATTATCCTTTTCTACAACTACCCCAATAAGCTCAATGAGTGCATACGAATCTGATAAAAGAATGTCACTCAAAATTGAAGACGATGTGTCTTAATACTTACCATTTTTTTCCATATAATGGTAAACATATAGCAATTTAAGAGCAATAGTAGAAAATAAAGTGAATACATAACCATCACATGATGTTCATAAATTAGAATACAATATCAAAAGAAAAAGAACCCATTGGTTCCTCGAATGATCAAAAGAAAAAGTAAGTATTGTTACAAAGCCGATAATAACAAAAATAATGCCACGTCTTTAGTCCTTTAGAATTTGGGGCTGCAACAAACTAAAGTCTCTGCCAGACTACTTGCTTACTGCTCCATTATTGAAGGAATTGTAGATTAATAATTCAAAGCTTCTCACAAAACGTTACCGAAGAGGGATTGGAGAGAACTAGCACGAGATTTCTCATATCTCTAACATCATGTTTGATTGGAAGTGGGTGCAATTACACGGTGAACCCCAATTTGATTCAAAGGTAACTTTGCTTCCTTTCTTCTTCTTCCTTTATTTTATTTTTTCATTCCAAATATATCAATTAAATATAAATATATGGATTGGATTGTGAAATCAATCTGGAAGTTTAGTTTACTCCAACTCTCCTCCACCCATGCCAACTTCTACGCGTGCATTTTAATTATTTATTAAATATATCAATTAAATATATAAATGTATGGGTTATGATTAAATTTTATATTTCTTGTTCATTTTTTGGTTTAATATTATATGGGTTCTTTGTGGGTTTTGTTACTTATATGCTTTTGTTTTGATAGTTTTGCAGGCTCTCCCTCCCCATTGGTTCCTCGAATGATCCTTCAACTGCATAACTTATACCAGATGAATAACCAAGTACTCGATGTGCAAGAAAAATTAGCCATGGTTGCTTTTGCCAATCGACTGATGCCAAGCAATGCTCAATGAGCTTGTATTGCTCGATTCCTTCCCTCTAGTCATGTTCAGTGTCAGCTATGCAGAAGTGGAACATGCCATAATCGGTGGAGTACCTGAAAAATGAAAATAATATTGTTTACACCAGTTTCTTGCACATCTAGAAATTAAGTCTATTATAGGCCACATATGGGGAGATTGTATTGGTACAATATTAATAAAACATATAAATACATAGCTATAGGTGAATGCCAATCACTTAGCAATCTACTTTTTCATATAAAAACATAGACATATAGGTGAATGGAAAGCACAAGAAGTTTGAAATGATATTCTTGTACCAGAATTTGGCTATGTTCTCAGTAGGGACATAAACATAGTCTCCGCCAACATGCCACATTCCCCCCAGAGTCCATATTCCCATAGAATGATCCAGTCATGGTTACCACTGTAAGGATTGTTCACCCAATGGCACATAAGACAAGGTACAAGACAAGTATAAGCTCAAATATTATGAGTGATATATTAAGATGAAACCTTGCAATCATGTATGGCACGGTTGATGCAATTGGCTCAACTTGTGCTGTAAATTGGTCCCACTATGAAATGTATCCAATTTGCATAACAAATATCTCAAATGTGGAAAACTATATCAATGCTCTTTAGGAGTGGCAAATGGGTGGGTTTGGGGTGGGCATAATTGGGTTGGGTTTATAAAATTCATTTATCCATTAAAACCCATTTAACTAATTGCTTCTAACCCAACTCCAACCCAACCCAATTATTATGGGTAAACCTCAACCCACCCAATTACCCATTTATCAAAATTACCAAAATGCCACTAAAGTGAAAATGACCAAAGTACTTTAAAATCTTTAGAAAATGACCAAAATACCCCTGAAATCCAAAAAATGACCAAAATACCTTTAAAACAAAAAAATTACCAAAATACCCTCCAAAACTCAAAAAATGATCAAAATACCCTTGAAACCCAAAAAATTACCAAAATACCCCTGAAACCCAAAAATTGACCAAAATACCTCCAAAATCCAAAAAATGACCAAAATACCCTTAAAACTTGAAAATTACCAAAATACCCCCAAAACCCATAAAATGACTAAAATACCCCCGAAACCCAAAAAATTACCAAAATACTCCGAAACCTGAAAATTACCAAAATACCCCCAAAATCCAAAAAATGACCAAAATACCATTGAAACCTAAAAATGACCAAAATACCCCTATAACCTCAAAATTACCAAAATACCCATAAAACCTAAAAATTACCAAAATACCCCCAAAACCCAAGACTAAAATACCCCCAAACCCAAAAAATAACCAAAATACTCCCGAAACCCAAAAAATTACCAAAATACACACAATTATTTATATATTACTTTTAAACATTATAACACTAAATCAAAAAACAAATAAATAAAAAGAATATTATTGCACGTGCAAAGTACATGTAATGAGTCTAGTATGTGTGTATATATATATCTACTAATTTTAGCAACAAACAAAATTACATTTTGCCATTCTTAACAATATCATTAATTCTTTTTAGAGTAATGTTATAGCTACAGACTTATATACAACATTTTTACAAACTGCTGATGTACAAATTCTTACTGATTCACATATGGGCTCATCACTTACATTACTTTTTTACTTACTAATAACCACTCGCTATATCAACAATTTGTAAAAAAATTTGTAATTCTATCATTTTAAAGGTTCATTAAAAAATTGATACATCTAAAATTTAAAATAAAATATACAAGCTCAAAAAAATTAGGCAACAACGTTCCACTAAACTATCACATTGTGTCATTCTCGGCAACAACATTCCACTAAACTATCACATTGTGTCATTCTCATTAATTTCATTCTGATCCTTCTTTTTACGAAAAGCAAATTTGACTATCTGTTTGACATTGAGATGGAAAGGGGATAAAAACAAGAAGCCTGCATCACATGATAAATTTGAGCCTCTTTTTCATAATTTGTTCTTTCACGCTGCTACCCTTCTTGCATTGAACCAATTACACCATTATTGTTTTCACTTTTCCCAGTATTCAATTACTACCTGTCACACATTCGAGCGTATTACACTACCTAGATAGATCAATAAAAGGTGCATGTATTACAATAGAAGTTAAGATGGTAGATGACAATGTTTTTTGCCCTTTGGTTTTTCTTATAAAGGGGACAGTTAAGATGGACATAGGAGCCATGTATCTCAAGGGTCATGGGATCCACATGGACCACATCAATGATAGCACATTTTGTACCTTAATAAATACTTGATAAATTAGGAACAGAGACATGTATTCAACAAAAGGGAGGTTGAGGTTAAGGCAGCTTTCAAAGCATAAATTTTATAGCTTAGATAATTTGTATCAAACCTAATTCATCAACTACAGTCAAATAGCCAAAGGAAATGCAGAAAAATAGTTGAAAACAAACAACTCTAGAGCTATGATTGAAATTAGATGATGGAAGTCAAAACATGAAGCAAAAGATGTCCTGCCATAATTCTTACATGTTCTGGATAATGTTGGAAACAAACACTCAGAAATGACCAAACTGTGGTTGGAATTTCAAGAAAGGCTCATGAAAATTCAATTGCACTAGTCCTTGATCGTCTAGATAGCATTAGCTGATCATGAACCTCCTTTTGCCGCCCTAAACCTCCAGAGAACTTATCAAGTGAACAAGATATGACCAACCTCTCCAAAATTAGAGCATTTTCAAGCAAAAAGGTCACCACATGTAACTCTCCTTTAGTTCCACCAAATTTAAGACAGGTCAAATTACAAAACACAGGCAGATGAGCTAACAATTCCTCTGCAGCATAGCTGAGACCCTACGAACAGAAACATACACCTTTGGTAAGAAAAATAATGAAAGGCAACAACTGCAAAAATAATGTAACCTAAATCACACATAATGGACAACACAATACATTTCAATAATTAGCTTCTAATAAATAGAAAGTAGAATGTTGCATAAGAGACCGTACAATAAGCCAAAATATTCACATATATCCTCCATGTAGAAAAATTACCAAAACAACAGAAAAATTTACCTTAAAATAGCTTCCTTTCACCTAATCCTCATCAACATATGAACTAGATTGAGAGAGGCACAAGTTGCCAAAATCCTCCACAAGGCTTTCTTCCTCAAAATCATGTACAATTGAAAAAGGAAAGCAAAGCATTTATTAGTACATCAAATACAGATTAATGAATATTGCGAGCATATAAGTGATAACTCAGCATTTTGAACAATTCTAAAACCTGACCACTCAAATAAACACTCTTCTAGGATGTCTTAGAGATCCCGTTTGTGCACCTTCATTCATAGAATTACTAAATATAGGATTTATAACAAAGTGTCCAAAATTTATGCCAATTATTAAAAATTTATGACAACTTGATAAAGTAAGAGCACCATGAGACAAGGTAAGCTCGGTTGTTTTTTGAGCATTGTAACATAAAAGGAGGAGGAGAAATCTAATACCACAAAAAATTTAAGTACAAATATAGCAACTCCCCCAAGTCATCAACATTGAACAAAGCCAAATTATCCAGCACCCAAACAAATCATCCAAGGTAAAATGCAATTTCAGAGGCATATCAGAATTGTAAAAGTTTTAATAATAACAATAACAATAAACAAAAAGAAAAAAAAAATGTTTTAGAATTCCATGATCCAACCATGTAAGAACTAGCAATCAAATGAGCAGAAGTAATTAATTGATCAAAGAAGCAAAACCCATTAAGTTCTGAGGTGACCCAGTTCCACAATTACAAAGAACAACACAATTCTGAGCATAGTTCTTCTGGCTAATCCAAAAATGATATAAAAATTGAGCAGAGTAATCAAATTTGATCAAAGAAGCCAAACCCATAAAATTCTGAGGTGACCCATTTCCATAATTACAAAGAACAACATAATTCTAAGCATAAAATTCTTCTGGGTAATCCAAAAATGACATCAAAATTGAAACTTTCAAAAAAAAAAAAAAACTCACCAAACCTCAAGAAAATCAAGATCGATTGCCGAGTTGTTTTTACAATGCATCTTATAATAAAACAATGCAAAGTCTTTCAGAGATTTAATACAAATTTGCTTGCAATATAAACAACGTGCTTAGCCAAAGTAACACGCTAAAGAGACAGTAAAAGTGTTGTGACTTTGTTTGGGAGCGAAGAAAACAAGGGAAAATTTCAAAACTTGAAAAACCTAATAATTAGAAAACAAGGTTGGTACCGAAAATTGCAGTTCAGAGTGGCGAATCAATCATCGAGGACGAGAATTTGAGAGAGAGAGAGAGAGTTAGGGTTTATGAAAAGCTAGGGGGCGAAGAAATTGGCGTTTGAATTAGCAGGACTGAACTTTCCATGTTGAAGTAGTAAATTTCAATTTTGGGGGTTTGAGTTTTGAGAAAATTTCAACGCTGAAGTTGTTGGGTTTCTAGCTAAAACGTGATTGGAGGCCGAGAAAATGAGGGAAAGTTCTAGAGATGAATAGGGAAAGTTCTGGAAACTGACCAACGTGATTGAAACCCTAAAACGTCTAAGGCTGGGTTTTTTTTTTTTTTTTTTTGGGTGGGAAGGGCTGGGTTGAATTTGGGTATATTGTTTTTGGGTTAAATGGGGTTAAATGGGCTTTTAGTTAAAACCCAATAATTATTTGGTCTAATTGGGTTGATGCCCATTTAACCCAACTAATAATTGGGTGGGTTTGGGTTTAATTAGAGTGGGCAGGTTTGGGTAGGCAAATGGGTTTGGGCTTACTTTGACACCCCTAATGTTCTTTAAGTCTCTAATAAGCTCTCGAGTAGTGTTAAGAGAGCCACGCTGGAAATTGTTATATTTGTTGGAACCATCAGCTTCATCCTGCAGAGGGAAAGGTTTAAGCAAACTTCCAGAAACTACAAAAAATTTAGATAGGGCTTTATGATTTTAAACATTGATCCCAAAACTTAAAGCAGCAAATTTTCAATACACGGCAGATTTGATCTTGGAGATCAATATTCTGAGTTTAAGAGAATGAAATTATTGTGCATTCAAAGTGAGAAATTGAATATACTACTGTAAGATTGGGCAGATATTTGTACATTTAATATTATAACAAAAAAAAGCTAAGCAAGATAAATTAGTATGTTGCCGATGATAAATATAAATTAACTACAATAACCCACACACGAGTCATTTATTAGCCATGGCTGCAATATGGGATTTAATAATTTAGATGTACATAAAATTTTCCAATAGACTTCAAACCTTCCCCACGTCACCAAAAATAACTACACGTTGTAGAGAGTTTTGACCAGGATAAGGAGATGCTCTAAACTGATATTGTTGACTCCAAACATATGTACCATTGAACAATTTATGCCCCAGCTTGTAAGTATATCTGTATAATCATCAATAAGAAAAAACATAATTGAATGTCGAGTTACTCATAAGTTGAAAAGCTGAAAGTGAAATTTCAACAAAGTACCCAACCAATAACTTCTATGGTATATCTTATAGCCAAAACTAATCTAGTGAAAATATTCCTATTTCAAATTCAATCCTTTTGGGTCTATGGGTTAGCCCATTGGTTGTTATTGCTGGAGAAGTGTTACTGATTGATGAAATAAGAAAAGAAATTTAAGAGCTTATGGATTGAAATTTTCACAAAATTTTGGCCGAAAAGTAAAACTTATGCTCAAATAAAATTATACAAAGACTAATATTATGGACATAAATGCATAACAAAGGAGGTGCTGCTCCCTCTGCATAAAACTTGGCCCAAAACCCAATTTTTAAGAGTTCACACCTAAAATCAAAATCATATGCAAGAATAAAGATACAAATCAACTTTCGAAACAAAGTTAACAAACAACACCCAAATCTCCTATCAAAATGTTTACCAAAAAAAACCCAAATCAATTAATAGCATTAGGGATTACTAACAACGAATAAAACTAAAGACAAATCATGCGTTGATAGTCAAAGAAACTTTAATAATCTGTATATTATCTGTAAAATCAACTTCGTCTGAGAGAAAGAGAAAGAGAAAGACAAACCTATTTCAAATATCGTCACCGGGAAGAGAACGGCCGATACTGTTTCTTCTTTGGGTTTTGTTTAGCTGCCCTGGGTTCTTGTGGTTGATTAGTAAGAGAAGAAGCCGAATTCTGGGTTCTTTAGATAAACCGAATCGGAAGCGTGATATAGAGTCCGAAGCGTGACGCGTGATAGAGAGATAAAGAGAAAGACGCGTGATAGAGAGAATTTTGTTTTTGAGAAGGAGAAGCGTACAGTGAATACTGGGTTTTTTTTTTGTTTTTTTACTTTTTATATATATATATATATATAATTTGTTTGACCAGTAGTCAGTATTCATTTTAAATTACTCCAAATTAAATGAATGGTCCAGATCAAATTTTTGTTCATTTAATGGTTTAGATTTAGATGGATATCACACCCCTAAAAATAAAGAAGGTACGGTAGAGTGACCCATAAATATATATATATATATATATATATATATAAAAAGAGGTGGATTATTGTTATGTGTTTCCTCTATTATTTTGTTTTTTAATTACTAGCTTCTACACGCCTAGGCTGTGTCAGTTTTTCTCTACATCTATATATGTGAGAGTGGTATTTGGGTTTGGAATAGGGTTAGGATTAGGGTTATTAATTATTGTGAGAGTACATATAATAACCACAACCACAACACCAAAGTCTAAGCGGTGAAAATTGAATCAATGTCTTCAAGTCCAAAGTCGGCAATGGGAGCACTTAAGTCTCTTTGGAGGCTAGAGAAGGCATTTGCTAAATATTTCATCAAGAGGGTGCTTTTGGATCTCTTACTCTCTCTTTTTTGCTGGACAGAGCTAAGCTACGCCTTTGGTTGGTTCGACCGTGTCCCTGATGATGTTAATGTTGGGGTTTTACTTTATCGTGCTTCATTGTGGCTGCTTATGTTTTACCTCATCAGGTGGTTAAGGTTGCGGATTTTTAAGCTTTGCGTTCCAAACAACAATATTGACGACAAGGATTATTTGCCCAGAATATATCAATTGGTTTAATAGAGATTATTATCTTCCGCATGCACGTCTTTTTTCATAGATTTATGAACGACTGGCTTTGTGTCTAGTTCATGTAAATTGTTCGAGGTGAACGTATTTAATTATTATATTCATTCTGAATTTCTTTTGGATAGTGTTATTCTCTTTTTTTTTTTTTTCTTTTTTAATTTTAATTTCTTCTTCATTGCTCTCGTTTTATGTATTCTTAATTCCTTGCATTCAGTGAACGGTAAAAATAGAGACAGTTTATGTTTATGTTTATTTTTTTGTTTTTTGTGTTTTTTGGGTAAGGATTTCGTTTTAGACCAACTGTAAGAGTGTTTGTTTTCACGAAGGGGATGTGTATTTGTGTAGTTGGTTTCCACACAGGCCCCACTAGGAGATCAGTGGGATGAATAGGTGACATTAGTGTTTGAGTTTATCTACTTACTGTAATTAATTTATTGAGTAAAGAGATGAGAGAAGTTTTAATCAAGTATTGGTTCTCAGAAGTCAGGATTTTCTCAGTCAAATCTAAATTTTCTGAGTCTATCAATATTATGGCTTATAGTTTTCTGTTGAAACTCATTTTGTTGTCTCGGTTTAGTTGGAGGATCTAAGCTTTTGGTGTTGTCTTGTGCTGATGTTGTACCCTAAAGACTTATTTAAATAAAAGAAAAACATTTTACTCAAAACAAATAAACAATCATTCAGCAAACCCAAAAAAACAATCATTCATTTGAATGGTTACAGCCTCTTCACTTTCTGTTAATGAGGCTCTTCTGTTCCTTATCATCGCCTCTGTACAAAACCGTACCTTTTTCTCCATTTACTACTGTTGTGCCAAACCAAACAACACCCACAAGGTGGAAAACCTTTTCCCACATTTTCCAACAATGCTCACACCAACGAGCCCTGAGTCCAGTCAAACAAGCCATTGCTCGCATGATTGTAACTGGGTTTCAGCCCACTGTCTTTGTTACCAACTGTTCAATGCAAATGTATGTGAGATGTGGTGGCTTGGAATATGCATTACCATGTGTTTGATAGAATGTTTCAATGAGACATAGTGTCTTGGAACACCGTGATTTTTGGATATGTGGGATGTGGGAAGATGGGGTTTGAACAGTCAGTTTTTGACTCGATGCCTGAGAGGGATGTGGTGTCATAGAATTCTTTGATTTCAGGGTATTTGCAGAACGATGATTATTGTGAAGCTGTTGGTGTTTTTGTTAAAATGCAGAAAACCCCGATAACTTCACTTATGCAACAGTTATTGGTACTTGTGCTAATTTGGCTACCATTGGACTTGGGAAGCAAATCCATGCTCAAATTATTAAGCTGCAATTGCAATTGGACGTGTATATAACCAGCACTCTTGTTGATATGTGCTCAAAATGTGGAGTCATGCAAGACTCCTAACTAATGTTAAGAAAGCACTTTGGTGAGATCCCGTGACATGGAATGCCATGATCTGTGGCTATGCTTACTATGGTCTAGGAGAAGAGGCCCTAACAACTTTTGAGAATATGCAGCTTGAAAATGTGAAACTAACCCATACCACTTTTGTTTCAGTTCTCTGGGCCTGTGGGCACATTGGGCATGTTGAGAAGGGGTTGCAATGCTTCCATCCTATGCTAAGTGACTATGGTTTAGATCCTCATCTGGAGCATTATTCATGTATGGTGGATATATTAGGCAGGTCCGGCAAAGTTAATGAGGCTTTAAAGCTTATTCAAGAGATGCCTTTTGCAGCTGATGATATTATATGGAGAAATCTTCTTAGTATTTGCATGATGCATGGGAATGTAGAGGTGGCAGAAAAAGCAGCCAATTCTCTCCTGCAATTAGACCCTCAAGACTCTTCTGCTTATATACTTCTATCAAATATCTATGCTCATGCAGGTATGTGGAGTGCAGTTTCAGAGATGAGAAAAATAATGAAGTACAATATGTTGAAAAAGGAACCGGTTTGCAGTTAGATTGAGGTAAAAGATGAGGTTCACACCTTTCTGGTGTGTGACGAGGCTCATCCGAGATGCAAAGATATATATGAGAAGCTTGGTATACTAATTAATGAGATGAAGTGGGATGGGTATGTTCCAGATATTGATTTTGTGCTTGATGAGGGAACTGAAGAACTCAAAGAGCAAGAAGAGCTTAGATCTTGCGTGTAAATTATGTAGTTTTACAACCACAGGACAAACGTGAGTTTTTTCAATTATTTGGCGATGATGGAAATTCAGAATTATTCAGGAACAGATACAAAAGAGTTGGACACAAGTCCAGCAGCTCATTCAGCAAGGCTTTGTGGTAAGACTACACAACTTTTGACATTGCACTGGGATTTGTCTTATATAATTTGAGAGTCCTTAGAAATTTAGAGATCATTGTCGCCGTGTCTAGGAAGAAATGGTAAGCACTGGGGTTATAAGGATGACATGAGGCTGAGGGTGGCTGAGGCTTTGTGGTAAGACTACACAACTTTTGACATTGCACTGGGATTTGTCTTATATAATTTGAGAGTCCTTAGAAATTTAGAGATCATTGTCGCCGTGTCTAGGAAGAAATGGTAAGCACTGGGGTTATAAGGATGACATGAGGCTGAGGGTGGCTGAGGGTGACTGATGATGATGTGAGGGAAAAGGGTAAAATGGGATGTATCACCGGTGATGGGTGGTGACTGCAGGTGTGCTAGTGATGGGAGGCCTGCTGGTGTAGGTCTTGCCAATGGAGCTGGCGAGGTAGAGGTGAGGCAGTCTACAGTGTCGCAGGTGAGGGTAGAGAATAAGATAATGAGTAACCCTTCAATGTTTCAGAATTGGCTAGGTGCTACCCAGAGTTTTTCTTCACCTGAAGAAGCTAAATCCTTTTGCTTGGATACCATTGAAGAGGAGATCTCTATATTGGAAAAGGAGCTCCCAGTAGCTCATCAATGTATAATTTATTGCCATAGTGATTTTCAATATAGTAACATAACGATTGATTAAGAAACTAATTCTATAACCATCAGTGTAATTTTATTTTTCTTTTTGCTGGTTATCTAAATTTCCCTTCGCAGAATTGGAATCTATAGGTGATCAAGCCATGTTTTGAATTTTCTCATAAAACATGTAGTGTCATGACATGACGAGGATGTACAGTTGTTTGGTATTCCTTGTGGAATGCAAAATATAGGAGATTAGAATACTTCACCTTTTGATCACTTCATGGTTGTACAGTACATATTGTTCCGAAAATTTGTTGATTTGTGCTAGATTGAACAAGAGCTTTTATTAAATAATAAGAGCTTGCATGTGCCTTCTAATTTTGAACTCTGCATTTCTTTTCTTATCTTGAGAGAGAGAGAGAGAGAGGGAAATACTTTTCTTTTTGTCTTCCCACCTAATGTGCATCTAATTCCAAAAGAAGAGCAAAAAGCAAAGTACTTTGAAACTCGTTATTCTCGAATCTCTATGCAGGTTTTCAAGGCTAGTAAGAATTACTGGAACTTGGAAGTGAATTTAGAAATTACTGTTAACATTGCCTTTTGTTTCAGTAGTAGCTGCTTTGATAACAGTACCTTTTGTTTCAGTACAACAAACAACTCTCCCTCACTCTTACACAAGACCCAGTGATTTCCACCCAACAGTATCTATCTACTGAAGTATAACAAAATTAAATTACAACTAAAAGAATTGTCCCAATTATATAAACAAAGGGATTGCCAAATTAGTGATGTTTCGACTGCTACCATATTCAGTGCTCTCAGCAATTTCCTTCAAACTAATCCAAGATTTTCTTCTTCGTTTATTTGAGCTAACAGTTTTTTCTACATCTATTGGAGTAGAATCATTTTCAGGTCCAGCTGGTTTCTTCAATGCTGATTGATTCCTCTTTCTCCTTCTAGCCTCCAACAAAATAGAACCACTACTCACCAATGGAGTCACAGGACTATCTGTGGTAGGGACCAATGGAGTTACAGGACCATTTGTGGTAGGATTCTCCGTGGCTAAGGCTGGTGAAGCTATCTCATCTGTTTTATAGCTATCATCTTTGCCTCTGGTGACCTTCTCCAAGCTAGTGCACTTCCGAAGCCTGGATTTTGCAGGTTCTGATTTTAAAGATGTTTTGGCCTTTGAGGGACATATCTCTTTCATATGTCCCTTTGGGGTCCCTCTCCTTAGATTCCAATGTGAACAGAAGTAACACTTGTACACCACATTGTTCTGTGTAAAACCATTAGTTTTGTTGCGCCTATGTCTTTGCTTTTGCCCTATTCTTTTCTATTCGAACAGTGCAGTTAAACCCAGGTTGAAGAATTGTTTCACATCTGCATTACAGTTACAAGGCAATTAGAGTCACTCTATATGTTATTTACCACAAAAGGAAAGAGCTTAACTTATAAGTCCAACAAGCTATACAAATGAAACCAACAAACAATCGAAATCAATGTTGGTGGCGTACTTTTCCTCTAGAATTCATAATAAGTAGATGTTGTCAGTGCAATTTGAAAGTAATAGAAAACATCCATTTCCTTGCTTCCATGTAAATAGGTAATCAAGCAAAAAATATATATTATCATAAATCAGTGGGTAGTTCAACTCATAAAATTCTTACAGTTATTAAGGATATCCAACAAGGCGAATAAAAAATAAAACAACAACTATTTGAAGAACTCCATTTGATACATCATATTTGCCAATCAATTTAAGACCAATATTTTTATTAAATTTCAATATCCTATAGGTTACATGATATTATACTCTAATGCAACTCTTTAATGCACAAAATCACCAAGTCGATTAATGCCACACTGAAGACTCGAGACAGATCAAGAAATAAAAATCTCTCTGGTCAAATGATATGTCCTATCAAAGACCAAGTAGCTAGATTCTTGTTGGGATTAGGATGTTGTCAATACTGAACTAAGCAAAATTTGCACCAAAGAGAGTTGGCAAATGGGACGATAATAAAAGTTCATCTATTCATGGTTTGAGAGACAAAAACCCATGTGTAGGTTCTAGTTGTTTCAATGAAGCTTATGATTTGTATTAGACTCTTGAAGGTTTATGCCTGTGGTTTGGACAGTGATTCCATATGCATATTGTCTCACCGGTCTTAAGGGTGTTGAAAATTTCCAAGATTTCTATTAAACTTCTTTGCATATATTAATGAAGGTGATAGAGACATGCCAACTACTTCCATATTGACTTACTCTAACCAATTTCGAGCATAACTGCAAAAAGAACACCCTCTTTCGATTTAATCACTCAAATTCCATTAAAATTTCTTCCTATTTACATTAAGTAGAACACCTAAGAACTTATTATTCCACACTTTCAACACATTTAATTCTTTAGCATTAGCATTGGCTAGCACAACAAATAAACAAAAATCTCAATTGAAATTCTCCCCAATGCAAAGACTCAGCTCTTGCATTAAAAGCTTATATGGACAAAACCACATAACTCTCAGTATAATTACATGCATCTTCAAAAGATAAAAAAGTTTGTGCACGTGCACCTCCATGCACATCGGTTATTTTGACTATCAAAACTAAATTAATGCCAATGGAACTTACCTATGTTGGAAATAAGGTCTGTTTGGACCCAATTGTGGGCAGTTAGATGGGATCCAAAAAGGCAAAAAGATGTACTAGTTGGAGAGTCAGTTATTGGTGGCAACTACTATTTTTGACAAAAACTAACTTAATACATTGTAAATTAACATAAAACATGGAGAAAGAAAATTATTTTCTCTCCTCTCTTTTCTCCATCTCTCTCCAAATAAGATTACTCCTTGAGGTTTTATAATCACCCTAATTCCAGAAGCTTGGATACGCTTCTTTTATATAGGTAGATAGTGGGGGTGGGAGAGGTGGGGTTCAAACCACAAAGAATGTCATTACTACTGAGTTATCACGTGAACCCCATACGCATGGATACACACTAACTATTATTGTAATTCTGCAGTCATCAACCGGTATAATTAGTGTAAACTAAGCCGACACCAATCCACATTTGATCCCGCATTCAATTCCATCTCAGCAATCTCTCTCTCTCTCTCTCTCTCTAAATATTTTCCTTTCCTTGCATAAAATCCCTTTTAGTATTCAACCTACACTAAATACCTAAATACAAGACAACTACTTTCATTTCTCTATTTAGCAGCAATTCAAAATTCAAACAAATTACAAACAAGAATTTCACCAAAACATCCCATCTGTTCTCCTACTCCATGCTCTAATTTTGTTGTCAAAACAGTTTACCATATTCAATAAGAAGAAAAATTTTAATATTCCAAGTGAATCTAAATTGCAACAAAGATGTAACCATGCAATCCATTTTTTTGAAAGGTAAGCAGAAAACTTTTATAAATGATAGAAAAAAGAGAAATACAAGAAGTTCATGATGATGAACAACAAGGGTAATCAGGAAACTAAGCTAAGGGAGGACAAAAACTTAGAGAGAGAAGAACAATCAGTAAAACCCCAACAACGAGACCACTCCAAAAGAATACGAAGGCATAAAAGCTTTAACTCATCCAACATCTTCTCTTTGTCTTCAAAGGATCGACGATTTCGTTCCAACCACACAATCCACATTAAGCACTCTGGAACCAAGTTCCAAATGTCCGAGTTATGCTTCCCCTGGTAACCATGCAATCCATACCAAACTAACTATCAAATAACCTGCAAACCTAAGCCCAAATTGCTACAAGCAATTCCCAATACAACAACAAAGCCTTAGTTGCAAAACTGCTGTGTCAGCCATTGATCCTCAACGGACTAATTAGAATTGTTCACTGATATTCCTCTCTATCATATCATCCTATCCAAATCATACTTTCTATCAACTCCTTGATTAACGTGTCTATTTTTTACTACTTCTATCAACTTTTCTTAATTGCAAAACTATAAAGTCGACCATAGGCTCTCAACAATCATTCACAATTTTCTTCTTTATCACTTCATCATATCCAAAATCATGCTCCCTATCTACTCTTTAGTTAAATTTCTCTTTTACGGTTTCTATCAACTCTTTTTAATTGCAAAACTATTGTGTCAACTATGGATTATCATCAGGCTAATTAGAGCCTTTCACTTATATTCTTCTCTTACATTATCAAATCCAAAATCGTACTCTCTATCAACTCTTAACCAACATGTCTTTTTTACTACTTCCATCCACTATTTTTATGAGCAAAAGACTATTGGGTCAACTATGGAGTCTCTTACAGACTAATCAGGCTCTTTCACTTATATTCCTCTCTATCATTACATCCTACCCGAAATCATACTCCCTATCAACTCTTCAATTAACATATCTTTTTCTTACTCCAAAACCAAAACAAAAAACAAAAAAGTATTTTTTACTACTTCTATCAAACCTTTTTTGTTGCAAAACTATTGGGTCAGTGGTGAATTTTCAATAAACTAATCAGTCATTCACATATATCATATATTCTTCTATATCATTCAATCCTATATAAAGCCATACCCTCTATCTACTCTTTAATCAAGTACACAAGAAATCCAACCTCTCACAAGAAAACAGAGAATGGTTCGGTGGCATCCCCGTGGCCTCCGTTACAGCAGCCAAACGTTGCCCAAAAAAAGCACCCAAAGAAGGAATAGCGGCCTCCCCACTGGCCCACGTTGCAAGCTTCTGCAAATGCTCAAGCTTTAACATGGACTTAAAATTGATAGAGTTGCCTCCTTTACTTTGCTTTTTTCCAGTGATCTCTTACCTCAATGAGATTGAATTGTGAAAGCCATTTGAAGATGACAACTTTTGCACTGATTTCTTGTTCCCAGAACCTACTCCTCCTCCTCTCTTGCCCACGTTGTCTTGTCTTATGTTCTGTTATTTTGATGAACATATGCAATGCAATTATGCAACTGCCGTCTTTCTTTTTATATGAAACTAGTCGTTAATCTATGCAATGCATGGGAAAACTATTGTGCAAGTAGATGTTTACAATTATTTGTCTCTTCCACTTTGATTGTACATAGTCGCAATCCCGTGCAATGCATGGAATAATTTGAGAAAAATAATATATATATTTACTTTGCTTAAAAACTCACTTTAAAATGAATAGGCTGGCTTTCTACTCATAATATGACTCAACATACTCAAAAACTAGAATCACGTTTGATTAAAGGAAAAGAACAAAAATATATAACAAATGAAAGTTTTCCATTATGTTTCTTTCTTTTACTTATTAGGAAAAAAAAAAATAGCAATAAAAAAGCATATCAATCAATTTATTGAATTTGATTTGAATACAGCTTAGAATAAAAAAAAGGGTCTCTCTCCTATAATTGAAACACTTCAATTTGGACTCTTTTCATATGCTATGCACTAATGTCCTGGCTACTGTAGACAATAATTTGGGATGATAATAAACACCGTTTCCTCTTGGATCATGACAACAGAAAGAACTTGCAACATCTAACATTCACTGAGGTAAAAGAGATGACAATCCAACTACAAAGAAAGACAACTCAAACCAATAATTTTATTTGGTAGAACAAAATGGTATATAATTGATATTAAGATATGGTTGGTACTTAATGTCACCGATCACAAAAATATAAAGAGATGTATATAGGTTGCTAATCCAAGTATACTTTGTTATCCATTAGAAACTGTTTGTTGAAATAGACACATCCATCATCAAAAGTTTAGGTAACAAACTAATAACATAAAACTACCCATCAAGTGTTAGTTTTAAAACCAACACATGGTATGTAATAAACTAATAATTTTTTTATAAAAAATGGTCTTCAAAGTGGGATAAACAAATAAAAGCAGCATTAAATAGAGACACAACTACTAAGATGGCTTTCACATCAATATCTAAAAATTCCTAAGGAAATAATATTCTCACTAACCCAAGGCATGAGTTGCATCATTGCATTCTTTGTTGACCCTTTTAAAAGATTTTGTGCTATTTCACTTAACAATTGTCATAAACAATGGTGTGGTTTGTCTTTATACATAATGACAGAATTGAATCTTCAATGTACAACTCCTACTCTCCACTTGAAAATATTATCTTCAAAATAAGAGAATTCAAAAGTAAAAAATAATTCAATTAGAAGGAAATAAAAGAATCAATATATATTTTTCTCCTATTAATGGAGACTTGCAATTTATATGCACTATCCACTTCCCTCCCTTTACCACAAATCCGAAAACGATGATTCCTAAAACGTGGATGAAAATAAGCTTTCTTAGGTCAATCAGTACATTTATGTAACTAAAATTCATTGTGATATTCAACAGAAGTAGTAGCTACAAACACTAATCTAAATCCTTATCCTTATCCATTATAATTCTACAAACACTAATCTAAATCTTTTTTTTTTTTGGATAAGTAATCAGAGAACTGTTATAAATGAGGAAAAAAGAAAAGTACAAGTAGTTCATGATGATGAACAACAAGAAACAGTAAAACCAAACAACAAAACAAAAGAGAGAAATCAGGAAAGATAATCTAAGGGAGAACATAAACTCTGAAAGAGACGAAGAATCAGTAAAGCCCTAACAACGAGCCCACTTAAAAAGACTACGCTGGCATAAAACCTTTAACTCATCCAATGTCTTCTCTATGTTCTCAAAGGAACGACGATTTCGTTCCAACCAAACAATCCACATTAAGCACCCTGGAATCAAATTCCAAATATTTGAGTTGTTTATCCTTATCCATTGTAATTTATTCTCAAAGTAACTGCATACCACTTTTTGATTCCATGCAAAATTATGAAAAGACCAGGGTAAAAGTTCTAAAATTTTAAACCTCCTACTCATATAAAATGAATGCTCAGATCAATGACAGCTACAATTTTAAATCTTATCCATCATAAATAACCTAAAATTTACACATGCAAAAATGCTGCTTTATTATTAGGGGGAAAAATTAGAGTCAAAGATTATCTACATAGATAGAAATGTGTCTCAAACTCAAGATTAAACTTCAACCTTAATTATTTCAACAACATACCAATTATGTTCTAAATGTAAGTTTGCATCTGACAGAATTCAAGTAGCTAAATACATGTTGATCAAAATGAGCAATGTCCATTGAAGCAAAATTACTTAAAAAGGGAAACTGAAAAAGGTCAGTCATGTTGCATACCAGATCTGCATTATTGATGACAGCAACATCAGACCGTTTCAGTGCAGTTAACTCAAAGGCTCCCTTAAAGGTACAAGAGGGAGTATTGGCAATTACCTAACAACGTTAACCCATTGACCATTACTATCTCTAGATCATGCTGCAAGCTCTAGTGCTTTATCAATAATATACGCTATCAGTATAACTTCTCACTAAGTAAAAATATGCATGCTTCAAGACTTCATCATTAAAATCAAGATAGTAATCAACATCAATTGAAAGGGAAAAAAATCAATTACAATAACAACAAAAAATCTAAAGATTTTCTAAAACAAAACCCAACAACTATATAGCATCAAACCAACCGTGCCTAAAATTATTATTAAACCTCATAACTATTGGCAACACACAAATACATATCACTAAAAATTATGAAACCACAATCTACATCAATATGAATTAATTTTTCAGCCAAAATAAATTAATCATCAGGCCGACTCTTAGGCCTTTCAAAAACACAGAAAAAAAAACCATTAAATCGATACTATCTCCACTATGAAACCCATCGATATTTACAATATTTTCTTACAAAACCTGTAGAATTTGAAATCCCTAAATTGGTAGAAAACCTAATTGAAGACATATAATTAAAACATAACTTTGAGGCTCTGTTCCATTTAAACCAATTTCAATCTAAATTTTAACCCATATCAATCAAATAAAATTTAAACTTGAAAAAGATCAAATTGGAATTCTTCATACCTGAAAAATCGTACAACATCAGAAACAGAAAAGGATCCAAAATCTTTAAGTCAGTCCTAAAAATCAAGTGCCCAGAAAGGGGGCCAAAAAATAATCAATGCCCAGATGATAAAAACTTGAACAAAATAACCATGAATCAAAATTGACATTAGCCAGAGGAGTTGTGTCTGAGAAAAGGAGGAGGGAGTTGCATTGAATGAGAGAGTTAAAGAAGAAGAAGGAGGTTGGAGTGAGTTTGATTGAGGGGTTTGTTAGGGCTGAGTTTGCATTTGAGAGATAGTGTTGAGAGTGTAGGAAGAAAAAATTAATTGCGTATGGGTAGGGTTTTTTGGGCAAAATTTGCCAAACAGTACAATTTTCTAAATTTTTTAGTCAAATAGCACGCGTTCAAAGTTATTTAGTTAGTTGGACTCTTTTTGGAAGTCGATTTTAGCATACTCAACTTCCTACTAATATTCAACCCACCCACCAAGTCTGACATGGATTAAATAAATGAAAAGAGCCACATAGATGCACCTAGAAGCCGAGTTTCTTGAACTTGACTTTGAAAGTTGACTATATAGAACACGACTTCAAGCTCAGGTTAAAACAATTTCGTGGGGGGGGGGGGGGGGGTAAAAAGGGGAATCCGAGTCTCCCATAATCGATTTTGAGATATCCCACAACTTTCCCTTCTCTTCCTCTCCGGTGTCCTTCTCCGTTGTTCATCATCTTCCTCTCCGGTGTCCCTCTCCATCCATCATCTTCCGCTGGCGGTGCGTTTTTGCCCATAATTAAGTCGTTGTCGCTCTCTGCCGGGAGTAAACCCGGTGACCCATCTACTAAAAAGGGGAATCCGAGTCTCCCATAATCGATTTTGAGATATCCCACAACTTTCCCTTCTCTTCCTCTCCGGTGTCCTTCTCCGTTGTTCATCATCTTCCTCTCCGGTGTCCCTCTCCATCCATCATCTTCCGCTGGCGGTGCGTTTTTGCCCATAATTAAGTCGTTGTCGCTCTCTGCCGGGAGTAAACCCGGTGACCCATCTACTAAAAAGCTCGATTCTTATCTTGTTCAATCTCAATTTCAGGTTTGGTTATGTTACGCATTTTATTTAATTTGGTTTTAAGTTTTAATTATGATAATTTCGAAACATTGATATTCGGTTTTGTGTGTTTCTCATTATTAAATGTGATCATGTAGGTATGATATGAGGGTCATTGAAGTTATAGCTTTTTTTTATTATCTAGTTGATGCTCAGTTTTTTTTTTTTTTTTAATTGTTTATATTTTAAAATTTTGATTAAGTTAAGGATGCTATTGGGATTTTTATATAGTTGATGTAGACCCTTTTTTTAATATTAAATCTGCATATCTATGGCAAAATGGTGACAATGATCCTTTTGTTTTAACTTTTAGTCATAATCTTGGAGCTTTTTGTATGTTGTTCTTCTGTATGAATGAATTTAGTATTTTTTATTTTTTTGAAGACCCTAAAAAAATTTTCATATTGATTTGGTCTTTTAGTTGTACAAGTAACAAGATATACTTGGTTAAAGCTCTAGGAACTAGAGTTATTTAAACTTAGATAAATCACAAAAATATTCATATTAAGCAACATGTAAGCAATACCATGTTAGGTTAGTAGCAATCATATTAAAAATGCAAGAATTGATAATCATATCTAATCATTTGAGTAGTGTGTTACTTGAATGGCTTCTTGTTAGGTTTCATTATGATTGTCTTTTATATATTCCTCTAGGAACTTAGAAATTTTCCAACCTTGGTTGTCAGAACCAAGACTTTTTCAGTAGTTGATAATATTAGATCCTTAAAAGGTAGAGAGCCAATTGACCACATAGCCAAATATTCACGGGCAATAGTTGATAAACTGTAGACAATTACTTCATAAAACCTATTATTTATTAAACCATATATGGTGTAAGTCTCTCTCTATTCAATGTCACTAACCAATATTGCACATTACACAAACCTATTATTTATAGTTGATATAACACAAAAACTTTGTGTAGCATGACAATAGATCCTAGACCCATTGATCGTAGTGTATTGATGGAACAAGTTAAACATCGATTTGAGTTACTGTGGAACCCTGGGGGACAAGTAATTGCATGAGTTTTCTTGTATTATGCATTCATGTCATAACTCTAATTAGCCATAAATACTAAATATTTGCATAAGATTTTATCTATCGTTATAATATTTGCAAGATCCTCCTGGCACACTAGATTGTCGAAGTCACCATGAAGAGTTGACACTTTGAGTTCCTACGGTAGATGATTGTGTCCTTGCCATTGTGAGGTTACTTGGTCTAGAGGGTCTGCACTTGGTCCCATCCATACAGCTTGACCATGCATTGATCATTGCATTTGTAGAGCGATGGCACCCAGAGACCCATTCGTTCCACCTACCACATGGTGAGATGACAATCACATTGCAAGATGTGGAAGTTATCATGGGGTTGCCCATCGAGGGTGAGGTAATGGTTGGGCCCAATAAAAGAACTTGGACAGATGAGTGTGTTGAAATGCTTGGAATTCAAATTCCAAATGACCCTCAAATTGTGCCAAGAGGTCCAAGGATTCTGATACCCACACTTGTCGAAAGAATCAGACAACCACTACCTCCGGATGCCAATGAGATTCAAGTTCATCAGTACACTCGCTGCTATATACTAGCCCTACTAAGGGATATGGTATTTCTTGACAAGTCCGGAGATAGGGTCCATTTCATGTGGTTAGAGTTCATGCAGAACCTTCGTAATCGCACAAGTATAGTTGGGGTAGTGTAGCCTTATCATGGTTGTACAGACAATTGTGCAATGCAACTGACAAGAAGGCAAAGCAAATTGGCGGACCATTGATTTTGGTCTAGTTGTGGATATATGTCAGGTTCCCACATATGTCCCCATAGATGGTACCCCAACCCGAGGGTGTTTATGGTCCACCACTACCACAAATTCCTCTTACTATAAAGTAAGTATATATTGCATAATTAGTGTGCTATTATGTATTATGCCACATTTTTATACGTAAACGACTAATGACTATGCGATGTTACCTAATTGTAGGTGGGTAAGGGTGATGAGTACAAAGAATGCTCCCACGCACGTGCTTTCCGCATATCGCAATCAAATTGCCACAACACGGCCCAACTAGGTATAATACTTGTATTTATACATCCATAACATCTTATGTCCTTCAAAATTTTTTTCATTGCCCACTATTGTGCTATTTTTATGCAAATTATGGGAAATTTTTTCAATGTGGTTGCTTTACTTGGTGGCTTTTGTAGGTTAAATGGGAGTCATATGGAAATGACTTAAGCCACCTTCCTCCTAGTTTTCGCATTGAGGGAAGTAACGTATGGAGGTCGACCGTTCCACTTTGCTTAAAATTCATTCCCCACATCCAACTTAATGAAAATGGTATCTCAACATTTGAAGGATCAACTATATTATCCCAAGTGTTTGCATGGAATGACGGGCCATGAGCTTCATATGTAGGGACTACAGGCTACACACCATCATCATGAAACTCTATAGCATCATCATCATGTTCATCCACGACATCATCATGGACATTGTCAACATTTTCATAGTTTATAATATTCTTGTGAAAGTCATCTCTCCCAATCATCTCTTCATACTCATCTCTACCATGATCAACACCATCTTCGTCTTCGTCTTCCCTCCCTAGAGACTGAATACATTCTTGTTGATAACTAGATCCGCAAACCTCTATTGGAGTTAGTGTCTCTTGGCATGGTGGTGTATAACCCCCAACTGTGGTGCACGGGGTAAGAATCGGATAACTATCCATATGTAATGATTGGAATTCTTCCCTGCAACCACCCTCCAAAGTTGTTTGTTGCAAATCTTCACCGCCAACTTCTATACGAGGCTCCACACTTATATGCAACTCGATAGCTTTTAATTGGGGCGTAGAGTTTATCCGGTCAACATAATCTTGAAATGCTTGTCTCCTTTTATTTCAATGGGCATGAGGACAATACAGTCATTAAACATTGCATGAGGAGCACGATATATAATTTTTATGTCATGCAACCGACGGTCCAAATCCAGCTCTTTCATAATTTTCTTTTTCAACTTCTTCAAATTGATCTCCCGCCCTTTTTTTAGCTAAATAATCTCTATCTTTTTACTAGGCCCTTCATATGTCACTCCATAAGTCACATCACTGCAGGGCTCCCCACCATAATATAGATATAAATCAACTCATTACAAGCCTATAAGTCAAATAAGTTTACTAAAAGTTAGTGATGAATATAACACATTTATTCACAAGAGAAGAATTAAAATTTCCAATCCAACAAACAGAAACCACATTAGGCAAAAGAAAAAATGTGTCAGGTGCACTTAAGTGCATAGACCTCTTGGAGCCTAAGCGCAAAGAGCAAGCATACACTTGATATAATATATAATAACATCTGATAGAAACATACATAACATAAAATAAAAGAAGATAATTAGATCAAAATGATAATATATTTTTCCTATTAGTTAAAATGGATGGTGCAATTGCACAAAGTTTGTAAGTTCAAATTTTAAATAAGTTATTTCAATTTCTTAAAATTTTATATAATAAATTTGATAACAATTATTAAAAGGAATATGATAATAATCTAGTGGTAGAAAGTTTAAGCATAACATTTTATATAATTCTCTTGAGCTTCCTAAAAATACATAAATATGATAGCTATGATCAAGTGAAGTATATGGTTCAATAATAAATACCCAAAAGGCAAAAACCAAAAAGCACAAGAATAGTAAATTATCCATGTTCGTCCCTTTTGATATGTAAACAAAAAATTGTTTGTGTATTACAATACCTAAGAACAATTTTTGTATAATAAATTAATGTCCATGTCAATCCTTCAGGATAAAGCAATTAATTATAGTGATTCATATTTTTTTTAAGCCAAAAAAATAAAAAAAGTGCACCTAGGTGTGCTTTGTGCTTCTTCAAAAAGCACCAAAAAAGTGTGCCTAAGCCATGCTTAATTAAAAGAGCTTCCATTTGGCCAAGTGAAACACTTAGACTTTGGCACATTGGTCTCTAAGCTTTTGATCTTTAAGCGCGCTTTTGATCATTTTGATATAATTGTAGTACATAAAAACTCAAATATATAGCTGCCATATACCAACTCAACTGGTCATGTTTCATCTCTTCTTAACCATTTTTTTTTTCTTGAATCGATGGTGTGATGGCTAAAGAAGTGCTAAGTTAGTAAGATGCAAACATTTATCCAATGAATTTTCCACATGGGTTGTACATGCAGACAAAAATGAACACACCAACACTGACAAAAATTCCATAGCATGATGCACTAAAAATATGTATTTGCAATTAATATCAATTAAAACATTTAAGCTCATAGCCCTTGTTAATGATTTAGAGTATAGGTATTTTATAAGATGTGAAAGTGTAGGGATATTACAACCTGGATCAAGGGTACACATTTGATATTTTGAAACTAGATGAATTTCATTAATAGTTAATAATGATAATAATCTATTACAAACAACACATTTCATCAACAATATAAAAGTAGTATGTGTATATATATATCTACCAAATGAAAAAATGAGTATATTAGCCAAGTCTAACCAAAAACAAAAAAAATTAAAAATTAAAATGGTTTGAATATTTACTTACAAATTGAAGAAGAAGAAGAAAAGCTTTTTAATTTGTAGAATGATCAATGTTGGGCGTGGGAGAGAGCTAGGAGAAGTGCTGAGAAGTGTTGAAGAAGTGTTTTTTATCAGTGTTCAAAGAGTTTATATCTACTGAGATGGGGTTGGTGTAAAATTTATTGGAACTCGAGTTTGGTAGACTCGAGTTCCATTTTAAAATTTTTTTTACCGTGCTTGCATTACTGAGGCAGGTGGGGTAGGTGGTGTGGTTTACCAGGAAGTCAAGTATGGTATACTCGACTTTCACTGAAACTCGAGTATAGCATACTCGACTTCCAAGAAAGTTGTTTCTTGTAACTAACCTTGTAACTGAACCTGGAAGTCGAGTTCACTAGACTCGACTTTCAATAGAAGTCGAGTTCACAAAATATTTACTGTGGGGGGCGTTGATTTTGCCTGGAAGTTGAGTTTGGAAAAATCGACTTCCAAAAAGAGTCTAACTAATTAAATAAGTTTGAACGCATGCTATCTGACTTAAATTTTTCAGAAATTGTACTGTTTGGCAAATTTTGCCATTTTTTTGTTTGCGGCTGATTTCTGCATTTAGGCCCTCTTGTAGTTGGGTTTTAAATAAGGATCAAGATTGTAATTTGTATTTGGTGGAAAAAAAAAAGATTTATTATTATTTATATAAGTATTACTGACATGGAAAATTGTGGAGAGGTCAACCAAAAGTCAAACGCTTTAGTTTTATACTAGCCTCATCACACACGCGCTTCGCGTGTGCAATGAGACTTTTTTTTTTTTTAGTCGTCCTATTTTGTAGAAAAAAACTGTTTTTTATTTATTTATTTTATATATATAATTTTTATTTTGAAAATCTAATTTATAAATAAATAAATAAATTTGAAAATTAATAGGAGAGTGGTCCTTTTTTTAGGCAAGGATTTAGTGGGAGTTAGAATTGCATTTTTACCGAATTATCCTTTAGTTTTGTCTCTACTTAAACATAGGGATGTAGGGACATTTTTAAACTTAAAAATAAAGAATCCAAACAGGGAAAACCCCTTAAATAATAGTATAGATATACTAGTTTATAACCTGCACAATGTGCAAGACACTTTTATTTATTACAAAAGACAAATTGTAGGTGAAAATTTAAACATTTTATAGTTAGATAATACCAAAAAAAAAATTAAAAAAAAAAAAACTTGCAAGAAAGAAAACTATGAGATCTAATCTTGAAACTTCTTGTTCATTCAACAAAATTTGAAATAGACCAAAAAAAAAGTCTTTCTTCATCACACATGCACTCAAGCACATCAAAGAAAGTGGTTTTTTTTCCCCTTTCTTTTGACTCCAAGAGTTAATTATTTCAAGCATGTTCCAAATTTCCAAAAAGATATACAAAATAAATTCAAGGTGGTCCAAGAGAGATAATTGGTGTATTTGTTTTTGCTAGAAGCAAGTATTGGTGTCTTTAATTAACAATAATTAATAATTAAAATATCATGAAATTCAAATCCTATAGTAGTAATCTATGAATTACATCAAACTACAGTAGTAAGTAGTCTCACAGGAAAAAAAAAAAAAAGAATATTGCAAGGAATGCACCAACTAGCAAAATTTTAGACTATGTAAAGATGAAGTCTCTACTTTCATATATACAAAGTCATTCTATCACTTTAACACCACAAAAAATACCATAACTCCATATACTATTAGACAATTTTTTTGCAGAAAATAAAAACAAATAAATTTAATAGTTACTTCATAATTCAATAAAAATATCCTCAATGAACAACATAATAATTCCATACATTCTAAAAGAAAACATCAGAGAGAAATTTTGGATTCCATCTTACTTTTGTTGTTGAGTTTGAGCTATTTGTCTTAAAGCTTTCCTCTTTGTATCCTTGCACTTCCTACAATATGCATATTAATCAAATTGAAATCCCTTTCCTAGTATTGAGCAATGCAGACTGTAGGGTGCTTTACTCTTTACCATCTACCTAATTCTTTATAATTGTTTTCAATTGATTTGGACATCAATCATTGAACTATTAAGAAAGATATTTATAGTTACATATCTTTAAGTTAATCAAACCCAAAAACAACTCTAGTGTAAGCATCGTACTGATATCAAATGTTAAAACACAAATGTAACACACACACACACACACGCACATATCTAACTCCATCTAGAGCTTTGGTGTGATTCCTAATTGACCAAGCCATCTGTTCAATCTAATCCATTTTTAATATAATTATGCCTGCCAATTTTTAATTCAATTACCAATCTATTGCTATCCTATCTTTGTAGCTCTTTGAATCATCCTTTTATTCTTTGTCCAAATAATAAATCATTTGTCCCCGGCTAGGATAAATAGAGGTATTCAAGTTAAATAACTAAAAATCACTCTAATGTAGCCATTAAAGTTGGGTATAAAAGTCAAGCATCCATACCAATTGCACTATCTAAAACCACAAAAATTTCATAGAATTTAAGCAATAATAGATCTAGATGATCCTTAAATCAACTGAAATGTATATTAAATATGGATTAGCTTTTAAGCAATAATAATCATTATGGAAATTTTTAGTTAATTCATGATTATCATTACCTAATCTACCTAACCAATTGCACTGTATAAATATGCATTAGAAACTTCTCGATTATGAATGAAATTTTCCAAAAAAATCAATCCATGATGACCACGAACCATTTCAATGAATTTATTCTTCAAAACTTAGATAAGCATTACTTTTCTTGACTAATGGGTTTAATCTGCAAAAAGTTTATGGAGCTGAGAGGATTTTCTTGGACCTAAAAAAAAAAAAGCAAAATTGAGAGAATGCTGGGAGAAATGTTTTGATGTTTCTGACAATGATGTTCTTTCTCTAAGAGAGTGTGCCTATACATTTTTTGTAATGCTATAATGATAAACTATAAGTTCTAAATGAGATACTCAATGATGTTTTTGGCAATGTTTTTCCAATATATAAAATCATATCTGCACAGCTGACTATGAGGCAATTATGTCTTTTGCTGCTTCCCTCTGCATCATTTTGTTCCTGCAATGTTTTTCCAGTACATAAAATCATAATTGCACAGTTGACTCTGTGGGGAAACCTGTTTTCAGTGCTATGTTTATGTTGCTTCTGATGGAGGCCGAGTTTGTTGTCCACTTGTCATTGCTGACAAGGGCATATCAAGGATCAAAGAACATCATATGAAGGAGTTGTTGGTAAGTCTAATTTATGCTTTGTTTCCTTAATTAAGCGTTATAATTTTAAAAATGATTTTATTTTTTGTTCTTCAAGGCTGGAGTCCGTACGTTTGATAATTTTTTACAAAACGGGTTGATTGAGTATCTTGAAGTTAATGAGGAGAACAATGCTTTGGTTTGTTACTTTCTATTAACTTTTAAATTCCTTTCGTGCTATGTTGCCATTACTTGATTCAATTTCTCTTTTTGCATAATTATCTGTTTCATAGATTGCTTTATACAAAGGAGAGGCTACACCAGAAACAACACATATTGAAATTGAGCCTTTCACCATCCTAGGTGTTTGTGTTGGGCTTATTCCATTCCTCATCATAACTAGTCACCTAGAAATACTTATCAGGTTTTTATTAAAATTTTTTTTTTTATGTGCATAACTTCTCTCACTGCTATTTTGGATTCTGCATTTCTGTGATAAAAAATGTTTCACACTTGTGTTCTGAAATTGCTTGTTTTTATCCTCATAGTGTGCAATAGGGAAGCAAGCTATGGGAAATATTGCATATAACCAGGCAAGCAGGCAAGTGGATTTATTCTATGTTGTCAATTTTTTTAGTTTTGTGGCAGGATCCCGATTGTTCTTTCTTTACCTTCCAGCATGTTTGTCGTGAAATTACAAAATATGCTTTCCTCTGTTCATATAGAAATTACTGATAGGTTTGTTGTTCTGTAGCTTCTTTTAATGCGTGTTGGATAAATTTAAATCATCAAGTAAATTGGTCTCAATGCCTGCGAAAAAAAAACACACACACACACACACACACACACAAAAGTTATGTTGGGGATTTCACCAAATCAAGGAGTAAAATGAAAAAACAAAATGAACACAATAATTATATAGAATTATAATTGAATTAGAGGTACAATTAAATGTTATCATTAGATAATATTTGTCCCCAAGTTGCTAAAGGATCACTACGATTTTGTTCCAGGATACAACCAAGTTTATTGGGGTATACAAATAGCAATTTTGGAGAATACCTATAAAATTTCTTGTGTTTCTTAGAAACTATTTTAGGGAGAGAGAGAGAGAACTTTTTATCAAGTGAACATGTACAACTATTTCTACCCATAGAGTTATATAACCCTTCAAAAGGTACCAGTGGAGAGTTACAATCTTTTATAAAACTATTCACAAGGCTTAAAACCCGTTCAAATGTTCAGAACAATTACCAGAAAATTTTGCAGAAATTTAGTTTTACGTGTCTCGAATGGTTGAGAGGAATCGAGTATCAATCGAATCTTATTTTCGATTGTTTGAATCAGGAATCGAACATCAATTGAGTCATCCAGAAGCTTCAGATCAAATTTCTTGATCGCTTCGATCGATCGAGCAAATCTTCTACTGATCAAACATACTGAATTTCGAATTTTCACTCAGGAAATTCTAGAAAATGAATTTTCACTTTATCATCATTATAAAACAAAACTCTCCAAACTATAACATCATTATTACAACCTATCCATTTATATACCTATATATACAACAAGTTATACATACATGCATACATAGAAACACATACACACATTGATACTGACATGTAGATAAACATTTCAACCTCTAGAGGAGTTGTACCTAGAATAATAAAATTTTGCAGCTAACAATGACGCTTAAATCCTCTCGTTCTTGGAATGTTGAAATGAAGGGATTGTGAGATATTGGAATGTCAGGTTTAGGAGACATTTTTATGGGAGAGGGTTGGAATTGGTTGATTCTATTCTTGAATGACTGTGTTTTGGTATGCCAAGGAGAGAGGGCTCTGATAGAATGAGATGGTGATTGAGAGGTAGTGGAAAGTCTGATTTTCATTTGTAATATGCTGCTATAATCAATTATAATTCAATTGTTTGTATAAGCTGTATAATTTGTGTGTATAACTTGGATGAATTACAACTTTAATCTGAAACTTCCAAAACCACTTCATTAGGAGCCAAAAGAAAAAGGTCAATACATTGAGACATCACAATTATAAATTATTAATTAGGTATTGTCTGTTCTATAATTTATTTTTGTAGTTGTGTTTGACATGCATAGTTGCTTATTTTGGCAATTTTCATATTTTGATTTGTAAGACTAATATTGTCCAACTCTCTTGATTTGTAGTTACGTCAGATGGACACCCTACTATACCTGCTGGTGTATCCTCAGCGACCTCTATTAACAACAAAAACAATTAAGCTGGTTGGTAGGCATTATTTGAAGTATTGCAGGCCATTTTTGGCGATGAACTAATTACTGCTATTTTAGGTTGGATATGATAAGCTTGGAGCAGGGCAAAATGCCACTGTTGCTGTGATGAGCTATAGTGACTATGACATAAAGGATGCAATTGTCATGAACAAGTCATCTTTAGATCGTGGATTTGGTCGTTGTATTGTTATGAAAAGGTACCAAATTCATCACCTATAGTGGTTTCATTTTTTGATGATTGCACAATTTCTTGATGAGTAATAAGTTTTATTAGAAAAACAATTAGAATTGATCTAGTACACAGGAAATATACTAGATGAACATGACAGCTAAGCCATTTGAACAAAGTTCTTAGGAAGTGCAATTTCAAATATAAAATTTCCCCCCCACATCCTTCAAAGTTTCTTGCATTTCTTCCCCTCTAGATGCACTGCCAACAAGTGGTAAGTCAACGACCTTGCCAAGAATCACCCGTTTGACCCCAAAAAGAGCAAAAACCATATCCCACATCTCCCTTGCAACCGAACAATGCAACATCAAGTGATCCATTGTCTCCCCACCCATCTTGCTCATACAGCACCATTTGACCAACAGAATGTTCCACTTCCTCAGGTTATCTATTAGTATTTTTCCCAAAGAACCAACCCATAGAAAAAACCCCTCTTTTGTTGGGACTTTAGGCTTCCAAATGCTTTTCCATGGAAAATTCTTGACTCCAGTGGGGGCTAGAACTCTACTATAAGCTTTAACCTTGAAACCCTTCAACTTGACAGGCTTGAACACAACTTATCCTCTCCATGACCTTGCATATCAGTAGAATACAAAAGATCCAAGAACAATGAGAGTGACTCCAATTCCCAGTCCTGTGCTGCTCGTATGAAACTTATTTCCCAGTGAACAGATCCATTGTGGAGATGCATATGATCCGCTACTAGTGCTTCCTTATCCTGTGTAATACGATACAACTCAGGAAAGGAGCCCTTCAAGCTGACAGTACCACACCAAGCATCAGACCAAAATTTTATTCTAGAACCATCGCCGACCTTAAACTTGATAAAGTGAGAGAACTGTGTCCACTTTCTCTGGATATATTTCCAAAGAATAACCCTATTGGCCCAGAAATAGCCTTAGTGCACCAACCTCCCCTCATAGGGTTGTACTTTGGATTCTACCACTTGCCTCCACACTCCACAACACTTTTTTTTTTCCTATTTTGTATTCATTGTACATGGTGTAGTCTTTGTTTACTAAAATTATCCTTATATAAAAAAGTTTCCTTACATGTCTTCGATTTCCCAAGTAATTAAAAAAGTAAGGTCGCGCTTATCTTAGAGTTCTGTAACAGGTATATTGTTGTGCTTCAAAAATACGAAAATGACACACAGGACAAGATACTCAGGCCTGATAGAAAGGACTATGGTGCAAAACATATGTGGGTAATACGTATTAATAGTTGGTGCAGTATCACATGGTTTGGATCTTAATTGTTCTGCATACTTATTTGGGACAAATGGTACTATATCTCATATTGTGGAAGTATATCTATTCCCATGAATTTAAAATCAATAGGGTGCAGGTGCGGCAAGGTGTAAGGTTGAATTTTATCAACCATCTTGTTGGCTTTATTCCGTGCAAAATTTGCTTGTATTTTAGCAATTAGTAACCCTGTATTTAGGTGGGATTCTTGTAAGAGTAGTGAGTAAGATAGTGTGAAGAAATGCTCAAGAGTGTGCAAGAAAAATAAAGACTCGTGACTGGATCTCGCGGGTGACTCGTGGCTGCAAGTCGCTAAAAGCTGCTCACGTGCCAGGCATGCTAGAAGTTGAAGCGTCACGCTAGTTGGAGCACTACAAGACAAAATAGGATAACTGGCCGTTTTGTTACCTTGCGGCTGGAACTCACTACTCAGTCAAGCCACGAGCCAGCCCTATTTTGAAAAACCTGACTCTTCACATTCCATTCTCACCTTAATATAAATACCCCTTTTACCCACGAAAGAAAGAGAGTTTCCAAAGAGAATTTTGAGAGAGAAACCCTAGAGAAAAACAAGATTGATTCATCCCCAATCTTCATTAAGAGACTCTTCAAATTCCTCAACTCTCTTCCTCTCCATTGTTAAATCCTTAAGAGGCTTATTATCAAAACCTTTTCTCACCATATCCATTTTTGTGAGACGGCTGTTTGGTGCTTTAGGAAGCAGTCAGGAAGGAATCAATTTCACATTGGTTGATGCTATGGTCAAGTAGTGGAATCCAGGAAGCTAAAAAAGAAATAGGTTCGGCGCAACCTCGTTGGAGCAAGAAACTTGGAGGGTTTAGGTACACTGGGTAGATTAGGCTTGGAGGGTGTATTGCTGTTCATGTATCCTAACTACATTTTCTAGTGGATTACTTACCGCTTGGAGGGCGGCGGAGAGGTTTTACGCCGAGGGCTTTGGTTTCCTCTTCGATAACACATCGTGTGTTGTCCTTGTGTTTGCATCTCTCTTCTCTTAATCTTTGCCATTTAATTTCTGCTGTGGATGTGATTTTATTTGGTTTAGATTGTTTATCAATTTTTTGTTAAGCTTGTGTTTATATTCCACACATTAATTGTTTGACATTAAGCTTGAATTGGTAATTTGTAAATTGGGGGTCTAAACGTTCGAGGGTGTTTTATACACATTTGAACTTTTATTTGGTATCAGAGCAGGTTCACTATTATTGATTTCATTACCATAGTGTGATCCTTGACCCCATATTGAGATGGACCGATCTCAATCCCTAAATGCACCTCCATATTTTGATGCTAGTAATTATGCATTTTGGAAGGTTCGCATGAGAGCATTTTTATGTTCCATTGATGAATCAATTTGGGATGCAGTTGATATAGGTTGGACCAGGCCTGAGGCAGCCAAATCCATATCAGATAAGGCAGCACTCGCCGCATCTAATGCTAACAGTAAAGCACTTAACACGATTTTCTGTGGTGTGTCTCCAGATGAGTTTCATAGGATTTCTCACATTACCGTTGCCAAAGAAGCATGGGAGATATTGGAGACCACTTACGAAGGCACGAAGAAAGTGAAAGACACCAAGTTGCAGATGCTGACCACTCGGTTTGAGGAGCTCAAAATGAGTGAGGATGAGTCCTTTGACTCTTTCTATAGCAAGCTAAATGAGGTGGTTGTCAGAAAGTTCAATTTGGGGGAGAAAATGGAGGATACTAAAATAGTAAGGAAGATCTTTCGGTCACTGCCGGAAAGCTTTTGTGCCAAAGTGATAGCAATTGAAGAGAGCAAGGACCTTGATGATATCAAAGTCCAAGAGTTGATTGGTTCTCTTCGGATTTATGAATTGTTGCTGCCCATTCAACGGAAGAGCAAATCTCTTGCTCTTAAGACCATTAATGAAAGGTTGGAAGTCCATGACTCATCAAATGAGGATGTGGTTGACAAAGATGTTGCATACCTTATGAAAAATTTTCAGAAATTCTTGAAATTCAAGAATAATGGTAAATTTGGTGATAAAGGGAAATTCCAAAGTTCAGGAAGGGAGAAAAGGGAATTCAAAAAGAAAGATGGGAAAGAATCCCAATCTACACAAGGTGTCACTTGTTTCGAATGGAACGGGCATGGACACTATAAGAAAGAATGTCCAAATTTTTTGAAATCGAAAGGCAAGGTTTATGCCACAACACTGAGTGACTCAAATTCATCCAACTTTGATTCTGAGGAAAGCTGTGACGAAGAAGGGAATTACTCTGCTTTTATGACTATTGCCCATGTTGAGTCTTCAGATGAGTTGAATTTGCTTGAACAAGAGCTTGGAGAGCATAGCGATGAAGAATCATTGGGAGTTGTTGAAGAATTAGATGCAGAAGAAGATGAAAGCACATCCAATTTTCAAGAGAATTATAACTCACTCCTGGAGAAGTCGGGTGAGTACACAAGGGTGGCCAAGGCAGCTGTGAAAAAGATGAAGAAGGCAGATGAGGACTATAAAAGTCTCCTAATTTGCTATAAGGAGGCCAAATGTGAGATAGAGACACTAAATGGTGAGCTATCAGAAGCCTACAAAAAAGTGAGATTTCTTGAGCAAGAGGTTATGCAAGCAAATACCAAAATAGAGAGGGTCTCCACCAAGAAGCTATATGATGTTATTTAATCTCAAAAGCATTTTTCAGACAAATCCGAGTTGGGATATACTGGAGGGAGTAGCTCATCGGGAAATGTCACCAAAGAAGTGCAGTTTATAAAGGCCAAAGAGCAAATTGAAGTTGGTCCTACTGTTGAGAAGCCCAAGATGGAGGAGAAGAGGAATGTGGATGACCAACGGATGCTAAATAACTCCCGTAATCAATTTGTGGGCAGGTCTAAATCCCGAGCCAAGTCTCGTCCATGTCCACGACCACAAAGAGGTCCTAGATCGAACTATGTGTGTCATCACTACGGACTTCAAGGGCATACCCGACCAAATTGTCAAAAGCTGAGAGCAATCAATAGTGCAACTGCTCTACGGTCACGAGGACTTAGAAATGACAAGAGAAATTGGGCTGGTGAACCATCAAGAGATCAAATGGTGATCTTAGAATGATGGACGTGATGAAGATGATTGGTGCATTCACCAACTGCTTGGAAAGCTTCACACGAAGGTTTGAAAGCCCTAACTCCCGTACCCAATCCTATAAGGAAATCACCCTAAATGCAAGTGACGTGTGGGTGAAAAAGTGTACTCATGCATAAGCATTACAACATGTCCATGCATCAATACTTCCTATGCTTTGTGATTTTGTTTGGTTGTTTGATTATTGATTGTGTGGGTTGAAATTTGTTTGTTTGTTTTTGCATACTTTCATTCATATTTTTTTAATGTTGCTTTTGATCAATCTTTTCCTTCTTATATGTCAAAAATCCAAAAACCACATAAGAAGTAGAAAATCAAAAAGTTTGATTGACATTGTTAAGTTTTGTCTCAAAACTTGTTTTGCCTTATACCTTTGTGCTAATGGTTTTGTGCATTTACGAGCGTAGCTTGTTCCTTTGCACTTTTATCATTGTGGAAGAAATCTTGAAATTTGTGTGACTGTTTTAAATAGATCTTCAAACTTGTCATGAATGATTAGTGAATGGTTTTGTTGATCTTGAGACATGCATAGACTTGTGCCTATATATCTTCCCACTCTTTATTTTTTTTTGTTTTTGCTAAAAAGAGCTCTCCAAATGTAAATCTCCAAATGTAAAGAGATATTGAGCTGCAAAAGCCTATCGCACATACTAGTATTCGACTAGGAAAAAGGGAAAACGACCAAAAATAAAGTGTATGATTTTTCAAAAAGCCAAAGGCTGTCCCATCAAGGTGAAATATCAAACATTATTCTCACAATGAGATGTGATTGTTTCAAAAGGATCAAAAAGATCAAATGTTATGATTGAAAATGGAGCCAAATGTAAAGCTCCAAGTTATGTAATCAAGTCGTGTGGGAGGTCATATATGCATATTTCTATAATTGAGATGGGTCACATGATCTAGTGCTAATTGTGTATGCCTTGGTTGAGTTGATCATTGAAACTTCACATTAGACTAAGGACTATCTCATTGTTGATATCCATACACAACACACAAGTTTATGTTCAATGAATGCCATATTCATTTGTGTGATTGTACTTGATAAAATGTGTTTTCACATGCTCAATCTTTGCTGATTCAAACACAAAAAGATTTTTGAGTGTTTTAGGTATTTTTGGAAAGTATTTTGTTTTTACAAAAACTGAAAATTTTAAAAACAGTGTTGCCCTGTTTTGGCGACTCAGTCGCGGGTCATCCAAGTCGCATGCCACAATCGCGAGCTCGTGGGTCGATTTTGGCGACTTGTTCGCAAGTGGAAGGTCTAGTCGTGAGGGTTACACAAAGATTTTCACGGCTCAGCTCGTGACTCCCTCGTGAGTGAGACTTCCAGTCGCAAAAAACACTTAGCAAATTTTTTCAAAACTTTTGGCTTGAAGTGTTTTGGCAAGTGAAATTGGCAACTTACCTCAGTCGTGAAAAACGCGTGTTTTGCATTTTAAAGACAGTCTTTAAAATTGTTTTTCAGTTTTTCCCTCGAATTTTTATGACTGTTCACTGTCTTCCCCATTTCTCTCTCTCAAACACTTCGTGTCTCACTTCAAAAAGCATTCATTTTTGCATCATTTCTTCTCCAATCTTCAAGAAAAAGGTATGGGTTTTCTCTGTCTCACTTCATTTTTCATGTTTTGAGTGTGCTTTTCTTGATTTTGTGAGTGTGTTGTTGCCATTATGCTTTGAAAAATATCATGTTCGTATAAGAGTTTGCTTTATCTTGGTGAGTGTTCTTTGATTGAGAGTTAGTGTTTTTGACTGTAAATTGATTATATTACTGTTGTTTATATAAAGTCTGTGCTCTGTTTCATGAATGTGTTGCTTCATTCATATCATGTTTTTGGTATTTTGTCACATTATTTGTCATTTGAGTCTTTGTGATGCTCATTGCCTACTTGATTCTGAGTTATTACTGTTCATCATCATATTCGATTGCCTATTCCACTTAATACGTCAGTGTTGCTTATGATTTCTTGGTACTGACCTGGTTCTTGTTTCTGTGATTGAGTGAAATCTCCCTGTTTCACATTCTTATACCTGAATCTAATCAAACTGATGTGTGTACCTTGTGGTATTGCATTTGGTTCTTTATTGTGTGTCTATTCTCTTGCAGATGACTCGTCATTCCCCTAAAGGCAAAAACATTGTAACCAATGATCAATCAACCCCGGTTGCTAAATGGACTCAACTTTCATCTCAGTCATCTAAAGACTCCAATTGTGAGAGGTTTAGAACTCCTCTTAACTCACACATCTACTCAAGCATCTTTGACGTGGCATCTCCTATAGTGGAACGTATGGTTGAGTTTGACACCTTGAAGACCACTTTTGTCCCTCAGATCTTTGAGTAAAGAGATTAGGCAGACTTATTCGGGAATTTTGAAGACCCAATAGATGAACTGGTTAAGGAATGCTACTCTAATACAAGTGACCTTGGAGTTGAGCTAATTTGCTGCGTAAGAGGAAAGGAATTTATCATCAAACCGAGCTTCATAGTCGAAATTCTCCACATCACTAGACCTAAGAATGTGGATCTAACTCCTTATGATGATAAAACTCTAGAGACTCAAGACATTCTACAAGTTCTTGGACCTGACCATGAAGTCTCTAGTAAAGGCACATCCATAAGCACTGCCAAGTTTGCACCTGAGTTGACCACACTAAAGCTGATCATGTTCTCCAATCTTTACCCACTGTCCAACACAACTTTCATCAATCTCGGAAGAGCTCAATTCCTATGTGATCTTATTACAGGAGCCCCCATTCATATCTGTGCCCACATCTTTCAAACCATAAGGAAGACCACAGCTCGATCAGCAGCATGAGGATGTATTCCATTTTGCAGTCTCATCATGAAGTTCATTCTTCGTGAAGGTATTAATCCTCCCTCAGATGGAAAAATGATGACCCATCCGCGTCCAATTTCCATGTTCACTCTCCAAGCAAGCAAGAGTCATTCTTCTAGAACACCTAAGAGTGAGCCATCCACCTATGAAACTCCAACTGTTCATGCTCCAGTTACACCTGTCCAATCAACTAGCACTTCATATGTTCCCTCTAGATTTCAAACAGACAAGCAAAGCCACTTGATTGCAAATGTGTTTCATCAGATATCCAATTTAGAACGGCTTCTTCACTGCTTTCACAATCAAACTTAAATGCGTCTCACAACTATTGAGACACAACTGGATGCTATTCAATAGAAGCTGGAAGAAAGCCTTTAGCTATTCGTGCCAAAAAGGGGGAGAGCAGCACATAGTTAGGGGGAGAGCAGCACAAGAATGAGAAGGAGTGTGCATATTGAAAGGGGGAGTTGTGTGCTTACATATATTTATACTTGTCTTGTTTATAGATAATCCGTTTGCTAGTTTTTATAAACTCCAGTATGGTTTTAATATTTTTGGGAAATTTAGTGTTTCACTGGTATATAGTTATTTATGCAAAGTTATTCAGTAAGTTATTTAATGTGTTTGTACCCATGTTGCTTTTGTAAGCTTTTAGGGTTTGTTTTCAAGTTTTGTTGGCTTTATGGTTTGTACCATGCTTTATGCAGTCTTTATGCTTTGTTAAATCAGTATTTTGAACTAAATGTCATGCATTTTCATTTTAAGTACTGTCACTCTTGTGCCCTTGTAAGATTGTTCCTAGATGCATATACTTAGTGTATTATGCATTGGTTGAGTGTTGGGCATGCAAGTGATTTGCATTGATCTTATTACCTTGTATGTCCAAGTGTTCATTCCAAGTGTGAATGAGCATTGTGGTCACTACCTTGTAGTGATTGCTTGTTTGATCAAGCCATGATTTGTTTCTTAACTCCATCTTTGCTTGATCACATCATGCCTGCTTCATATGCATTTCATGCTTTTCTACATACAATGATTATGGTTATTGTTGTGTTTCAGGAGATTCATGTTCATATGATTCAAGAGATTCACAGTTTCTAGAGTTAGGTGTGGGTGAGTTATGTTCAACTATTCCCAACTCGCATGTTAAGTCTAGAGTCTATTTTAAGGTTTTGTCACAGAATAGCCAAAGGGGGAGATTGTAAGGTTGAATTTTATCAACCATCTTGTTGGCTTTATTCCATGCCAAATTTGCTTGTATTTTAGCAATTAGTAACCCTGTATTTAGGTGGGATTCTTGTAAGGGTAGTGAGTGAGATAGTGTGAAGAAATGTTCAAGAGTGTGCAAGAAAAACAGGGACTCATGACTGGATCTCGCGGGTGACTCGTGGCTGCAAGCCACCAGAAGCTGCTCACGTGCCAGGCATGCCAGAAGTTGAAGTGTCATGCTAGGTAGAGCACTAGAGGACAACATAGGACAACTGGCCGTTCAGTTACCTTGCGGCTGGAACTCGCAACTCAATCAAGCCGCGAGGCCAAGCCACAAGCCAGCCTTGTTTTGAAAAACCTGACTCTTCACATTCCATTCTCACCCCAGTATAAATACCCCTTTTACCCATGAAAGAAAGAGAGCTTCTAGAGAGAATTTTGAGAGAGAAACCCTAGAGAAAAACAAGATTGATTCATCCCCAATCTTCATTAAAAGACTCTTCAAATTCCTCAACTCTCTTCCTCTCCATTGTTAAATCCTTGAGAGGCTTATTATCAAAACCTTTTCTCACCATAGCCATTTCTGTGAGAGGGCTGTTTGGTGCTTTGGGAAGCAGTTAGGAAGGAACCAATTTCACATTGGTTGATGCTATGGTCAAGTAGCGGAATCCGAGAAGCTATAAAAGAAATAGGTTCGACGCAACCTCGTTGGAGCAAGAAGCTTGGAGGGCTTAGGTACACTGGGTAGATTAGACTTGGAAGGTGTATTGCTGTTCATGTATCCCAACTACATTTTCTAGTGGATTACTTACGCTTAGAGGGCGGCGGAGAGGTTTTACGCCAAGAGCTTCGGTTTCCTCTTCGATAACACATCATGTGTTGTCCTTGTGTTTGCATCTCTCTTCTCTTAATCTTTGCCATTTAATTTTTGCTGTGGATGTGATTTTATTTGGTTTAGATTGTTTATCAATTCTGTGTTAAGCTTGTGTTCATATTCCGCACATTAATTGTTTGACATTAAGCTTGAATTGGTAATTTGTAAATTGGGGGTCTAAATGTTCATGGGTGTTTTATACACATTTTGAACTTTCACAGGGTACGACAATTAAAATATTATTAAAAAAATTATTATTTATATTTTCTATATATTTTTACTATTAAAATATTCTTAAAAAAAAAAATTAAAAAAAAAAAATTTACGCTATGGAGGGTACAACGAAGGGCATAAAAGTGGAAAATTAATAAAGCATCATCAAACTAGTAGTTTTCAACTGAAATTGGAGGACTCCAACTTAAGTAAAACCGTAAAAGTACAAAGACTTGGAGGGAACAAAAAGTGTTAAAGGCATTAGTTCCTATTCAAAGACAACGCCATAGACTATGGCCTATAGTATCAAACTAGAAGGGGAAATTGTTGGAGACTTTCAAGTCCAAGTGAAAAAAAAAAAAAATCCATTGATTGATCAATCGTAGTTCGTAGTGATAGAAAGAAAGATAGAGTGATGAGTGAGGCAGGGGTCCAAGTAGTGGTAGAAGGCAACCACTTGAGTCCCACTCAGATCGTCCTCTTTCTCTCTGGCGGGGTGCATGATTCAAGGCCAAGAGGGGAGACAAAGCGCAGAGAGTGAGAGAGAGTTGAAGATTGAAGTGAAGAATGGTGCGTAAGTGAGTTTTGAGAACTGAGATAGTTTCGGGTTTGTTATTAAGTTAAAACGGTGTGTTTTGCACCCTTTTTTTTTTTGGAATTTCGGCTTGAATCGGTGATTTCGCCCAATATTGATCGATATGGTCGGAGTTAGCATGAATTGGCCCGAGTCTACACCGAGACGGTGCGAGATGTGAAATGGAAAAAAAAAAAGGACGCGGCACTGATGCGCAGGCAGCGGCATCGCTCGCGCATCCGGCAGCGTCGGATGTGGGTGCGGTGGCCGTTTTGCTGTGTCTGTGCATCCCAACCTATCTCAAGTGAAATAAGTTTTTTATTTTATTTTATTTTATTTTATGAAGAACTAATATTAATCAAGAAAAGAAAAGAGATAACCAGTACATAGGAAGTGTACTAGCAGTATATCAGAATTACACAAAAGCACATGAATCCAAAAATTATAGCAAACTAGAGAAGGAATGACCCCTCATATAAAGTGCAAAAAAGAAAGGAAAAAAAGAAAAGAAAAAACAAGCTTTGCTGACAGAATATATCATTCAGTGTCTTCAAATGTCTGGCCATAAGAAATGTATTCTAACCATTCCTAGCAATGTCCGGCTAAGTCACTCTTTAAACTGTTATGTGAAGCATCTCATAGTATAGATTTAGTACTTTTGTTTTTCTCTGGCTGTCATTTAAATTTGGAATGTGATTCAGAACTTTACTAGAGAATCTATTTTCTGATTTTTTTTTTTTTCTAATGTGGACAGCCTTTCAATTTAAGGATTAGGTTTTCAATGATCAATTTAGACAGGGTAAAAGCTCAAGTCATTTTATGGTTAAGAAGCCTAGTTTAAATATTATGGAGGGTTTCAAGTTCGAATTGCAAAAGTCATAATATTTAAAAAATGAAAAAGAAAGAAAGAAATAAATTTGCTGTTTAGGAGCTGTCAACTGTAGCCATTAATAGAGTTAGAAATAGTAAAATTGCTTCATTGTAAGTTTGCTCATGCTCTGTGGAGTGAAGTCTTTCTTATGTATGGGGTTTAGTGGGTGACGCCGAATACAATTTTTTCTCCTTTTTGCATGGAGGAATTGGTTGGAGAAATTTTCTTCAAATGTTTGAAATATGGAAGCGGCTTGTCTTATGTGGTTAATTTGGAAGGAATGTAATTCCTAAATGATTGAAGACACTGAGAGACTTATAGATCTGTTGAAGTCTTTACTAGCAGTTTGAGTGGTCTCATATTTGGGATTTTGCACTGTTAAATATTAACATTGATACACCATGTTGAATATGCTAATATGGATGTAGAAGTGAAAGCATAAATTATAGAACACAATAACACACGAGGATTACGTGGTTCAACCTAACGGCTTACATCCACGGAGGAAACCCTAAAGGGCTACATCAATAATATATTAGATTGTAGTACAAATCCTGTGTTACAATGAACCATAACATGTGTATGTATAGTAAACTAAACCCTAGACTAAAAGAATTCTAGTACAAGTAAGAGACTTCGCTTGCACACAAAGTAGAATTAGGTTTAGGCCTATTCTAATGGGCTAATATATCTCTGGCATGCACATTGTATTTCCATGTTTGATTTCCTTATTTATGTTAGCTTTTCCCTTGATTTGTTTGTATTTGTTTAAAGTGCAATGGGCTTACTATTGTAAACCCTTTTTATTTTTCGTATCAATAAAACTTTTATTACCTATATAAAAAAAAAATTGATCTTTAGAGATTTTCTATTGGTAATTACCTCAAATTCCTATTTTGACTCAGTTAACTATTTTGGTTCTTGTAGTGTGAAAGGAAAGTTTATTCATTTTTAAAGAAATATTGTGATATCACTTTTTGAAGAAGCTATTTGGTTTAGGAGTTGGAGCCTTATACATAGAAAACAATGTAAAGGGTTTGATGGCTTTGGGTCAAATAGTCCTCCTATGTGTAGGAAAAGTGAAAAATCTTAGAAGAATATAAGAGGGTTTTCTCAGAGAATAATTTGGTAGTTCTTCTGAGGTTGAAGGATAACTTTGTTGTGAGTTGATGATTGTCTACTTTTTTGGAAAAATATAATCATTAGTCTATTGTGGTTTTGTGTAACACCCCAAGCCCATACAAAGGATTTAGATGCACGACCTGTCTTATAAATAATCAACAATAACATAATGGAACAAAACATAATTAAATATCCACAAATAAACTTCAAACCATCAAAATCTTTCCTATGAAATCCATAAAACAAAAACTTTAACAATAAAGTCTCTAAAAACAATCTCAAAGAGTTCCACAAATAACAAACTCACTATCCTAAGAAAATATATTAAAACAGTCCATCAATTAACATAGCTCCAAAAGAAGTCTTCAATCTATTTCTCCAGTGATTTACCACCAGAAGATATTCCACTGCTCTAATCTGAAAGGGTGGAAAAGGGGGAGGGTGGGGGGTGAGCTAGAAGCTCAATAAGAGACTACATAACATGAGGATGTATTTCAAAACAAAATATAATCTTTACAAAACATTTATAAATAGTTTTAACAGTAATATAATATATTCTATAAAACTTTTAGAAAAAAAACATTTACTATAACATTGTAATCAGTAAATATTATAGTAACCACTTTAATAGGCCAAAATACACTAAATAGGTAGAAACAATATAATATAGAAATAAACAATTTTTCCACTTGTAATGGCCATTAACGATAAAACAATAGTTTGATATAGAAAACATTAAACATTAGCCAGACAAAGACATAAGCTGCTAAACACTCGATGGGTGATTCCCATGGGGAACAATAACACTAACCTCATAGAGGCAGCACTGGCTCTAAATAGCAAACGATACACTGTATCACACCACAATAACACTACATCGGTCGAAGACCAACACTTAAACCCTGTGTTGGCAAAGGTTGCAGACTGTCTAGCTGACCGTTTGAAAACATTCTTACATTTTTTACATTATTGTCAATACAAATCCTATATCATAGAATGAATACTTTCTCAAAAATATAGTTTTTGTGTCATTCTTAACATATACAATTTCAATGTAACATACAAGAAATATTAAAATTCAAGTATGTATAAAGCATTGACAATGGTGTAAGTTTTTGAAACTTCACTTTTACAATTATGTATATATAAATATATTTTTACCAAAAATATATATAAATATACACGTCTTGAGAGACATCATGTTCTGAAGTCTACTTACCTTTAGTTGCTAATACTCATAGTCTAGATCCAAAATCAAATGAGCTCTTCCTCCACACCTAAAAGTAAAGGAGTAACACAATTATATAATTAATCCACCTTGATGTACACTATAAGGATGTAAGGGACACTTCCTAATAATTTACTAGTCTTCAATTTAAATATCTTTACAATCCTCCATAATATATTACTTCTCCTTACTACTATTATGTCTTTGAGGCTAATAGAGGTATTACAACTTGTAAGGATACCATCTAATGAGAATATGCATGCTAGTGGTTGATAATGCCTTAAAATGTATACTTGTTATATGTTTATGTGGGCGTTATCTCCTTATTACTATGCTTAATTTGTATAATTAAGCCATGATTTGCATTAGTCCCTATTTTTTATCTTTACATAATTTCTTGAATAAGATGCTATTCATTGTGTGTAATTTTCTACTTTCAAGAAATCATGTGAGAAAGATGAGTTTACAGGAATTTGTGAGAGAATGGAGGCCAAACTAGAATTAAAGTGGAGCTAAAGGACCATGCTTAAATGTCTAAGGAGGTGCAGCTGGAGTGCTAGGATCGATTGCCATGATTGGAAACTTCAAATAAGGAAAGAAATCAAAGAGGCAGAATCTGAAAAGGAAAAATCTGATTTGAGCACTGATTAGTATTTTGGCCATATCTCTCTCCTCAAAAATCCAATTGACACAAGGCTGAATGTGTTGGAACCGTGACTTAAATATCTACAATTTTTCAGTTTTGAGTTTTTTGAAATTATCAATTTTTGAAGGCCGAAATTAACTCACAAGTTACTGCTGTAAACCTGGACGGAAATTAAAGTAGTATAAGTTTTATTTTTCTTTGGACACTTAGACATTAGGGTTTTGGAAGGGAGGCTGTGTAGAACGAATTTTGGAGAGAAAACCTTGTATTTTCCTTTCTCTAATGGCAGCCTAAACTCTTTGCTAGGGCTAGGGGTTATGTTTCTTCTATACGGTATGAATATTCAACGTGATTCTTTCTAGGATTTTATCAACGACATATTTGATTGTTTACTTAGATTTCTTTTGATGTATTAGTTCTTCCATGCTTTCAATAAGTTCAATCATGTTTTTCTTATTGTTTAGATGAATTTCTAATAGTTTCAAATAGAAATCAGGTTTTAAAGTGAATGGGTTTTTTCTGAAAACTTTTGTAACTGCATTATATATCGAGGTTATCATGCATTCTTGAATTGTCTCAGTTCAACCGAATCATAAGTGTTTAATTGTATAAGAACAATCAATTATGAAATAGATATTTTCCTAGATCACAAAGAATTTCATATCGATATAGGGAAACACCCCGATGCCCTAGTATTTACATTATTGATTTAAATTAGTTTTTATTATTGTTCTTGTTAACAATCACCTAACAAAAGAACTATTCTTCTTCACCTAAATTGTTGTTTAATTATGTTGTCTTTGAATCGATCCTGCTCCTTGTGGTTCGACCTCGGTACTCCGAGAATTATATTGCTACGATCTCTTGCACTTGGGAGTGAGCAAGCAGTGGTTCACCAAGATTTCATCAAGTCCTAATAGGTTAATATCAATACAACCATTGTCTAGTTAAGTGTCAAATTTATATTTTCTTTAAGATTTCATATAACACTTCAACACCACCATGAAATACTCTATAAGATCCAAATATATGTATAGCATCCATAAAAATCTCTACCCGTATAGCAATCTATAGCATGTACTGGCTATTAGAAATTTAATCTAAAATATATATAATATCCAAGGATTTTCCTACCCGTAAGCCATAGAAAGAATAAAATAGGATTACCAAGTAATTCCTACCAGTAGGACCTAGTGACCTGAATCATGTATTGATAAGAGTTTAGAAACTTGACCATGGTATAGATTACAAGATTCAAAAGTCCAGCCCCACTACCATGCGTAAACTCTAGCGACTATCACTCAAAAGCTTATCGCCTAATTCAAGAGTTCATATGGGATATTAAAGCAAATCTATTAAACTACTCTAGCAACGTAGGTTATTTCCATGAGGGTTTGAGAGAGAGATATACTTGACCACACAAATGCATAATTTTTTTCTTGTAATTTTGTAGTCTCTCTCTCTCTCTCTCTCTACATTTCACAAATAAAACACTATTTTACCTTTGAGTTTTACACGTTAAAACTGTTTCACTTGGGCAAAAATTTAAAAGGTGAATGGCTAAATACCACCATTTTCAGAAATTTGTAGCAAAAAAGCACTTTTTCAGAACTTATTAGGGAAATACCACTTTTATGGTACTCGAGTTCCTAGAAGTTTTGCCACCGTGGCACTGCTTAGGTGGAAATTGGGCAATTAAAAAAAATAATGTGGTACTCGATCTTGATATACTCGAGTACTATGCAACACAATACTTGAGTATGCCAAGCTCGAGTACCTTCTATTACTTGAGTATACCAAGCTCGAGTACCTTTTATAAATAAAATGTTATTTATTTTATTTCTACGGTACTTGAGCTCACCAAGTAAACATGTTTTTTTTTTAAGGATTATCAACAAATAAACATAAACATAAAATATTGTATATTTTATTTCTACAGTACTCAAGCTCACTAAGCTCGAGTACCTTGTAACTTTTTTTTTTTGGATTATCAACAAATAAACATAAACATAAAAATAAGTAGCTTTTTTATGTTTTTATTTATGTAAATAGAAGCATTGTAAAATATAGTGATTTTAATTTCAAAATATGAATTTGATTTCTACATTAAGTAAAACTGTTCACTGTTTTCCCATAAAAATTGTTCACTATTTTCTGCATAAACTATTTCTAGCATTCTGCATAAAATTATTTTCTGTTTAGCATTATTTAAAAAATTGTACACTCTCCTTTTCATGTTTGAATTTCATAGTAATCGAATCTATTTTTCTGCATTAATAAAATCTGTTTCTACATTAATAAAATTTGCTCTCTGCACATCATGTTTACTGTATATTTGAATACACAGTAAGTAGATTCGAATATACAGTAAACATGATGTGTAGAGAGCAAATTTTATTAATGTAGAAACAGATTTTATCAATGCAGAAAAATAGATTCGATTATTGTGAAATTCAAACATGAAAAAGCAATCAGATATGACGTTTAAATTTAGAAAACATGATTTCACTAGGTGTTTTATGAGAAAACAGTGAACAATTTTTTAAATAGTGAACAGAAAATAATTTACGCAGAAAAGAGAGTGTACAATTTTTTAAATAATGCTAAATAGAAAATAATTCTATGCAGAATGTTAGAAATAGTTTATGCAGAAAATAGTGAACAATTTTTATGAGAAAATAGTGAACAATTTTACTTAATGTAGAAATTAAATTCATATTTTGAAATTAAAATCTCAATATTTTACAATGCTTCTATTTAAATAAATAAAAACATAAGAAAGCTACTTATTTTTATGTTTATTAAACATTTGTAAATAATCCCAAAAAGAAAAAAGAAAAAAGAAAAGTTACAAGGTACTCAAGCTTAGTGAGCTCGAGTACTGTAGAAATAAAATAAACAGCATTTTATGTTTATGTTTATTTGTCGATAATCCCAAAAAAAAAAAGAACAGAAAAAAAGTTACAAGGTACTCGAGCTTGGTGAGCTCGAGTATCGTAGAAATAAAATAAACAACATTTTAGTTATAAAAGGTACTTGAGCCTGGTATACTCAGTATTGTGTTGCATGGTACTTGAGTATACCAAGCTCGAGTACCACATTATTTTTTTTAATCGCCCAATTTCCACCTCAGTAGTGCCACAGTAGCAAAACTTCTAGGAACTCGAGTTTGCCAAACTTGAGTACCATAAAAGTGGTATTTCCCTAATAAGTTCCAAAACAACGCTTTTTTTGCTACAAATTTCTAAAAATTGTGGTATTTGGCCATTTTCACCAATTTAAAACCTACTAAAACTTATCTTTTTAGCATTTAAGAAGCCTATAACATAAATAAGCTTTCAAGACTTTAATTCCCACTTAAACTCATATTAGGGTTGTCTAGATAGGCTAGGACTCTAAAGAATTCCAATAACACTTAAACTCCTAATCCAATTAGCTTTTAATCTCTTATCCTTGTCCTTAAACGATAAGGAGGCTAAAAGTTAAATATGAATAATCCACAAAATAACTATTCATGTTACATCTTTTTATTTATTTTCTTTGTAGATATCATAATATAAAATAATATCACCTTCAAAATAAATTAAGTAATTCATCAATTTCACTCTAGAAGCAATTAAATTAAATTTAAGTGAGGCGGGTGTTACATTTTGGGCTTTTGATTGTATGTTTATGAGTATTGATAGTTTGTTTTTGGTTTAATGGGATTGGTTGGTTTGTTTTTGTGGGAGGTTTTGAGAGTTTGTGAGATTCAAGCATTCTTGTGAGGAATTAATTAAGTATAGTTGTAATATATATTGTTGATACCAGATTTTGGTTGGCATTGCCTATGGATGTAATGTGGAATTGGCTGAACCATGTTAACTTCTTTCTTGTTTGTATTAGCATCTTTGTGTTAGCATTTCTATCACAACAAACTAGTATCGGAGCATATTATCTAGTGTCAATTAAAAAAAAATATTAGTTGGGGAGAAGATTCTATAAGTTTACAATTGTTTTAAAATTGGTTTGATTTAGGAATGTGAGTCTTTTGGGGCTTTAGCTATGGAAACTATGTCAATAGGTTCAAGGAAAACTTGCTTGAGTTAAGGTGGAGATCTGTTGGATTTATCTAAAATTCCTATTTTGACTAATTTACCAATTTTTGTTTTCTTGACGTAGAAGAAAATTTTATTCCATTTCAAAGAAGTTGTTTTATATTTCTTGTTCACCATGAAATAGGAGCTAGAGCCTTAAAAGAACACGAGTGGGTTTCTTTGGGGTTGAAATATACTTTTGAGTTGATAATTTGTCTCTTGTTTAAGTGGGAGAGCACGATTGGTTGTTTTAAGGTTTTGGGCTGTAAATTTGTGAGTGGATTTAAGTGTGTGTGTGTTTGGAAAGGTTATTAGTGTTGTTTGTGAGAGACAACAAGTGTTGTTTGTGAGGTTTTCATTGAGTGCAGTTATATAATCCATATCGTTCATAATGGATTTGAATTGGTGTTGTCTATAGATGTAGGGAAGGAGTTGGTTGAAGAAGCTGAACCTTTCTTTTCTTTTGGATGTTTTGATTACTTGTTCTTACTAATACCTTTCTGCTAGCCTTGCAATGTCAATAATTGGTATTAGAGCATAGTGTCTTGGAAAGGTACAACTCTCACCAAGTGCCTCAGGGATTCTCACCGCTAAAGATTCGATAATTTAGTTGTTCTTATATTAGCATTCAAGTTCAAAATTCCTAACATGCAGCAATTGAAATTGAATCCAAAAATCCCTTTACTTGTGAGGTACTATTTCAAGAGTGGGTCTCTTGAATAGCTAGTTTATTCTTTCTTTTTTGTAAGTGACTTAGCCTTCCAAAATAGCTCTCCTTTTCACCAATTTTTACCCCAACTTCCATTCCAATCCAAAGCATCACAAACTCCATTAGCCGTCTGTTCTGCAATCACAAGATTCATTCTGCTTGATCCTCCTTGAATAGAGGATCTGATTTCATGTGGCAACAACAAGATGTACGTGTGCGAATGACAAGAACATGTTGTGCATCACAATCTTGTGGTTGCCAGCACATTAGGAACCTAAATCCTCCAGTAGTCAGTTCTGCTGCCAAACTTCCATCAGCAATTGGCCTTGCTCAAACATCAACAAAGGTGTCTCCACTGGGAGCTTCATGAGGTCACAAACCATCAAAAAAATGGTTCAGCGTGATGTGGAAACGAATGCTAGTGATGAGCAAACACGATTGACATGCAGACCATGAAGCCTATATGCCCATGAAGACTGATGAGCACTAAAAACTATTATGTTGTTGTTGTAGTTGTTATTGCTATTATTATTATTATCGATTCTCCTTGCCCACTTGGGGCCAAAATTGACTTATCAAAAAAACTAATAATAATAAATTAATGATATTGGGCAAGTGTGGATTGCATTGTTATGGACATATGTGATTTGAATGGTTATAATTATCATGGTTGGGTTTCACTAATAAGTTAGGACTAATGTATATTTTTATGGGTTTTGATGAATTGGATTTCCTGGTCTGTGGACATAATATTCAAAAAGTAAATTAGCATTTGTTTGGATTTTAATTGAAATTTTGTTTGCAAATATCAATTGCTTCAACCAAACACAACCTTTATTTGAAAAGGAAACGATTCCTAATAACAAAGAGAGACTCAAACTATACATATACAAGAACAAACTAAAGCTAGAAACATAACCAAAAAAAGTTCCAAATATGAAAGCAAACTACCCAATGTTGATCTTTTGAAATCTTTGCTAGGTAGGACTTTGTTTGAGGAATTTTTTTTTTCCAATTAACCTTAAATATCAACCAATTTTGTTAGCTATCATGTTTCAAAACAATTTGGGAAACTAGCATCTCAAGTGTCTAAAACTCAAGCTTTAAGATAAAACTCGAGTTTCTATGTCTTGATTTGTAAATTGTGGGATCTAAAGTGGGAAAAAAATCCACATGGAACTCAAGTTCCACCATTTTATTTCCCTTCTTCTTCCTCACGTCTATTCGCGTCTGTTCGTTCTTCCTCGTTGCTGAAGACCAGATTGTCCACCAAATCGCTGAAGATCAGATCGTCCACCAACGTTCTTCTCCAACCAGATCGCCCATCCAACGTCTATTTGTTCTTCTTTGACGCTGCAGATCTCCAACCAGATCGTCTTCCTCTTTCTATGTTCTTCTTTAGGTCCAGCGTTCTTCTCCAACTAGATCGCCCACCCAGCATCTCTTCGTTCTTCTTCGGCACTATAGATCTCCAACCAGATCGTCTTCCTCTTCCTTTGTTCTTCTTCAGGTTTGTTCTTCTTCAAGTCTTATAAACTGAGTCTTCAAATTTAGCCAGTTTAATGGAATTTCCCTAACAAAAATTGAGTCTTGAAGACTCGGTTTTGCTTTTTAGAACTCAAGTCATATAGACTTGAGATCTATATGGCTAAATTGCTCCACGGCAGCAGTAGAACTCAAGTTTGAAAGCCTCAATTTTCATCATCGATCTCGAGTTTTTAAAACTCGAGATGCTAGTTTCTAGAATTCTTTCAAACGTATGTTAACTTATTATATTTTTTTCCCCTCACTGTGCTAGCTTGCAAAATCCCTCTTGTTTGAGTGGTCCTAGGATTTGGGGTTTTGCAAAATGTTTTTCCATTTTTGATTTCTTGCAATCTGTAATTTCCTCTTCTTGATGTGTTTGTAACCGTTTCAAGTACATTTTGTTCACTATCATGAACACAATGTATTTTTTTCAATAAAGCTTTTATTACCAGTCAAAAAAAGAAAGGAAAGCAAATACCCAATTGAAAGTTACCAAAATATTCCTGTTAATTTTTTTTCCCATACTCTTAGGAATGCTAAAAGTATGTTTGGAAATTATTATGAGGTTTTATATTTTATGGAAGCCACATTGACTCTGCCAATCCCAAATATCCCATTCTTTATCATTTTTCTTTTTTTCTCTAGTTATTTGTTTCTTTGAATTGCAAATGTTTCCTCTATATTCATCTATTCTGATATGTTCTAACATGTGTAGATATTGGATGATGATGGGATTGCTTCACCAGGGGAAATTATTAGCCCACAAGATATCTATATAAATAAATAGTACCCTACTATTACAAGGGGGAAGAGAGTACCACCATCAAAATTACCAAATATGTTAGTTTTACTTTCCGGCAAAAATTCTTGATAGGTTTCCTTAACAACAAGATTGCTTAAATGCAGAGGATATAAGAGCAGTTGCATCAATTTGTGCATAAATGTGCAAAATGGAAAAGGTAACTACTTTTACACAATTTGAGCAAAAAATCACCCACATCAGTGGGTGTAAACTTGTGTATAAATACACAATTGCTACAATAACCGTGCATAAACTGTAGCATGTATATTTATTATTTTATTAATTTCATGTTCGCACATTTTTCTCTCTCTCTTCTCCGTGCACAACGAACTCAATGACTTCTCCTTTCGTCATCTTCTTTTTCCTCAAATGCACACAAACAAACCCACACACAAACACATCCACATCCACATCCACACAGACAAATCAACATAGAGATACACAAACACATCCACACACAAAAAAACCCACACAGACAAACCAACAGAGAGATAGATCGGTGCTTGACTGGAATGATCAATGCTTGTGGGTCTTGTTTGATCGATGCTTGTGGGTCATGTTTGATTGATGCTTGTGAGTCACGCTTGATCGGTGCTTAAGCGAGAGGGAGTGGAGATTGGGTCTTGTTTGAGGAGTTAGTATGGATCTTGCTAGTTTTGCAATGAAGGTGTTTGATATTTATTCTCAATGAGCATGGAAGAGAAGGAGCAAGAGAAAGTGAGGGGTTTGAGATGGCGGTGAAGCTGTCTATGGAGATCTGACCAAGAAGGTGTGGATTAGACCGAGAGGGAGAGGTGATCTGTGTTCAGAAATGGGTATAGAGATGGGTAGAGAGATGGATATAGAGAGAGAGAGAGAGCAACAAATCAGAAAAAAAATGGGTAGAGAGAGAGAGAGAGAGAGAGCGTATGTACAGGGTAGTTGAGAGAAATAATCAAAAAAATTGAGAAGAATGAATATTTTTATTGAAATATCTTGTAAAATAGATAAACTAATGTGAATGTTTTGTAAAAGTGATGGTATAAAATAGAAAAAGTAGGTTTTAAGTGTAAAATAGACGAAATCTTTTCCACAAGCTGATGCAATTGCTCTAAGTGCAGTAAACAAACATTTAAGGGCCCCGAAGGGGAGTCTTGTGTGGTGGATTGAATGGCTCTTTATAACGATAGGCATAATAATTTATCTATCAAATTCTTGATTCGCCATACTCGCAGGCCAGAGGTAAAGATTTCTAATCTGGCCTCAGTTTATATGCTATAGGCATCTGATGTTTTAGGTTGACTTTCTTTCTTGTATTTCTTGCCCCCTTAGGTTGGTGACAAATTTAGTAGCAGACATGGGCATAAAGGATTTTGTGGCACCATTATCCAGTAGGAAGACTTCCCATTTTCTGAGCTTGGCATTTGCCCTGATTTGATTATGAACCCTCATGGGTTTCCTAGGTAAAAAAGTTAAAAGTTTGGAACAGTGGAAAACCTAGCAAGCAAGTGATGCAAGAAGATTAATACTTGAATTTTCAATATAAAAAGATTCTAGAGAGAGAGAGAGAGAAAGAGAACTCAGACCTCAATTTAAACTCAATTATGAGATTCTAAAATTCACTATCAATCTATCTATCTTTACAATGCATGTACATTTGCGAGTTGGTTATTGTTGATGACATCGTCCATAACTCACATTTATCACATGTTTAAATACAATTGTATCATACTCCCTCTATCCCAATTTGTTTATTCTGTTAGAAAAGTCAAATTTTTTGAAGGAATATCATTTATTGTCTTGTGTTTTCAAAATTATCCTTAGATAATTTTTTTTTTTTTTTAAAGAGTTATTCTTAATAAGGCAACTAAAAAGGTGCCCTAATTAGATTGATTTTTTAAATATTTGTTAGTTTTTTTACAAATAGTTTTTAAAATAAAGTAGGGGTATAATAGGAACATTAGTACATTAATGACTTTTATTTTTAAAAACGGAACAATATTTTGGGACATCTCAAAATAGAATAGAAGACAAACAAATTGGGGGGAGGGAGTACTAATCACAAGCTAGATTTAATAAGGCACATGGCTTTTGCCTCTAAAAACTTTCTAAAATCTAACATGTGCATGTGCCACTAATTAATTTTCCATCCAATTTTCGACAAACTTGGCACTTATGGATTCAACTCCAATATTCATATGGCACGTAAAATTCAGCACTTAGTCTTGACTGGCCTTGTGCCAAGTCATAATCGCCCATGTTATGTGTTATAATCTATAGTTGCTAGCAGTGCAAGCACCCAAGATGTAACTTAATGTTTAGATAATCTGTTATCGTCAGTCGAATGACAGTGGGGAAGATGATAGAGCTTCTTGGGGGTAAAGCTGGAGTTTCTTGTGGTAGGTTTCATTATGGCAGTGCCTTTGGGGAACCAAGTTGTCACGCGGACACAGTTGAAGCTATGAGGTGCTTTCTGCATCTTTTCTATAACATTCGATTATTATGCATTTTTCCATATTTCATTTTTTTTATCATGCTTCCTTGCTCTATGACAGTGAAATTCTTGTGAACAAAGGCTTCAGCTACAACGGCAAAGACTTTCTGTATTCAGGTTAAAATTTTTACATCTGAAATATGTACATATGGGAATCCTATTGAAACCGTTCATTTTAATTCTTCTCTTGGAGCTTTGTTACTTATTATGTTCAAATTTTTGAAACCCTTGGGGTGAAAGGAAGCTTATTTTCAATTTAAATTAGACAGTGGAATTCTAGCATGTTTCTGGAAGTTACTATCATTAATATATGTTGGATGTTCTGATAACGAGGATAATCAAATTGTATCATTTCCCTTTTATCATTAGTGTCACAAGTTTGGTGCATGGAATATGACCTTGGAATGGAATAACTATTTTGTGTACTTATGTTTGTGAACTTGGCCTTGCTTGCATCTGAAAGGAAACTTCCGAATACTTTTTGTCTTCTCCAGGTATCACAGGTTGCCCACTGCAAGCATATATTTTCATGGGTCCTATCTACTATCAAAAGTTAAAACATATGGTAAGATTCGAAAACTCCTTTATTACGTTCTAGAGTCCAATCATGCTTATGAATCCTAGGTTTTTAAATTTTATGTTGTTACCATTATTTGGTTTCTTGTGGGGTTGGTTGGGTTTATTAACACACATTGAAATATCCTTAAGTTGCTTGATGTACTGTTTAGTCCCCGCAGAACACTGATAAGCAGCTAAATTTGACTATATGTGCTCTTAATTTTGACCGGTGGATGAAATTAGAGGCATGCATATAACCCCTCACTGAGGGTAAAGGGGAATTGCCTTCGAGCTAAAGCTTTCTGTTTGAACACAAGTGTGATTCTTTCTTGATCATGAAGCAGATACCTCACACCACATACACTGATATAGTTGAGTCTAAATCAGTGTATGCAAAAGCTACAGTTTCCTATCTAGCTCTTCCCTCCTTGCCTCATCAGTGATTCTTTTATCCTTTTGATGCTCTTGTTTTGACATTCCCTCGATGTGTCAACCTAAAATAAAGTGAGAGAGATCTTTTGGTGCATGGCATGTCTATTTTTTATATCTGGTGATTCTGGTCAGCATTGTTTCTATAATTTAGATTAGTTGATATTCTTTTACTCATAGCATCTAGAATTTCTGTGACAGAAATGCCTTTATTAGTTGTAGTTAAATAATCCTAGTAATTTTTCCTTGATGTATCACTTGGTTTCTTCCCTGTTACATAAAGCATGTCATATTGATTTAGAATATTAGCTTGAAAATATTTATTTTTTATATTAATTTTTTGTGATAACCATTATTTCATGACAAGTAGGTCCTAGATAAAATGCATGCTCGAGCCGATGGACCACGTGTTCTGCTAACAAGACAGCCTACAGAGGGGAGAGCTCGCAATGGAGGTTCTTAATTTCTTGTTCTTAGATATTTATCAGATGCAAATTTAACTTGCATAGTTCTAATTTGTACTAACCTTTCATTTCCAAGGACTACATGTAGGAGAAATGGAACGTGATTGTTTGATAGCTTATGGTGCTAGTATGTTAATTTTTAAGCGCCTAATGATCTCTAGCGATCCTTTTGAGGTTCAGGTATCAGCTCATGCCTATGCCACTCCTTGATAATTGTTTGATGAGTATGTATTACAATGCTTGCTTGTAAGTCATTTAACAGGAAGACTAGTGAAAGTTCAAAATGTGTACAAATCACCCTTGAACACCCTTGAACATTTAGACCCTCAATTTACAAATTACCAATTCAAGCTTAATGTCAAATAATTAATGTACAGAATATGAACATAAGCTTAACACAGAATTGATAAACAATCTAAACCTAATAAAATCACATCCACAACATAAATTAAATGGAAAAGATTAAGGGAAGAGAGATGCAAACACAAGGACAACACACGATGTGTTATCGAAGAGGAAACCGAAGCTTTCAGCGTAAAACCTCTCCGCCGCCCCCCAAGTGGTAAATAATCTACTAAAAAATGTAGTTGGGATACATGAACAGCAGAAGACCTTCCAAGCCTAATCTACCTAATGTACCTAAGCCCTCCAAGCTCCTACTCCAACGAGATTATGCCGAACCTATTTCTTCTTTAGTTTACCGAATTCCACTACTTGACTATAGCATCTACCAATATGAAATCGGTTCCTTCTTAACTGCTTCCCAAAGCACCAAATAGCCTTCTCACAGATATGGGTATGGTGAGTAAAGGTTTTGGTAATGTGCCTCTCAAGGATTTAACAATGGAGAGGAAGAGAGTAGAGGAATTTGAAGAGTCTCTATGTGAAGATTGTGGATAAATCAATCTTGTTTTTCTCTAGGGTTTCTCTCTTAAAATTCTCTCTGGAAGCTCTCTCCATTTCGTGGGTATAAGGGTCTATATATAGTAGGGTGAGAAAGGAATGTGAAAAGTCAGTTTTTTTCCAAATAGGGTGGTCTAGCAACTTGACCTCGCGACTGGGCTGAGTCGCGAGTTCAAGCTGCGAGCTAACGGCCTGGCCAGCCTGAGTCTTTTGTCCTGTAGTGCAACAGCTAGCATGACTCTTCAGCTCTCCCGTATGCTCCACACGTGTGCCAACTTTGGCGGCTTGCCAGTCGCGAGTCCTGTCACGAGTCTCTGCATCCTTGCACAATCTTGAGCATTTCTTCACTCTCTCTCACTCGCTACCCTTACATGAATCCCACCTAAATACAGGGTTACTAATTGCTAAAATATAAGCAAATTTGGCATGGAATAAAGCCAACAAGATGTTTGATAAAATTCAACCTTACAATCTCTCCCTTTGGTTATTCCGTGACAAAACCCTAAAACAAACTCTAGACTTAACATGTGAGTTGGGAACAGTTAAACAAAACTCACTCACACCTAACTCTAGAATCTGTGTAGCTCTTGAAACATATGAACAAGAATCTCCTGAAACACAACAACACGATATGATTATTGTATGAAGAAAAACTTGTAATGCATATGGAGCAAGCACAATGCGATCAAGCAAAAATGGAATTAAGTAATAAACCATGGCTTGACCAAACAGGCAATCACTATAAAATAGTGATCACAATGCTCATTCACACTTGGAATGAACATCCGGACATACAAGCCAATAAGCTCAATGCAAATCACTTGCATGCCCAACACTCAACCAATGCACAATACATAAAGTATATGCATCTAAGTACAAAATTCTACAAGGGCACAAGAGTGAAAATACTTGAAGAAAATTCATAATATTTAGCTAGAAGTATTGGCAACAGAACATAAAGGCTGCATAGCATAGTACAAACCATAAAAGCCTATAAAGTCTCATGGAAACAAACCCTAAAAGCTTACAAAAGCAACATGGGCACAAACACACCAAACACATGAAAAAAGATTTCAAATATATAAATATAAACCAAAGTATCATAGCCAACCAAATCCATGAGTTTTAAACCAGATTTAAACCTTTAAACCAGAAATTTAACCACAGAGTATTAAGCCCATAAAACATAAGACCATAAAGTAAAATTGAAAACATAAACTGAAAACACTTTTATGACAAGCTCCCCCTTAAAATGGCACTCCCCCTCAAGAGTTGTCCCTCAAAAGTTCTCCCCCTTTTTGACCAGAATGGCCAAAGGGTCACTACTGGGTGCTAAAGTTGTCAAACTTGGCTGAAAGTAAGTCGAGCTGATCTTGAATTGCTGCCATCTTGTCAGTATGCTCATTCTGGACCTCTTTGATTCCATCAATCCTCTCCAGGATGATTTAAAATGCATCTGGAGGTACCTCTAATGAGGTTGAATTTCTTCTCCTCTTGCCTCAACTTCTGGATGATAAAGCTTGTCCTACAACCACTGTTTCAGTTTCCATTTGGTCACCTTCACCTTGGTCACCCTCTTCTTCATCACCTGGAAGACGGACTTGTATCCTGATGATGGTTAGCTTGTTGATGGCTGAAGGTGTAGGCATAGAGCTGATATCTTAAGGGATGACAACACCTTTTGCTCTGAAAAGTCTCATAAGAAAACTAGGAAAGATCAGCTTGGGCTTAGAGCTGGTTCTAGTCTCATCCACAATAGTGTCAAAGATGTGAGAGCTAATGTCAATGAAGGTTTTCTTCTTGAGTTCCATGAGGAAGATAGCTCTGGCATTGTTGATTGTAGTCAACTTCCTCACTGGATACAAGTTGAACATCATGATGGTGGTTAGGCACCTCATGTCAGTTGGAAATGCTGTAGTGTTGAGGCATCTCCCCTCTCTTTGTCCACCAATGCGAGTTTGGACAGTTTCTATAGATAACATCCTGTCCTTGTAGTTGGTGAAGTCATAGTCCTCTAAACCTTCAAGCCCTAGCACCTCATCTATGTCATGGGCATCTATAGTGAATTCCTTTCTTCTAACCCAACATCTCAACTCATCCTCCCTTATCACAGCGTTTGCATAGAATTCCCTTATTAAGGGCTCACAAACTGCAAGTAGGTCACTCAATAATTTATCCCATCCTCTGCTTTCAAAAAAACCTGGAATGAAGGTGTCTTTCAAATCCCCCAAGTCTACAAACCTCAACTGAATAATAGGTCCTCTCATGAAAGAATGTCTATATCTCTCAAAGTGATGAACAGACCTAAATAGGTTATGGTCCATTTTCATCCTTTTGTCAGATCTCTTAACAGGAGTCTTCTTCTTTGTAGGAGATGGGTTCATCTGTAATCAAGCAGAAAAGGGCCACAACAATAGAGCACAATTGATGAACACTCAAAACATTAGTAACATGTCAGTGTCATAGAGAAGAATGGAGTATCAAGACAACATTTAGACCATATTCAACGTAGAATTAGTCATTGAAGGAGATAGCTCAAAACAGAAAAGTATAGAACAACCTATCAACAATTCTTATGAATAACACATTTTAACAGTGAGCACAACAACTCAAACAAGAACATTCTAAGGTACATTTCCAAGCATAGATTTCAACATGCAACAATCAGCAGTATTGAGGCAGTGTATACCACATTCATTCAAAAGAAAACATATGTTTATGAGACATATCTTAATGAGTGTGAGATGCTCAAACCTAAACAGAGTAGACAATAGCAACACACATGTTATGGCAACAAAAAATCAAAGCATTATAAGTCAAACAGAAGAATCATTCTGAAACAACCATACTCACACTCAGAGTAAATCATAGAGAACCCAAACACATATCATATGGGTATAAAATTCACCAACCAACACAGATTAGTCAAAATACTCAAACATATTAAGCATTTTGTAGCCAAAATCAATAGAACCCAAACCTAACAAAAGGAACAAACCCATGTTCGAAACCCATGAAAACTCAAAACTCCAACAACATCTCACAAAATCAAGAAAACAAGACTAAAAACATGAAATATAGATTGAGGATAGAAAAACCCATACCTTTTTCTTGGAGATTTGAAGTTGAAAAGATGCAAAAATGGAGGTTCTTCAAGAGTGACACAATGAGTTTCAGAGAGGTTTGAAATGGGGAAGACAATGAACAGTCAGAAATGTTCGAAGGAAAAACTGAAAACATTTAAAAACTGACTTATATGCACAAAACACGTGATTTTCACGACCGAGTCAAGTCGCGAGCAAGTCGCCAAGGCCAGTCGCCAGAACACTCAAGACAAAAATTTTGAAAAATTTATCTAAGTGTTTTTCGCGACTGGAAGTTCTATCCACGAGAGAGTCGCGAGGTAACCCGCGAAATTCTCTGAGCCCTCTCGCAACTAGACCTTCCACCAACGAACAAGTCGCCAGACTGAGTTGCGAGAAGCATTAAAAACCCAAATTTTGAAAAATATTCTAAGTATTTTTTGCAACTGGGGCAATGACCCACCAGTGAGCCGCGAAAAATTTCTGTGTGGGCTCACGACTAGGACATGCGATTGGACCAACTCGCGACTAAGTCGCCAAAACAGGGCAACACTATTTTTGAAAATTTTGGCATTTTTGCAAAAACAAAAGACTTTCCAAAAACAACTAAAACACTCAAAAATATTTTTATGTTTGATCAACAAGGATTGAGTATGTGAAAACACATTTAGTCAAGTACAATCACACAAATGAATATGACATTTATTGAACATAGATATGTGTGTTGTGTGTGAATATCAAAAATGAGATAGTCCTTAATCTAATGTGAAGCTTTAATGGTCAATTCAATTAAGGCATACACAACTAGCACTAGATAATGTGACCCCTCTCAATTATAGAAATATGCATATATGACCTCCCACAAAAACTTGAGTACAATATCTTTGAAGCTTTTCATTTGGCTCCATTTTCAACATATCATTTGATCTTTTTGAATCAACATATCTCATTGAGAGATTGATGCCTGAATTTTTTGATATTTCACTTTGATGAGATAGCCCTTGGCTTTTTTGGCATCATACAATTTTAATTTTGGTCGCTTTCCCTTTTTCCTAGTCAAATACTAGTATGTGCGATAGGCTTTCGCAGCTCAATATCTCTTTTCATTTGTAGATTTACATTTGGTGAGCTTTTTAAGCAAAAATAAAAGAGTGGGAAGATATATAGACACAAGTCTATGCATGTCTCAAGATCAACAAAATCATTCACTAGTCATTCATGACAAGGTTGAAGATCTATTTACAACAGTCACACAGATTTCAAAATTTCTCCCACAATGATATGAGTGCATAGGAAACAAGCTATGCTCATAGATGCACAAAGCCATTTGTACAAATGTACAAGGTAAAACATACTTTGAGGCAAAACTCAACAATGTTGATCAAACTTTTTGGATTTCCTACTTTTTATGAGTTTTTGGATTTTTGACACACAAGAAGGAAAAGATTGATCTAAAACAACCGTGTAAAAACATTTAATGCAAAACCAAACAACCAACTAGTTTACGACTCAAACAACCAACAAGCACACAACCAAACATAGGAAGTATTAATGCATGGACGTGTTGTAATGCTTATGCATGAGTACCCTTCTTCACCCACACGTCACATGCGTTTGGGGTGATATCCCTATAGGATTGGGTACGAGAGCTAGGACTTTCAAACCTTCTAGTGAAACTTTCCAAGCAGTTGGTGAATGCACCAATCATCTTCATCATGTTCATCATTCCGGGATCACTATTCCGATCTTTTGATGACTCAACAACCCAATTCCTTTTGTCATTTCTTGGTCCTCTTGACCTTTGATCACTTGCATTCCTCAATGCTCTCAGCTTATGACAATTGGGTCGGGTGTGCCCTTGAAGTCTGCAGTGATGACACAGATGGTTCATTCTAGGACCTCTTTGCGATCGTGGAAAAGATTTTGCTCTAGCTGCAGACTTGACCATAGATTGATTACGAGGCTTGTTCACCACTCGTTGGTCAGCTACATTCATCTTCTTCTCAACATTTTCTTTTTCAACAGAAGAGGTAGCTACCATTAGCTCTTTGGCCTTCACAAACTTCACTTCTTTAGGGATGTTCACAGCTGAACTACTTTCTCCGATGTATCCTAATCCGGTTTTGTCAAAGAAAGTCTTCTGAGAGGAAAGGACATCATTAAGGTTCTTTATGGAGACTCGCTCTACCTTGGCATTTGCTTGAACCACCTCAAGCTCAAGGAATTTTACCTTGGTGTAAACTTCAGTTAGTTCGCCATTTAGTATCTCTATCTCACACTTGGCCTCCTTATATCTCACTAGGAGACTTCTATAGTCCTCCTCAGCTTTCTTCATCTTTTTCACAGCTGCCTTGGCCATCCTTGCATATTCCCCTGACTTCTTAAGTAGAGAATTGTAGTTTTCTCTAAGACCAGTTGTATTTTCATCTTCATCAGCATCTGATTCTTTTACAATTCCCATGAATTCCTCATCACTATGCTCCCCAAGCTCTTATACAAGCAAATTCAAGTCCTCCGAGGACTCACCATGAGCAACAGTCATGAATGCTGAGAAATTCCCTTCTTCATCACAGCTATCCTCAGAATCAAAGGTGGAGGAATCTGAGTCACTAAGAGTGGTGGCATACACCTTGCCCTTCAATCTTAAGTAATTAGGACATTCCCTTTTGAAATGCACATGTCCATTGCATTAAAAACAAGTGACACCTTGAGTAGATTGAGACTCCTTCCCTTCTTTCTTTTTAAAGTCCTTTTTCTCCTTTCCGAGACTCATGAATTTCCCTTTATCACCAAATTTCTCACTATTCTTGAACTTTAGAAATTTGCGGAAATTCTTTGCAAGGTAGGCAACATCCTTTTCGACTACATCCTCATCCGATGAACCATGAGTTTCTGCCCTCTCATTTATCGTCTTAAGAGCAAATGATTTGCTCTTTCTTTGATTTGGTAATGAAAGCTCATACATTTGGAGAGAACCAATCAACTCTTGGACTTTGATTTCATCAAGGTCTTTGCTCTCCTCAATTGCAGTCACCTTTGCACGGAAGCTCTCTGGCAATAAACGAAGAATTTTTCTTACAACTTTCGAGTCCTCAGTTTTCTCTCCCAAGTCAAACTTGCCGATGACCACTTCATTTAGCTTACTATAGAAAGAGTCAAAGGACTCATCCTGAGCTCCTCAAATCGAGTAGTCAGCATCTATAGCTTTGTGTCCTTAACTTTCTTTGTACCCTTATAAGTGGTCTCCAAAATTTTCCATGCTTCCTTGGCAACGGTGATATGAGAAATCCGATGGAATTCATCTAAGGACACACCACAAAAAATTGCGTTAAGTGCTTTGCTATTAGCATTTGATGCTGCACGGGCTACCTTATCCTAAGTAGATTTGGCTGTCTCAAGCTTTGTCCAACCAATTTCAACAACATCCCAAACAGCCTCATCAATAGAACACAAAAATGCTTTCATCCTCACCTTCCAAAAGGCATAATTACTGCCATCAAAATATGGTAAAGTATTTAAAGATTGAGACCGATCCGTCTCAATAAGGGGTCAAGGATCACACTAGGGTAATGAAACCAATATAAGTAAACCCGCTCTGATACCAATTGAAAGTTCAAAATGTGTACAAAACACCATTGAACATTTAGACCCCCAATTTACAAATTTCCAATTCAAGCTTAATGTCAAACAATTAATGTGCAGAATATGAATATAAGCTTAACACAGAATTGATAAACAATCTAAACCAAATAAAATCACATCCACAACAGAAATTAAACGGAAAAGATTAAGGGAAGAGAGATGCAAACACAAGGACAACACACGATGTGTTATCGAAGAGGAAACCAAAGCTCTCAGTGTAAAACCTCTTCGCCGCCCTCCAAGTGGTAAATAATCTACTAAAGAATGTAGGTAGGATACATGAACAGCAGAAGACCTTCCAAGCCTAATCTACCTAATGTACCTAAGCCTCCAAGCTCCTACTCCAACGAGATTATGCCGAACCTATTTCTTCTTTAGTTTACCGAATTCCACTACTTGACTATAGCATTTACCAATATGAAATCGGTCCCTTCTTAACTGCTTCCCAAAGCACCAAATAGCCTTCTCACAGATATGGGTATGGTGAGTAAAGGTTTTGGTAATGTGCCTCTCAAGGATTTAACAATGGAGAGGAAGAGAGCAGAGGAATTTGAAGAGTCTCTATGTGAAGATTGTGGATGAATCAATCTTGTTTTTCTCTAGGGTTTCTCTTTCAAAATTCTCTCTGGAAGCTCTCTCCATTTCGTGGGTATAAGGGTCTATATATAGTAGGGTGAGAAAGGAATGCAAAAAGTCAGTTTTTTTCCAAACAGGGTGATCTGGTGACTTGACCTCGCGACTAGGCTGAGTCGCGAGTTCAAGCCGCGAGCTAACAGCCTGGCTAGCCTGGGTCTTTTGTCCTGTAATGCAACCGCTGGCATGACTCCTCAGCTCCCCCGCATGCTCCACACGTGTGCCAACTTTGGCGGCTTGTCAATCACAAGTCACCCGCGAGTCCAGCCGCGAGTCTCTGCATCCTTGCATAATATTGAGCATTTCTTCACACTCTCTCACTCACTACCCTTACATGAATCCCACCTAAATATAGGGTTACTAATTGCTAAAATACAAGCAAATTTGGCATGGAATAAAACCTACAAGATGGTTGATAAAATTCAACCTTACAACTAGGATATTAGCATCATTATTATGTCTAACATGTTGTGTTAACAAGAGGACTAGTATATTAGCATCATTATTGTCTAACATGTTGTGTTCAGCTAGAAGAATTAAAATATGATTTCTAAGCACTGTTTTCCTCAAAGCTCTCCTAGTACAAGACTGCTGTTTGTCAAATTTCCAACATAGTTTCACCTCTTTCTTTCTCCCAAAAGTTTCTTGATTTTCTGGAGTTACAGCCCTTATTTATAGGGTGGAAGTTGATCAGCAATCAACTCTTCACCAGCCCATAGGATTCTGTATTAGTATCTGGTTATCTATCCCTCGTATTCTTTCTTTTCTATTGCAATAGCTGTATAAAGCCTAAATAATAAGGATGACTTCTGGAACTGCAAGAACACATGACTGTTGATAGAGATCAGCTTCCAGAACTATAATGCCCCAATTTGATTGATTGTGTGATGTGTGTGGGTGTGTGATGAGTTCCACGTCGGGTATTTACTAGGTAAATCTGGGCTTTATTAACAACTACAAGGAGCCTTAATTGTGACTAGTCCTTTTGAGGTATAGCGCAGATGTGGCTAGTGTTTTTCCTTGAGTCGTTACATATAGTATCAAAGTCAGGTTGGTAATCCCATGTGGGCTCAGAGACATTACCCCACAAAGTGGGCCCTGACAAGGACGTTAGGGATTTAAGTGGGGGAGATTGTAATGCCCCAATTTGATTGATTGTGTGATGTATATGGGTGTGTGATGAGTCCCACATTGGGTATTTACTAGGTAGATCTGGGCTTTATTAACAATTACAAGGAGCCTCAATTGTGACTAGTCCTTTTGAGGTATAGCGTAGATGTGGCTAGCGCTTTTCCCTGGATCGTTACATACGCTTATAAAGTAATCACCCTACAAGTATGCAAGGCCTTCTTAGCCCTAAAAATTATCCTTAAAAATTAAAATCAAATAAATCCAAAATACCTCAACAATTGTCCACTATCATCTCACACCAAAATTCCACATATTCATAATATATATTTCATTTACTTCATACTGCTAATAGTTCCCTAGGAATATAGCCTATATAATATGCTATACCCATAGCCATAAATGGTCAAAAGTCAATCTAAAAAGGACACCACCTAGATCTATCTTCTATACGTGTTCTTCTTCTTCTTCTTTTTTTTTTTCTTTTTTCTTTCTTTTTTTTTTTTTTTTTTGTCAGAAACTTGAAGTTCACACCATGACTTTTCCGATTCACCAAATCCATAATTCAAGACAACTTCTTAAGGTAGAAACTCGTGCAAAACCGGACTCACCATGCCTCACCTTGTGCAACTTGCATCTACACTTAACGCATGACACAACAGTGGGCATAGGAAAAAAATCACAATACCGAGGCAGAAAAATCTGCAGGTATAATGTCCGTTTTACAAAAAAATAAATCTAAACTTTTATACGTTTGCATCATTATAACTCTTGAATATTTTATTAGTTTCACTGTTGGCCAGAATACTCAAATAAAAAAAAAATACTCTAATTCCAAATAAAGCTTAGATTTAACAAGAAAGAGATTCATAGGTTCTTACCTCAAGTGTGTAATCAAACATTCTCTACTTGAGTATTTTAAGTAGTCTCCTTTATCAAAATATATCTCTATATACATTTACTTAATAAGCTTATATATAGCTAGGGTTTCAACCTCCTTTTTCTAAAAACTCTCTTATAATTATAAATTATAAAATTGACCCCACAAAAGATTTACTTAAATACCCTTCCTTTTAATCCCTTTTTTTTTTTCCGGTTATTACAAGAACAAATCTGGAACACCAGCTATGTTTGCTTGCTGGAAAATATCCAGCTATGCACTTGGAACTAAGCCCATTTTGCTGTAACTTGGGCATTTCTATGAGACTTTCAAGGCTTCTCCTCTAATAGTAAAATGCTGTTTGTCAAAGCCCTTTTTTTTTTTTTTTTTTTTGTCAAAGCCATTATCTAACCTTTAAAGGCTTATTTGGACCTTTTTAGGACTTCACTATTGTCAGTACAAGGGATACTAACCAACGAAAAGGCTTTTTGTGATTGTTGTGGATGTCTTTGGAGAGATTTTTAATTATAACTTAGAGTAGTTTCCTTTAGACCAACACAATGTTGTGTGTAAGCAAAATGCTTATTGGTTTTTTTTAAGATTGTCGTGGTCCTTCAACGTCATTCTTGTTATGCTAGACCTAGACCTACATGAAATTAAGAATATGTCTCATACCAAAAATTTCTTTTTTGGAATTGATTTGTTTATTTGGCTCTTTAAATATGTGGCAACATCTCCTTTTTGGTGCAGGTCCCGCACAAATTAATGTACCTTTTTAGAGACACAAAACTAAATATATCGGCAGTTTTCTTTTGAGAAAAGTACATTTGAAAAAATATGGGACTTCTAAATGTGTTGTGTAATTGTGGTTATGTTCTTTGTCTGTCCACAATTTTGAAAGTGAAACCATGTCAGTTGCCCTGTATGTTTTCTAGGCATGTACAAGATTTGTCTTTTGCTATAATTCACGTGGAAGATCCAAAATGGGATTTCGGACTGTTTTGTAAAAATAGTTTTTAGGATACCTCTTTATAATTTTAGGGTAAAATATTATTTTGATCCATAAATTTTATCAAAAGTTTGTTTTTTATCCCTGAACTTTAAAAAATTTATTTTTCGTCCCTAAACTATTGAAAGTTCATATTTTGTCCATAAACTATTGAAATGTTTTATTTATATCCTTAAACTTTACTAAAAATTTGTTTTTTATTCCTAAACCGTTGAAAAAGTTTTTTTTTTTTTTTTTTCAAACTCATTTTTGTCTCTATACTATTTTAAAAACTATTTACAAAGTTTAGGGATGAAAACAAATTTTTAAAGTTTAGGGGCGAAAAACAAACTTTTAGTAAAATTTAAGGACCAAAACAATATTTTACCCATAATTTTACGAGATTTTCCATTTTTAGGAAGTGGTTTGACGGATGTGAAAATTTCAAGGAATTATGAAGAAAAGTGGAAATTGCAAGGGTTTGCTTTTGCAATTATTCCAAACTACTACATTGAGTATTTTTTGCATTTTCCCCAATACTAATATCTAGTGTGCGTTTAGATATTGTTTATTTTGCTAAAAATACTGTAACAAAATATTTTTATTGCCAAAATTACTATTCACCCGTTTTTATCATTGGGCTGGTCCATGAACAGTGCCATGGACCAACCAAAAAAAGGCACTCTACACAAACACAAATGCAGCCGCTCTACACAAACGCACCCCTAATGCCAACTACTGAACCATATAATTGACACCACATAATTTGAGTACCAAACACATTGATGTTTGTTCACATGTTTACCTAGTATCTGCCATTTTAGTTCTCATTTCTCACCCATTTTGTACCTGACTCGCTCTCTCAATTTTATTTTTGAAAAAAAAACATATTCTCCTTAGTATAAGAGAGTCTAAACTCTAGGGAATAATTTTATTCCAAAAACCAGAAGGATTACAAAGATTTAATTATTGGAAAAATTGACAAGTAAGATCAAAATTGAGATCTTGACTGATATATATATATATAGGCCAAAATGGGGATATACCCCTTTCACCCAAAAACTAGAAGGATTACAAAGATTTAACTATTGGAAAAATTGACGAGTGAGATCAAAATCGAGATCTTGACTAATATATATACATATATATAGGCCAAAATGGGGATATACCCCTTTCACCCAAAAGTTCTAGCAAAATGCCCCTTTCTAATACAATCGAACAATATGCCCTTGTTTTGAAATTCGATTTTCTAAAAATAAAGTTTCAATGTAAAACTCATTTTGTAGAAAATCGAGTTATAGGCAATAAAACTTTTTTAAAAAAAATGTGGAACTCGAGTTCCTTACTGAAACTCGATTTTTAGAAAATCGAGTTTCAAAACATGGGCATTTTGCTAGATGGTTTCAAAACGAGGGCATTTTGCTAGAACTTGTGGGCGAAAAGGGTATTCCACCATTTTGGCCTATATATATCATATGACCCCTACAATCAGGAACTGTTTGGTCATGATGAAGAAGACACTCCTGATTTAGCAGAGGACTAATTCCCCTATTTGTCTAGCCTGCACAACGGCCAAAATGCTACAATGTTTAGCCCTAGTAAAGTCTCGATTATTGCGCTGACAAATGGTGCTACTTTTGATAAAAGAAGATTCCCAATGATTACGGTTATTTGGTTACTTTCGGCATAAATATATATATATATATATATATATATATATATATATATAAAAGCTACTAGGAAACAAAAACCAATTGACTATTAAAATAAAATTTTATCATTATAAATTTAATTATATTCTAATTTGAGTGTTTTAAGCGTTCGTCCGGTAGTCTCTAATAGATTATTTGCATAATATTTATAATATATATATATATATATATATATAGTTTTTGGTAACTTTTATACTAAATGTGCAAAAAAAGCTAATTTTTTTTTTTAAAACTAATTTTGCTTAATTAAAAAAAAAAAAAAAAAACATGAGAGAAAAAATAAAAAGCTAATAGCTACTTAGCATTTCCCATATAAACACTAAATTTAAGATAAAAAATGATATATTATATATTACATGCATATTTTTTCAGTGAAAGTTAATAAATTACTTAAATGATAATTTGGGATTAATATATTTTCCAATCACAAAAAAATTTAGAGTTGCGACGAGTGTTAAGCATTTGTGGTGAAATAATTTTATGTGATGTGAGTAGTTGCTCAGAGGCTAGTGTTTTTTTAATTTTATGTGATGTGAGTAGTTTTTTATTTTTATTTTTTATTTTATTTTAAATTTTATGGAAGTTTTTTTTTTTTTTATTGGAACCGTTGGCATTTTTTTTTTTTTTTTATAGGATCCTTGGGTGGATAGCCTTTCTTTCTTTCTTTTTTATTAGAATTGTGGGGTGGTAAAGCTGGGAAGAGGGAAGTGTGAGGGTAGTGGGAAAATTTTAGTTGATATATTTCTCTTTTTGAGGAATAAGAATAGATTAATTAAATTAGGGGTATTTTTGACAGTAAAAAAAGTAATAACTAACTTTTCAAATCCTTTTAATATATACAGAAGATTAATATATATAACTAACTTTTTGAATCCTCAATTTATTATTTTAACCTCATTTTTAAGCTTTGGGTGAATTAGTTTAGGGGTATTTTTGATAGTAAAAAAATTATAACTAACTTTTTGAATCCTCTTAATATATACAGAAGATAAGTCAAATTATTTCACTACTTTCCATCGTCACTAGAGTTTTCTCCATTAAAACACTACTTAAGCTAGATGATAACTCAATAAATATCGATGAATATAAGTTACCTAACTAGATGTTAGGCGAACATCAATGATCCTATAACGTAATAATAACTAATAAGTTTTATTTTTAACTAAGATTTCAAGACATGAAAAATTATCATCAACCTTGATGTATGTATATATTGCCGACCTTGATGTGGATATGTTTCAACCTTCTAACGTTATTCTTACAAACTTCATTTTCAATTTTATGACTGATTCCAGTGCACATGAATTTCTCATGACTACAAAGTGTACTATTACACTGACATTACCACCATTATAAGATTCAATGGCTCAACAATTTGAAGTGTTTAAACCATTTGGGTCGGAACAGGTAACCCAATTGTCTAACAACACATAAATCAACTAAATCCCCCCAACATTTTGATTCTAATGGGACTGCTTGATGGTTGAATATGATATTTCTTAATTTAGCCCATAAATAATTTGATGAAATATCCTTTCTAATTCTAAATATTCCACTTGCTCTTATTTCACCAGCTTTTGCCCATTTCTTCATTGAATGAGGCATTGCTCATAATAAGAATACAAATCAATACCTAATAGTGAACCCAAAAAACTAGCCTATCTCCAGTTCGTCCGCCAAATCATCCAAGAGACAAAAAGGTCATCTAGCTCCATACATTGAGTGTTCAGAATTATAAAGAGGATCTAACTTATGAATACCTTCAAAAATGGTCGTCCAAGTGTCATAAGGGTCATCCAGCTCCAGGAATGACTTGGACGACCCCTAAACACTTAGAGAATTTCAGAGTGAATTTCTATCTAAAACTTATAATTCGGACCTCATTCTATTAAATGCATTTTTGAATTGCTTTCTGTGATTGGTTAACCATCTTTGAAAGCCTAATGTTGTAAAATTTATAATATCCCTAGTATCATTTATTCAAATACTTGCTTATTATCTTCTTGACGTATCACTAATCACATTCATTGCTACATCGTTTGTAAGTTTTTTAAAGTAAAATTTGTTATAGTTTTAGCATTTTTCCCAAAAAAAAAAAAAAAAAGCATATTACAAAAAGAATGGATTTTTGTTATTAAAAAAAAATTATGATATTAAATACTAGTTAAATATTATTTGAGTGATAATAAAAAAAGCCTCAACCTCCAAATTTGTTGGGCCACCTATGGACCAAACGAAACCAAATTAGACCAAATAGGACCAATATGGACCAAATAAATAGGACAGAAGTGGACCAAATGGACGAACAGAACAAAAATGGATAAAATGGGTCGACCGATCCCTATTTAAATCAAACCTAATTATAAAAACTAGTCGCTAACCCGTGCGATGCACGGGAAAGCTATTGATAACTTCTCTAATATGGAAAAAAAAAATCAATATCATGGTATAAATTATATACCAACCAAATAAAACCTACCACTTACAAAGTAATAAAATCTATCACATACAATGAGATATTGTGATAACCAAGAGCTTGAGATCATATTTAGAAAATATATAACTAATTCAATACAATTAATTACACAAATATAGTTAATTCAATACTCATTCAATCAAATATCTTTCATAAATTACATTAATCATTCTTGATGTCCAAGATGTATCTAAATTCTAACATTGCTAGTAAGCAAAGATTTTGGACCTCAATGGGATTGAAAAGGAACCATAATGCCAATTTACACAATTGCTGAAATCATCACTTTCCACTATTGAGAGAGAGAGAAAGAGAGAGGTGGCTATTGTGTTGCATCTCTAAAGAAGAATCTACCTTGTACATTTTTTTGAATATGTAATCGACCCGTAACAAAATAGATGTACCACATTCAGAGTATGCACATTTTGGAGAATAAAAGAAAAGGAAAATGAGAAAATGAACCCACCTAAAGTTTTTTGCTTTGCCTCTTGATGTTGACTTTTCCAACATCATCCAGAATCAAATTTATGTACTCCACAAAGCCCTGTAAGGAATAAAAATTAGCATTTGAACAAATTTACATGTATTCACTTAAAATCGTAAAAGATGCTAAAAATTAGGTTTATATCAACCTTTTAACCAAAATTCAACATTTTAATGATTGCGCATAAATTAGCAATTTTGTCATTGTTAGTTGCAACATATATCGTTTTTATTTGTGACAAATATGGTGGAATTTTGACAATCAAATTTTACTCAAAAGCCAAGATTAGACAACCTCAATCCTGCATTGCTCTAAGAAATCTGTAGAATCTTTACCCTAAAATCAAAAAGAACATGCCACAACCATAGAATCAAAGACCAGTCCTACAGATTATAAAGAAAATTAAAATAAAAGACATTGTGATGGCAAGTTATGTGTTTGAGTCTTGAAATCAACCTAACTCACCTCTCCTAAACCCTTTTTTTAATTTTTTTTTTAAATTTAAATAGTAAATATCTACCATATCAGTAACATTAATCATATATAAAAATATGGAGTGATATTCTTACCAAATGAGTTAATATCTCCATGACGGAATACGGCTTTGACCCTATTCTTCCTCAACCTCTCCCAATTGAGATATTGCATTTTCTCTGCAGTAAAAAATATACAGTATGTAAACAGAAGTTAAAGAGAGACAAAAGCATTAAGAGAATTGAATAAACAACCTTGTATCATTGAGGAACACCAAAATATCTTGCAATGAAAAGCAAGCATGCCAAAACCACCACAATGGTGGAAGCTGTGACTTTTGTGTGTACCAATAAACAATAGCATCTTGCTATAAAAAGTTTAAACTGTCTGTTAGGAGGATATTCTTCCTAGTAATATCAGGCTCACTTACCAATAAACAGCTTTTGAGTGTGACTTTTTCCCAAAAAAAGAAGTGATATATAGGGAAAAAAATTTAGAACCCAAAATGGCATTGATTTGAATAGGAAATTTTTTTTCCCAAAATCAAAGATAATCTACAAAAATCTATAAAACCAAATAAAAACACAAAGTCAATAATTTATTTAGTACAATTTTTTTTTTTAAATTCAGTAATTATAATAACAACAAATGACTAACATCAAGATCCTTTTGAAAACCAATTGTAAATAGCTCAAGGCTTCCAAAATTTGAGACTTTTAAGTTTCTTATAGATTAGATAACATCAACATGGAATTCAGCTAGTTGCAAAGGAAGCTTATAAAGGTCTTAATATCATCCAACAATATTCCCCAACTATTTTTCTTCACTTAGACGCCAATACCAGTATTAATAGTTTAATACAAACTTGGAGTCTCCTTCCACAATTCTCGGGTTATAGTAATTCCTTAACTTGTTGGATTACCCAAAGAAGCGATCTAGTCGGCCCAGACTTCATTCTCGGGTTATAGTAATTCCTTAACTTGTTGGATTACACAATTCTCGGGTTATAGTGTTTTTAATTTTATTTGCTTTGTCCTTTCATGTAATACCTAAGCAGTAAAACAGACATAATATACCCTTTTGTCGAATGTTGATTGTAGATTTTCTAACCAAACCTAACATGTGCAAATCAAATGGCAGAGAACCAAAGTCTGATGAGTCTGATTTATGGATTCAACAACAAATCAAACCATAACAAAACCAATTACAACAAAACTTAAATCTCACTATAAAACCATAACAGAACCAACCAAAAAAAAAACCGAAAATTAAACATGCATAACAGAATGAACAACACATACTCATTACAGAGCAAACAAAAAATTAAAATTAAATTGCTGAAAAACCATAACAAAACAAAAGGGCCTAAAACAAAATTGGAACAGAAAATTAGTAATTCCGTAAGACCTAAAACTGTAAGCAAACTTTTTTGTAATATTCATAATCTATAAAATAGCTTGACTTGACTATGAAAAGAGAGAAACAAAAAATCATATGAAATCAACATGTTCTCCAGAACCAAATAGGATTACGAAAACATACCAAGCTTTAGAGGCCAAGACTTGAGCTAGCAAAGGCTATGAACAGAGAGAGCGAGATTGAGAGAAGAGGGATGCTCTGCATTTACGCCAAAGAGAAAGGGATGAGGGGCAGCGTGAAGAGGGAAGAGAAAACCTGCGTGCTGAGTTTGTGTTTGTGTCTATCCAGTTTTGTTTTTTTTAAAGATAAGTATCGGGTTTTAACACCAAAAAAAAAGTACCGGGTTTTGTTTTGGTGAGAAAAAAGTGTTTTTATTTTTATTTTTTAAACATTGTGCGACGTGGAAAAATATGGGAGCTTTAAAGGCTTCGGTTTTATATATATATATATATTGATTAAAAATCACAATTACATGCACAGCGACCTTATTTTTTTTTTTAAAAAAAAAGAGGCTAGTTAAAGCTCTCTGTGAACTTGCAAATAATCAAGAACCACAAAGTCTTTGCAAGAACCATCGTCATCAACGTTGATCTTTCCAAGATCAAACTCAAGAAAGAAGACTCAAAAATTAGCCGTGGAGGAGGATAGTCAGGGTCACCCCTAACTACTCGAGCAGTGACTGAATACAATAAATTTGAAGAAATGTTATTCATGGATGAAGATGTGTATCTCAATAGCCATGGATATGATAAATTTGAAGAAATGTTATTCAATGTCGATCTTTCCAAGATGAAACTCAAGAAAGAAGACTCAGACATCAGCCATGGAGGAGAATAGTTAGGGACACCCCTATCTACTCAAACAATGTATCAAGATTCTGCTAAGAACAAGAAAGAAAAATAAAGCATAGTGAGGAAGGATTAAGCAAGCAAAAAGGATAAGATTTATAAGACAGATCATTTTTATTTAATGTATAGGTGAATTACAGGTCGTTTAAGTGTATTTATTTTTATATTGGATCTTTAGATTCACACATGTAGTAACTGAATGTAACCGCCTCTAGCAGGTGTTTCCTTCTAGTTTGGATAGTTAGCTAGATTGAATAAAGGCACGATTCTTGTATAGATTCCATTTAATCAACTTAGTAGAATTAATATTTTCTACAAGAAATCAGTGTTTAGGAGAATTTTTAAAAACGTCACTAAAAACCCAAAAAACGTCACTATAGTCTATAGTGACATTTCTTTTGCGATGTTTTTCGAAATGTCGCAATAGATTACTGCTCTATTGCACCATTTCGAAAAACGTCGCCATATGTTACTAAATAATATAGGAAAATGCTGCAAATAATCACAATTATAGCAATGTTTCAGAAACATTGCAAAAGCATTTATCCTCTTGTTTTTTAGTGACATTTTTAAAACGTCGCTATAGGATTGATTATTTGCAGCATTTTAAAGGCGATTTCCTCTTACTTGTTAGCGACATTTTTAAAATGTTGCAAAAACCTGGTCTTTTTTTTTTTTTTTTTTTCTTTTAATGCAATATAAACCTACTTAAAATTCAACAATAACTAACACAAGCTTGTAATATATCAAATATACCTATTGATCATCAATATTCCACAATAACACATTAATCATAGATTCAATATATATATATATATATATATATATATATATATATGTTTAATACCAATACATGTATCATCTTGAATTGAACAAAATACTTGTCTATCTACACACACACAAAAAAAAAACAAAAAAAAAAAAACCACAACTTAAACTATGACAATATTAAACAAAGTACAATACTTCCAAAATAAATGTAGTTGTAACAGAACACTCGTCTACCTATACCCAAAAAAAAAAAAAACCACCCAAACTATGGCAATATTATAAACAAAGTACAATAGTTTCAAAATAATTGTGGTTGTTCAAAACAACTATGTAATAGCCCATGCAGTCTTTAAAACACTGCATGTACTGCTATATGCTAGTTTCTTGATGGGATGAAGCCTATGATCTGTAAGGAGTTGGAGATTGATGATCTAAACCGAAATCACCCTGAATGCAAATTAAAGTATCTAATAAGTTCATAAAGAAATCATTTCGAGTAACAAAATAATAGTTGCTATACTTAAAAAATTTAAACACCAAATACATTCTTAAAACATTAAAATTTAATACTTGACTAGCTTTTGAAGAATGATTTTGCTGATTTTGCACTAGTTGCATCAATTGAGTCATTCGCTCCTCCAAGTTTTCATAACGATTCATTTTTTACCGTCAAAGAAGCCACTTGATTCTCCAATTGAGTCACTTTAGCATCCCTTTCTTGGCTTCTTACTTGAGCAATTGTAGGAGTGCTCTTGGTAGGATGCATACTTGGGGTTGGGCCGAATCCCACACTTCAAACATGATCATTGCGCTCATTACCAAACACTTAAGCATATACATCATCTAGTGCCCATGCAATACTTCCAGTAAGGTTGGATGACTGCACACAATTTGAGGACTCACCCAACAATTCGTTGATTTTTTCCTAATATTCAAAAGTTGAACATAATAACACATTAGAAATTAACAATGTTAATAGATTCAATATTACACTTAGAAAATCATGAGATACTTACAATGTTGCTCTCTGCTTCGGCATTAACAGGAGTACCATCTTTACAAAGATGGAGTTTTACATATACCTCTACACGCTCTACAAGATGTCTAAGCGTTGTTACCTAAATTATGGTCATTACATTTATTTAATTAGGAATAATGGTATTTATTTTACATATACCTCTGCACTCTCTAACTCTCAGTTTCTCTTCTCTGATAAGCAAGAACTTTGCTCTTTTCTTTCTTGAAGTTTCTTGAAGTTTCCTTATATGGTATCAGAGCTCTAGCCTATATAAATGGTGTCAAATACTGAAGCTAATTTATCCTCAACTCAGTGCGAGCTTTCTCCAATGGAGGATCCTCAAAGATTTTTCTTCCCTATGGTGAAACTCTTGGTGCAATCTTGGTTTCTCAACCACTCATTGAAGATAACTACCTTACTTGGGCCAGAGCAATGAGGATGGCTTTGGATGCTAAGAGTAAGCTTGGTTTTGTTGATGGAACTGTCAATGCTTCAATGGTAGTCATACCATTAGAGAAACAAGCTTGGTCCAAATGAAATTTTGTGATTTCATCTTGGATTCTGAACTCCGTGTCCCCTCACATTACTACAAGTGTCATTTACAGAGTCACTGCATTTGAGGTGTGAAATGCTCTCAAGAATCGCTTCTCTCAAGCAAATGGACCAAGGATCTCACAATTTCAAAAGCAAATCCCCACTGTAATGCAAGGGGATTCTTCAGTAACAAGTTTCTTCACCGGTCTTCAAGTTGCTTGGGATCAGTTACTCAATTTCAAGCCCTTGCCATGTTGTAGTTGTGGTAAATGTACTTGTGGTGTGAATGACAAGATTTCCTCTTTTCAACACCAAGATTCATTCATGCAGTTTCTCAATAGATTGAATGATTCTTACTCTTAAGTAAGAACACAGATCTTGACGATGGTACATGTGCCTTCAATAGATAAGGCATTTTCTTTGGATATCCAGGAAGAAAGACAAAGGGCTTTGGGATTCAATTGCATTCCTTCAGCTGAATCAACTGCTCTTGCTGTCAAGAACCAAGGATTCGATCAGAGTTCAAGCAATAATGGCAAGAATGACAAAGGCAATGCTAGGAAAGGAAGCCATGTATGCAGTCATTGTGGAAAGGTTGGGCATTTCATGGAAAAATGCTATAAGCTTGTAGGTTTTCCACCAGGATACAAGCAGGAGGGAAAGGTGTCCATGGTTAATTAGGTTACTCTTGATGGTGATTGTAGTCAAGCTGATAATGCTGCACACCAGATTAGCCCCTTTCCATTCACTTCAGAACAATGTCAACAGTTGCTTTCCATGTTGAAATCTCATGCTTCCACTTCTACCTCCAATGATGCCATTCACTCAACCAATTCTGCACTTTTAGGTATTCCTTGTAGCTTCCTACAAGATTCTATGTGCTTGAATATGCAACATTTTGTATTTGCTGTTAACCTTGCCAATAAAATAGCCTTTAGTGAAGAGACTTGGGTTCTTGACCTTGGAGCCACAAATCACATAGTTCACTCACTCACCTTGTTTACCAAAATCACAAGTTATGTCACTTCTTTTGTTCAATTGCCTAATGGTGAAAAGGTAATTGTTACTCACATAAGCACAATCCAAATCACATCTACCTTAGTCCTTGAGAATGTCTTATGTGATCCTACTTTCACTTTCAACCTGATATTAGTGAGTGAATTGACTCAAAAACTCTCTTGTTGTCTTGTATTTCTTTCCAATTATTAATTTATATAGGACCTTATATGTTGGAAAACAATTGGAATGGGTAAGTTGCATAATAATCTCTATTTGCTGCAAACTTCAAGCTCTTGAAAGTATGTTTCAGAGGTTTCTTCCATTTTAGATTCTATCTTCAGGTCGTTTGTCAATATGGTTTCTGATGTACCTGTTGTTTCCAAGCCATATCTTTGGCATCTTAGACTAGGACATATCTCAGATAACAAGCTTCATGCTTTACATCATTTCCTTTCTGAATTAACTAATTTTCACAGCAATAAAGACTACATTGTATGCCCAATTGCAAAACATAAAATGCCTTTGATCTTATAATGCCTTTGTCTGCACTTTCAAGTATTTCTGATAATGCCTTTGATCTTATCCATTGTGATGTTTGGGAGCCATTTGCAAAAGCTACTCATGATGGTTTTAGATATTTTTTTACTATAGTAGATGATGCTACTAGATCAACATGGGTATATCTCATGAAATCTAAACAAGAAACTAGGTCTTTGTTGATTTCATTTTTTACTATGATATGCACACAATTTCATACCAATATTAAGGCCATTAGATTTGACAATGCTCAAGAGTTCTTCTTAAAGGATTTCTATGCTAAACATGGGATAATTCATCAGCATACTTGTGTTGCAGCTTCACAACATGGTTTATAAACTCGGATCGTTAATAGAACCAGACAAATGAGAGGTTCAAGGTTTTTGAGGTTGAACCGAGGTTGAACCGTAATGACATCATAAATCATTTAATAATAATAATAAATTGAAATAATATAATAATGAGCAATCTTGATTTAAAAATATATATAAATTAAATAATTTTTAAGTATATTATCACAAAGTTAAATAATAAATAATAAAGCATAAAACAATACATTAAAATTACATTTAATCATTCAAGTATTTATAGTTATAATGATTTTTTTTTATATAAACATTTTGTTATAATGATTATTTTATTGGTATGTTTAATGTTTTATATAATACTTTAGAGTAAATAAAGAGAGGGTTTTTTTTTTTTAAAGTAAATAAAGAATACTCTTCAAGAAATTATATAGAAAAGTATCTACTCTAAAATCCAAATTTCTCTCTCCGCCTCACTCTACATTTAATCATTTGGCCCATTTGAATATGCTCTAGAACAAATTGGGTGTCATGTTATAAATGGATTTTTAAATTGTAATAATAAATCTCTTTTGTATTCATTCATGACATTTTTTGGATAGTGGAGAAATCTATCTATATATATATCTAAAAGCTAAAGCATAGCATTTTATTATTGCTAAGCTCCTGTTGAGTCACATCATCAACCCATTTCCAACGTTTTCTCCCTTCTTCTTCTTTTTTAACTCTTTTTTTTTTCTCTCTCTTATTAATTTCCCAACTTAATGTTATACTTTCACCAACTTTTCCACTCCATTTTATCTTTTTATCTCCCTACTACTATCTAGCTTAATATCACTTTTCCTCAATCCCTTTATCTTCCTTTATGTTTTTAAGTTATTATCTTTTTTCTTCTCTTTGATTTCATAGATATTATCATGTTGCATTATATTATAAAGATAGTATATAAGAATATAATGCTATTTTACTACTAACATAACATGACTTGGATAATTTGGTGTTTATTGCAATATTTTTATTTTTACTTGTTTTCTTCTCATATTATTTTCTATAAAGTTCTTATTACTCTCTCACATTCTCTTTTGAACATGGTTATTCTCTCTCTCTGTTCATTTTTTTATTCTTTCTTACAACTCTTCTTTATATTGATGAATCATTGTGATTTTTTAAAACTCTATTTTGGGTTCATATGTTTTGGTGTTGTATTTTTTAATTTCCCATTACAAGTAGCATATTTTTCTCTCTTATAGTTTTGGTTTAATTTTTTGTTTGAGTTAATACTTGATTATTTTGGAAGTAAGAATTTGAATTTATATCAAAACTTAATCTTGGCTATGCTAATAACAGATCAGCATTCGGTTCACTTTATCAATTTGATCCGATTCGGTCTACTTTAATGTAGTCCACTTTGGTCAATTTTCGTCCAATTTAGTCGACTTCAGTCCACTTCAATTCAATTAGGTCCATTCAGTCTACTTTGGTCAATCCAGTCCAATTCAATCCATTCAATCCCATTCAGTCAATTTGGTCTACTTTGGTCAATTCGGTTTTGTTCAGTCCATACGGTCCATTCAGTCCACTTTGATCTATTTGGTCCAATTTGGTCCATACTGTCAACCTAGGTCTATTCGGTCCAATTTGGCCAATTCAGTCTAGTTAGGTCTATTAGGTCCAATTTGGTCCATACGGTCCACTTAGGTCTATTCGGTTCAATTTGGTCCATTCCTTCTATTTAGATATTCTGTCCATTATGGTCCATTCAGTCCACCTAGGTCTATTCGGTCCAATTTGGCCAATTCAAGCGTACTATATAAACGCTTGTATTTCACAGTCTCTCTCACAGACATACTCTTCTTCTTCCTTAGCTTCACTGCTTCATTCTTGCTACTACTTTCTTAATTGCTTCAATAACAAAAGCTTAGTTTTTTTTCTTCATTCACTCTCTCTCTCCGCCACACTCTACCTCTCAGTTTCTTGTCTCTGAAAAGGTATTCCAAGCCATGTCTCTTAGCCATGGAGAAACCCCAAGGACAGAAACCCCCCATTATACAACTACCCCTGCATATGATGAAGATGAAAACGTGACTGCGTCCACAACATTGTTTTCGGAAGATGATCGCGTTCTTCCTCACTCTACCTCTCAGTTTCTTGTATCTGACAAGAAAAGCAAGATTCTTTTGTACCATCAATTTGAAAAGGTATTCTTCCTTGAAGAGCTGTTATTCAATGCCATTTGTCTTGGCCATGGGGAAACCCCAAGGACAGAAACCCCCCATTATACAACTGCCCCTTCATCTGATGAAGATGAAAATATGAATGCAGCCACGACATTGGTTTCGGAAGATGTTCATGTTGCCAATTCCGTATGTATCTCTCCTCCATGCTATTAAGTTTCATTATCGGGTGGGTAATATTTTTATGGGGTCTGGGTGATAGTCGTGTATGTTGTATTAACGTCCCATCTGTGGAAAGTTATTTTCTTTGTGGGGGTCTTGAAACAATTACTTAGTATAATTGTAGTACTTGTTTCATTTGTGTGTGTGTATTTTTTTTTTTTTTTTTTGGTGTCGTTCAACTATTTTATTTAATGTCTAAGTTAAAGATATGGTCTGAAAGTATTGGTTATTCAAATTCTTCTCTTACTGTAGTATTGGTATTTCATTTCGTTTGTTCGTGTTTGTTGTCAGTTTTCGTCTGTTCCTGTGTGTTGTTTTTTTTTTTTTTGGGGGGGGGAGGGGGGGGTGGGGGGGGTGGGGGTGGTTAAAAAGCGCTGCATATATTAACAAACTTAGGCCACAATTGCGTAGAAGCCCCACACCACCAGCCTTAATGGGATTCCCAAACACAGTCCCATCCGTATTGAGTTTAGTCCACCCTTGTTTGATCCATTTGACCTGAATCTGTATCCTACTTGGTTTGTTGGAGTTTAGTCCACCCTCTTTTTAAGGGAATACGGGGTCTAGTGAGAGCATCATGAGACTCGCAGTTTGTTTTAAGCCAAACTTCCAGAGGGGCATTATAGAATTCTTGGTTTGTGTCACTGATACCCAATCTTCTCCAAACACTTCTTGCCACAGGGCAGTCACGGAGGACATGTACTATAGTTTCCCTCAATACCACAAAGCTCACAATTCATATCAAGGTTAAAACCCCTTGAAACCAAGACTTCTTTAGTAGGGATGCTGGCATGGTAACATTGCCAAAGAAAGAATTTTATTCTAGGGGTTGTTTTGGTTTTCCAAACCCACAGTTTAGAAGTATTCAGGTTCAAAGGATTTAAACCTTTAGCAAGGAGATAGGCTGAGCTCAAAGTGAATAACCCGTCCTTGGAGAAGGCCCATATAAGTATGTCTTCTTGTGCTGTATTAGCAGCTAGGGGTATGCCTCTAATTTCCTGCATTAAGGCCTCTGGGAGAACAAAGGAGATGCTTTCAGGATTGTGGAGGAAGTCCTTGACAGATCTGTTACCTTCTCCCTCAGCCAAAGGCCCATGAACTTATATTTTTTGAATTGATACTTACTACAGGACAATTCTACATACGGATTTGGAGATGAAGATGCAATGTCACTCAACACACTAGAGACACCGATGAGTGCAGCCCCAACATACTTTTCGGAAGATGATCACATTATTCATGTTGCTAATTCCGTATGTATCTCTCCTCCATGCTATTAATTTTAGCAAAAAAACAGTTATAAATTGCATTATTGTGTGGGTAATATTTTTATGGGGTCTGGGTGATAGTTGTGTATGTTGTATCAAGGCCCCATATGTGGAAAGTTATTTTCTTTGTGGGGTCTGGAAACAATTATAATTGTAGTATTTGGTTCCTTTGTGGTGTTTTTTTTAATTGTGTCGTTCAACTATTTGATTTAATGTCTTAGTTAAAGATAGGGTCTGTAGACAAAATCTGAAAGTCTAGTTCATGGTAGGTTATATTGGTTATTCAAATTCTTCTCTAACTGTTAAATGATTGGACTCATGTTAGTTGTTTTAACAATATAGTACACTGTGGTCTGTGTATTTGTATTTTTTGTTTTGATATTTACTTATATAAAATATTTTTGTTTGACAGGATGATTCTACCAATATAGGAAGCAATTTTTTAAATCATTGGCACTTTGCATCATTTGCTTTACATATTCTGTTTCTGGGCCTTTGGATTTACTACATGGCTTCTATAATTGGGGGTAGCATATGGGGCAAAGTTGTCATTTTAGTAGCTGCAGTTTTCTCCTTTAGCTTGTATGGACTGTACATGGTCTTATTTAATTTGGAGAAGGTTTTCAACGGATGGGTGATAGAGATGTTATCTGAGTTAATCTCAACTTTGCTGCATGAGGCAATTCTACAAATTGCAAAAGATGCAGTCACATTGCACATCATTTTGGCACTCCATGGGTTGTCATTCCTCACCTTCAAGAAGGCGTCTTCTAAGGAGGACAAACTAAAAGTGTACAAGATGTTTTTTCTGCAATTCACAAGAAGTTGTTTGAGGATGTTCTTCGAGTTGAAGAACATTAGTGGATTCGTCTTCCTTCTAACAGCTTTGGTGGGTTTTGCAATGCATATAAGCAGCTGTAACCTTCAAGATGGCGTTTTGTGAGGAATGATATAAGCAGCTGAACTTGATAAGAGACTCTACACATTTGGAGCTGGATTTGCAAACCAATGAAATGTATAGGATTTTGTATAATATAGATAGGTCAAAATCGAATTTTCTCCAATGTACTTTTTGTCTCAAAGAGTTCATGCTTTTACATATAATACAAATTTGTAGTTTTTCCTCACTGATATCCATCTCCACTTGGCTACACCCATGGGACTTCCTCAGTCCTCTTTGCTTCATCAGCTCCCTCACCTGATTAACCTGACTCCATCTTCCATCTGAAGCATACAAGTTACACATGAGTGCATAGTAACAAGCTTCATTAGGATGTAACTCAAGCATTTTGCGGATTGCCACTTCTCCAAGATCAAACCTTCCAGATGGAGTCCACATCCATGGAGAAAATATCCGAACACATTAACTTCTGGTTGAATTGGCATATTTTCAATAAAATCCAAGGCTTCTTCGAGTGCTTTAAGAAGGCTAGAGCTCTTTAGTGACAATTAAGCAAAAAGAGCTTTAAGAATATTAACTGGATAAATGAATTCATTTTCACGTATTAATTATTTATAAGTTGTGCATTAATTATTTATAGTATAACATAAGATTTTAACACTATTCTTCTAAGATTTATGAAAGAAACAATTTTTTTTTAATTTATTAAAAGATAGAAGAGAAACAATTATTTGAAATATGACATTCTTGCTCAAATTTAGTGGTTTTTGCAATAATTAAAACAAAATCCAAAAAAGAGAAGAAGACGAGCAAATTTAATAACACATGATCAAAAATTTAAAATACACAAAAATTAATGCACCTAAGTTAGTAGAACTATTTAAACACTCTATCTGTCCCAAATTGTTTGTATTGTTTAGAAAATACAACTTTTTAAGAGAGTATATATATTGTCTTGTCTTTCAATAATCACCCTTAAACAAAGTAGAAAAAATTTCTATCCTTTAAATTTTTTTTTTTTTTTTAAAAAGTAGCTATAAAAAATTTAAAATACAAAGTTACCAATTGGAATAAACCTCTTTTGAATCTTTTTTTTTTTTTTTTTTACTATTATTTTTTTTAATAAACAAACTAAGACGTGATTAGAAGGGCTTTCACAGTTAGTGTTGGGTTATTGGGTATTCTTTTCAATAATAAAATCAAATCAAACCTAAAAAATATACTCCTAATATAATACAAACAAAATTGTCTTGCTTTCAAATTCAATCTTATCCTTTAGACTAGCCTTTGAGCACACGTATGAGCACGTGGTCAGAGGTTTTTCTATTTTTTAGATAAAGGTTAATAATTTGCATCTATTATAATTTAAAAATATTTTTTTTTATTTTTCAAACAAATAAAAATGATAAACTTTAAAAATAAGCATTAACTGTAATTTCTTTTTTGAACTTGAAGGAATAAAAATCCTAAATTTTAGGAATTCTCTTTTTGAATTCAAAATAAAATTTGTTATTTGACATTTATGACCCTATTTCTAAATGAAGTTACCCTTCATTAACGTGCGTATTTTTGAACCACATAAAAGTCCAATTGAAATAAGGGAATCCTCTTATATATAGTATAGATGAAATCTGAAAAATTACTCCTGGCTATACTACAATGCATACGTTGAGATTTTTTTTTTTTCTTTTTAAATGCTCCCAAAAATAAAATATGGGCATAATAGGAAAATTAGTAAACTATATGCTTCTAATTTTAGAAACAATACAATATTTTGGGACATCCAAAATGGAATACAAGACAACAATTTGGGACGAAGAGAGTATTTGTCAATTCACTCAAGCAATAGGTACATATTCTTGATTTTATTAATTTTAATAATGTTAATTTCCTGTCTTCCTTTATAATAATTCAATAGTTGGCAGTGGGGGATTGAACCATGCATGTCTCCGTTGCAAATAATAGAATTATGTGTCAACCAATTGAATTACAAGACTATCGAAAATATTTCTCTCTTCTAGTGATATATAATATAATTGAAATTAATTCATTAATGACTATAACATATAAGAAATATTTTCAGAAAGTCATAAGATAATTTATTATAAAATCAATATATAAACACACACACACACACACACACACATATAAGATGAAGCATAGCATTTATTACTCTTATGCTCCTATTGAGCTACATTAGCATAGTTTTTGGGTCCATTCTATCTAGTTGACCCATTTCAATCCATTTGGTTCAGTTCGGTCTATTTAGCCTAGTTTGGTCCGCCATTCAGACCTTTTTCGTATACCGCGGTCCATTTGGTTCACTTTGGTCCATTCGGCTCATTTGAATATGCTCTAGAACAAATTGGGTGTCATGTTATAAATGGATTTTTAAATTGTAATAATAAATCTCTTTTGTATTCATTCATAACATTTTTTGGATAGTTGAGAAATCTATCTATATATATCTAAAAGCTAAAGCGTAGCATTTTATTGTTGCTACACTCTTGTTGAGCCACATCATCAACCCATTTCCAACGTTCTCTCTCTTCTTCTTCTTCTTTTTAACTCTATTTTTTTCTCTTATTAATTTCCCAACTTAATGTTATACTTTCACCAAATTTTCCATTCCATTCTATCTTTTCATCTTCCCACTACTATCTAGTTTAACATCACTTTTCCTCAATCCCTTTATCTTCCTTTATTTTTTAATTTTCTTATTTCCCCTCTTACTATAAATTTACAATTCTCAGTTTCATTCTATACATAGTTTTCCTACGCACATAAGGTTATTTCTCTCTCTCAAATTTTTTTATTTTTTATTTTTGGTGGATTTTTTATTATTATTTTTCTTGCATCTCTACTTTAAGTTGACAAGTTTTTGTATTATTTGAAACTCTACTTTGGGTTGATGTGATTAAGTTATGTTTTTAAATTGTTATCTTTTTTCTTTACTTTGATTTCATAGATATTATCCTGTTGCATTATATATAAAGATAGTATATAAGAATATAATACTATTTTATTACATAACATAACATGACTTGGATAATTTGGTGTTTCCGGCAATATTTTTTGTTTTTACTTTTTTTCTTCTTATATTATTTTCTATAAAGTTCTTATTATTCTCTCACATTCTCTTTTGAATGTGGTTATTCTCTCTCTCTCTATTCATTTTTTTAATTCTTTCTTACAACTCTTCTTTATATTGATGAATCATTGTGATTTTTTTTAAACTCTATTTTGGGTTCATATGTTTTGGTGTTGTATTTTTTAGTTTCCCATTACAAGTAGCATATTTTCCTCTCTTATAGTTTTGGTTTAATTTTTTTGTTTGAGTTAATACTTGATTATTTTGGAAGTAAGAATTTGAAATTATATCAAAACTAATCTTGGCTATGGTAATAACAGATCGGCATTTGGTTCACTTTATCAATTCGATCGGATTCGGTCTACTTTAGTCCACTTTTGTCAATTTTCGTCCAATTCAGTCCACTTCAATTCAATTAGGTCCATTTAGTCTACTTCGGTCAATCCAGTCCAATTCTATCCAATTCAGTCCATTCAATCTCATTCAGTCTACTTTGGTCAATTTGGTTTTGTTCGGTCCATACGGTCCATTTAGTCCACTTCAATCTATTTGGTCCAATTTGGTCCATATGGTCAACCTAGGTCTATTCAGTCCAATTTGGCCAATTCGGTCTAGTTAGGTCTATTAGGTCCAATTTAGTCCATACAGTCCACTTAGGTCTATTCGGTTCAATTTGGTCCATTCCTTCTATTTAGGAATTCGGTCCAATATGGTCCATTCGGTCCACCTAGGTCTATTCGGTCCAATTTGGCCAATTCAATTCCATTAGGTCCATTCTGTCCAATTTGGTCCATACAGTCCACTTGGCCAACTCAATCCATTTTGGTCTATTCGGCCCAGTTCGGTCCTTTTGGTTTACTTTGGTCAATTCAGTCATGTTCGGTCCATTTTGTCCACTTCGATCTATTCGGTCCAATTTGGTCCATACGGTCCACCTAGTTCTATTCGGTCCACTTTGGTGCATATGGTCCACTTAGGTCTATTCAATCCAATTTGGTCCATACGGTCCACTTAGGTCTATTTGGTCCATTCGAGCCTAGGTCAATTCGGTCCAATTTGACCTATTCGGTCTAGTTTGGTCTATTCGGTCCAATTTGGTCCACTTGGCCAATTCATTCTAGTTCGGTCCATTCAATCCATTTCGTTTCATTTGGTCTACTTTGGTCAATTCAGTTCTGTTCAATCCAATTCGGTCCATGCAGTCCATTCAGTCCACTTCAATCTATTTAGTCTAGTTTGGTCCATACGGTCAATTTGGTACAGTTACACACGCGCGCGCGTGCGTGCACACACACACACATATATATATTTGTTTATTATTTTTTGCTTGAATGTATAATCAACCCTAATGCAATTCATTTAAAAGTAAAGATGTTAAAATAAATGAGTAACTGCCATAAATATTAGATTTGTATATTCATAGCCTTAATGTTTAGAAAGACTTTCATTTAAATTTAGCCGAATCAAAATGGATTGAAATGCTATGTTAATGTCGCTTAATAAAAGTGTAGTAACAATAAATGTTATGCTTAAATTTTAAATATTATGAGTTTGAGATATATATAAAAAATAAACTTAGATTTAGAATAGGTACTCTCAACCTAAACATGTCTTTTCCCATTATACAAGTATACAAAAAATGGGCCGAAGTAGACCAAAATGAATCGAAGTGGTCTAAATGGATCGAAGTGAACACAAATGGACCAAATGGAACAAAGAGGACCAAACGGACAAAATAGGACCAAATGGAAACAAAGAGGACCGAATAGGACCAAAGTCAGCTAAATAAGACAAAGTGGACCAATGTGGACCGAGCAGAAACAAATAGTACCAATGTCGACTAAATAGGATCAAGTGGACAAATTGGACCAATGTGGACCGAATAGAACTAAAGTGGGTAGAATGGACCAACATGGACCGAATAGGACCAATGTGGACCGAATAGTACTTTTGAATATTTATCATTATTATTTCATTTTTAAGGCTCATATTTCTAATTTCTAATGTTTATTTTGTTTGTATTTTTTAATTTAAAACTAAAGAGTTTGTATTTTTGAGCTAAACTTGAAAAAATAACCTATAAAAGAATCAATTTAAGTCCCAATTTGTCCAAAAATGAACCGAACATGACCAAAATGTACTAAAGTAGATCTAATTGGACTGAATAGAAATTTTTTAATTTTTAGGGAGAACAAATTATACATTATATTACAATTACAAAAATATTTATTATTTTCACCGCATTGTGTGGGTTTGCAACTAGTGTTATATAATTATAGTGCATATGTATAATCACATGATATGAGGTTCCACTATGTGACGTATTTCATGAGATTCTTTTTATTTAGGCTTTCGCCTCAACAAAGTTACATTTGTGTCTAAGTATTAATTTATTGACACTAGCCAATGGAGTAAATGTATATATTAATTATCTATAGTTATGCATTAATATTTATATAGTTATTTTTATAAATTTTATATAAAAATTAATTTTATTTGAAATAATAATACAATAGATTTAGAATATGAAATTCTTCCTCATATTTGGTTGCTTTGACAACAACTGAAGCAAAAGCTATTATAAATATTTGTGAATTTACTAAAAAGTATCTGGGGAAAATGATGAACTCCACCTTCATCTGATGAATCGAATTAAGGAGATTCTGGGATATGTTGAAAGCTCAAGCTGAAGCTGATGACAATATGATCAAGCTGATCTTGTCTAAACTCTGGTAAAGATATGCTGAGCTTATTCCATTGGAAGAGAGAAACTGGCATATGTGCCTTCTTCTGGTGCAGCTGCTGTTTGTGAAATTTTGCATATGAAATTTCATATGTTCTAAAAGATTTTATAATGATTACACCCACAAACAATTATTGTTCTAATGGTATTTCTCAGAAGTGCCATAATTAGTTGTTTTGACTGACTTGGAATGGCAGCTCCTGTCACTTTATGAACGTGATTTTCGAAGTTTGTTGAGGAAATTTTAACCATTACAATTTTTTTTTTTTTTAGAGTAAAATTGTGACATCTAAAATCTCTTTGGCCTTCATTCGAGGAGGAAATTACTCATATAACCAAGTATAAATTATTTTTATCAACAATTTTTTGAGATAGGTTGAGTAGTCTCATGAGTTCATTACAATTAATATGATTTTGACAATGCGATATCAATAGTCATAATGAAAAATAGACAAATTAGTTTGTTATTGTGAAATTGTTGCGACCCTAGCTTAATAATAACTAGTATATAACCCGTACATATGAATGATACAATTAAAAACAATTATAATTACACATATAATATGAGTTCAAATTATATTTGGTGTAAGAATTACACATTTTTTAAATTATAAATATAAACATGAGTTTTACTCTCTCACTTATTTTCTTATTTTTTATTTATTTATTTATTTATTTATTTTTGTATATACACATGAGTTTACCCTTTTTTATTGGGTTTTTTATGGTTTATTTATACTCTTCGTCTTTTGCACAACATTAACTCACCTACAATAAAACTAAAAAAAAATTAAAAATTAAAAAAAAAAAACTTAGATAGAACATGTGGCACAAAATTAGGAAACAATTGTAAGTTGATTTAGAATCTAGTTGGATTTTCTCTTAGTTTTGGCCTTAAGTAATAACTAATGTGTAATTCGTGCATATGCACAAGTACAATTAAAAATTATCATAATATACTATTCAAATTATACATTTATTTTAGAAGATATTCAAATTATACATGGTATTAGTTTACACTTTTTTAAAATCATGCATTTCTAAATTATATAATGGTTTTAGACTCTTTAGTTTTTGCACCTAATAATTTACTTGCCACAAAAGTTAAAAACTTAGATGGATACTTGGCAGAAAATTGGACTCCAATTGAAATCCTATTTAGAATTTAATTGGATTTAAACTTTTCAATTTTTACACTTAATAATTCACTTGGCACAAAATTAAAAATTAAATAGGACACATAGAGCAAAATTGATAGTGTTTTACGTGGAAGTTAAAAGAAGCATTTTTACCAAGTTTTGGCCTACTTAAACATAGGCTGTAAGGGTATTTTGGAACCAAAAAAAAATCCGGTCCAAATAGGGGTAGCCCCTTAAATAGTAGTATAGAAAAGCGATACATTATATTGTTTTACAAGGTTAACACCGTTTGACAGTGGTTGTGTATCTATACTACTATTTAAGGGGCTGCCCCTGTTTGGATTAGATTTTTTTTAGTGTCCAAAATACCCCTATTTCCCTAAGTTTAAGTAGAGACAAAACTAAAGAACAACAAAGTAAAAATACATCTTTAACCCCTACTAAAACATTGCTTACAAAATATGATTAGTCTTCCACTAACCCACTTATTCAGAAACAAACTTCACAATTAAACTTTTTTCTTTCTTTATTTTTTTAATTGGCCGAAAATAATATATATATATATATATATATATCTCACGCACGTTTGATACATTTTTTTCCTAAAAAGTAGCAAACACTAAACCAACCATTTACTCCATTTCAAATCCTAAATTTTAGGGTAGTTTCTTAAAAAAGTTGTTATTTTATTAGACCGGTTAGGGTAGTTTCTTAAAAAAGTTGTTATTTTATTAGACCGGTTTTTTTAGCAATAGAGTCCTATACAAACACAAACACCTCTTTATCTCTTGGCACATGATAGACTAAAAGGTTACAAAATTGCTACTTACAGAGTAATCGAAACTACATATTTACATTGACTTTGGCTAAAAATTGTTTTCAAGATTGTTGTGTTTGTTTTTTCTCGACATGGTATGTGTCTAAGTTTTTGTGATAATTTTGGTCCTTAGAGATAGTTGAATGCATTTGTATATTCACATAATCACATGCTTGATATTCTATAGGTTTCCCCGGATCCTAATGCTGAGAAAGCAGTAGTGTCAAAGGAAGAGATCTTGGATTTTGAGTTGCCACCTAAGCCCTCGAACGCAAGGCATGTTGAGGTATGCCCTTTTCTTTTTTAAATTGTTGATGATTTTTTAGGCATTGTGTCAGCTGAATTTCTTTGTATTTTTTTATTTTATCTTATAGCTGCAAATTTGTTTTGTTTTTTGTTATAGAAAGCTTATTAGATGGTTGCAAAATTGTTTGGGGTTTGTGTTTGTTTTAACTTCAGTTCTTTTTTGATAGCTCTATTACCGTCCTTTTGTTGAGCAAGATTTTTCAGTCCTCTGAACTGAATTAGTAGCCAAATCCTTGCATTTTTTTAACTTCTCAAATATCTAGCAACTTTGGAAGTTGAACTTAGAGACTCAGTATGTAAGTAATTTTTGGCCAAAATTGGGAATTGAGCCCATTTTTCAAACAATATAATTAGTAGTTACGGTTTCAAAATTGAGATTTAAGGCCTATAAATCGAGTCTTTGGGACTTCATTTTCCTGGGTTGATCACGTCTGATGTGGTATTTTTTTCACGTGGCGTCTACCTGGAAATGGAGTCTCTAAGACTCGATTTCTAACCCTAAAAAATTTTTAAAAATTTTAAGTCTCACGTACAAGCCGAAATACCCAAAAACAAATTTAAGAAATCCCAAACACAACAATCCCAATCCTAGAGACTCATAACAGAGGGAGAGAAAGAGCTCACCTCACTAGGGCAGCCTGGGTCTCGCGCGGTGGTGGTCTACCTGGGTTACGCACGGTGGTCTGAAGCCGACCTAAAGCCACCCACTTCGATCTCGATCTTCTCTCTCTTTTTGTTTCTAGTTTTTTTTTTTTTTTCTCTAGGTTCTTCTCTGATGTTCTGGTGGTTCTTCTCTGCTGTGTTCTTACTTATAAGAGTTATAAATCGAGTCTTAGAGACTTGATTTCTATGTGATCACCACATGGAAAAAATGCCACATCAGACGTGATCAGACCATAAAAATCGAGTCTTAAAGACTCAATTTATAGGCCCTAAATCGAGTCTCTCAGACTCAAGATGCAGTAAAAAATATAGTTTCAAAACCATGCTTACTAATTATATTATTTGAAAAGTGGGCTCAATTCCCAATTTTGGCCGTAATTTTCTCCTTAAAGTTCATTATATTTTTTATTCTTCCTTGCCATTCCAGGACAATGTTGCAAGTTCAAACACAAGCAATGTAAGATCATTCTTTATTGGAATGGGATTCTTATTTCACACACACCCATAACATTCATCACACTCTTAAGAATTTTTGTGATTGAAAAATATAGCAATTTCAAATTATGATGGATGTAAATTTATTAAAATTTACCCAAAAAATAGAAGAGCCTATGAACATGCGCAGACTAGTATATAATAAAAAATAAAAAAATAAAAAAACGTAGCATCTAAAAAAACCCTGACGATCTCTTCTCATCAAATTGCTTAACATTTTTTCTCTCTAAAAAAGACCCCTGGTGATACTATGATAGAGAGAAGGGGAAGGAGAAAAAAACACTAGTGATCTCTTCTCATCAGACTCTCCTTAACATTTTCTCTCTCTAAAAAATAACCCTTAGCGATACTACGATGCAGAGAAATGGAAGGAGAAAGTAAAAAGAGTTTGCGATCCAGTGGAGTTTCATACAGCCGACCATTGCCATCTGATATGCTGCTCTGCCTCATCTCTCCTCTGCAACAAAATTTTTCTAAAGGTCAGCGTACTCTTTTCTTCTTCGAATACTGTTTTGGTTTTCTGAAACTTTTCACCATTGCTTTTCCTTTCTGAATTAGCATATTAAATCTTAAATATGTATATGTTTTTAGTTTAAAACCAAATGTTTATACTACAAGAATTACCGTCTTCCTTTTCAATATATCTGTATTTCAAAATTATCTCCATACCGAATTGTCTAGGGTTCTTCTTTGATTCATTTTGAAATATAGATGGATTTATTTCTCTTTCTATGGAAAAATTATAATTTCCAGTTTTAAGTACTGGTAACATAAGGGATTTTGCCCTTGATTTTAATAGCCAAATTTCAACTTGGATGGTTATAAGTCTGAAAGTTTAGAGTGTGTAATGATGGGTTTATTCTCTCTCTATGGATGATTTGATCTTAAATAATTATTTTTGGTTCTAAGTTTTGGTAACATTAGGGATTTCGCCCTTGATTTTAATATTTGTATGGTTTAAAATCTAAAAGTTTAGAGTGTATAGTAATTTATAATTTTTTTCTAAGTGAAATTATGGTTTTTTGCATTACTGGGTTTTAGAAAAATAAATTAATTGATTAATAACCAACTGATTACTATACACCTTCCAACAGATTGTTCGACACTGTGTTATTGAAATTATAAAAAACCTTCTTACCCTGTCATTTTGTTGAAATTCAGATTTGCTATAGTTTTCTTACCCTTTCCCGATAAACCCTTTCTTCTTCTTTGCCTCTTCCTACTGGTGAGTTTTTATCTTCGCATTTAAGTTTGTTTATTAATTATGATTAGGTTTTGATATTTTGTTTGGATTGGTTTCGATTTTTTTGGGTCTTTAGGTTATTTTTGGTTATCATTATGGTATTTGAGTTATAAGTGGTTCTATTTTGATTATTTGGGTTAAACAACACCATAATATACCCACCCTCTACCCCAATCAGACCCTACCTCCATTGACATAGTCTCTATTTTTAGTTTCTTTAAATTTAGGTCTGGAGAGGGCAAATGTGAGTTTGCTATTCAGAGAGATCATTGGTAAAGGCGTGTGAAAATAGTTGGAAAGAGAGAAATCTAACATCTTTGGTCAAATTTCCTGAAACCTTTATAGGTATTATTTAAGTAAATATTGCTTTAAACTTTTGATTTGATTTAGGTTTAACTTTCGGTACTCAATTGAATTGATTTTGATTACGATTCTCAATTTTCATATAATAGAAGCTATAATTATTTTTTCTTCATGTATTATTTTTATCTCATTTCATGCATGTTTTGATCTCATGTAGGATCAATGCAGAGTTGATTGCCACTTGATCTTCTACTGCATTTATTTTTAAATGAATTCCATTTTCGTTTGTTATTGCCTGACTACAAAACCAAAAAACCAGAGAACAAAGTCAGTATGAGGTGTTTATTTTTAAATGAATTTCCTCCTGCCATCATCATGCCAGAACCAATACCAATATGTTTCTCTTTTTTTTCATTTTGTTCATTAAATATGATCAGAATATGATATTTTAATTGGAGTGGTTTGAATTTAGGTCTTTAACTTGAAGCCATGTTTTCTGTTTGATTGTATATTTGTTTAAAGGAATGTATAATTGTTTTAAAGAATGAATGAATTTTTATTGGCAGTAAATTATGTTTCCTTTTCATTTATTGAGGTGTACACATTAATGTTTCAATTAGTGATGATTATGTAATCTTTAATTTCAATTTCAAACCAGGTTTTATATTTGGTTTGTGGTCTTTATAGCATTTATTCTTTTTTGGTGTTTGTTAGGTTTGGTCATTAGATTTCATGGAAAAACAATTCCAGTACTCTGTTATTTAATAATTTGTTATGAATATTAATGCTTACGTCATGGTCAAGAATGGCAGAACCCTAGAATCATGAAAGGCCATCTATAAATCAAATTGAACTCTACATATGCTGATTATTGAAAAAACAATCCGACCTTTTCTTTTAAAAGGAACATTGACAAGATAATTGAAAGATAAAACCATTTTACAGTTTAATATAGTTTGCTTGAATGCTAATTTTCTTTTTACTTATCTCATACTTTGTATTACATTTTGTTCATTTACTGTATTCCTGTTTCAATTGGCTTTGATTTGCATGTTTTAGCCAGCTTCTGTCTTTACAAATTGATTTCTTCAACCAATTCTCCCTTCTACTTATTTCACATCCTCACCGCTACTTTTTGTTATTTGAATTTGAATTAAAATCCGGATGTTTATGCTCTCTCTTTCAATGTTTTGGCCTTAAATTATAATCTTTGTTTTTCCTACTTTACTAACATTATAATCTTTTCCAAATTGGAATTATTATATTCTTTGGTTTTGTACTGCCTTCTTTGAAATAGAAATTTAGAAATAATACTAAAAAAAAGGTGCACAATATCATCAGGGACAATCTAAGTCATTAGATGATCTGCATTCATAGGGATAGGCAGTTGGTAAAAGAAGAAATGGCAAAATAAAACCTCTCCCTCCTTCCGATTATTAATCTGACACCCATTCTGTTTCGCTTCTTTTCTGCTGCACCCATACCCAAGGTCAGCATTTTGTTACTTGATGTGTTATACTCTTTATTTTGATGCTTTCTTCTTGATTTATCATAATCCAGTTTTTTTTGGGGTGGCATCATGGGGTCTAGCCCTTGAATATGTGTAGAAAAAACATGTTTATCATTTAATAATGGTTGATTTCTTGGCATTTTATTTTTTTCAATGTTTGTAAGTTTTGGTGTTTTGGGCTGCTCTGAATAAGTATATGATTCATAAAGTGTTTCATGTTCACATAATTTTTCATATGTGCGAGCATCCACCTTCTGGTGTTAGTTCTTGAGTTTTTATTCAAAATTTTGCTTCACAACCCAATGAAAAGATAAAAAGAAGGCAGTGGGCCGATTTTCTATTGATGAGTAATCGAATCTTAGGGATGTGTTTTAGCAATACAACATTTTGAATCAAAAGAAGGGGTCATGTATTAGGTTTTACTTTCTCTGCTAACAGAGGTTATATTTATTATATGTGTCCATTAAGGGTTGATTTTCTTAATATGTCGTAGCTTTCTTTTAAGATTTTTTGAGTTGGCCTGTAATAATTTTTCCTAAGGGAATCTTTGCCTTTATACACACACACACACACACACACACACATATATATATATATATTTTTTAAATTATCAATATATATTTTCTGCTTAGATACAAAAATTGAATAATAATTTTAAAGTTTGGGTACTATTGCAAATTTGCATAAGTATGTGCCAGAAGAAGTTCATAGTGTTCTTCAAGTCTCTATTAAGGTAAGTTTATCATTTTATCATAAAAAAATAGCAAAAGAAATCATAGGACACAAATTTTTATGTTTCTTTATGTGTTTGGTATAATATGGGTGATTGAAATGGTATGTAGCATTTAAGTACCTGGAAAAACAAATTGACATTTATATTATAAATACTATTGCGTTACAAGCACTTACAGCCCACTTCGTTGGGGTTCAGAATTGCAACAAGGTATCATGTGCTTTCTTATGATATAAAATATAAAAGCCATGGAAGAGAATGTTTGGCTTTATACTGTTCATGGAATAAGTTATTAGTTATGTAGTTCCATGTATTTGCTACTTTCCAGTTTGTTTGTTTTGCCTGTTCATCATATTATTGTTGTTGAGCTATTTGTTGCGTTACAAGAACTATTCAATGTGTCAATAAGTTGTGTATTTCTATTTTAATTCCTTTTATCTATATATATATATAACCAAAACTTTTGAAACTCCCACATTTTTCCACATCAGCATTATTTAAAAAAATAAAACCCTAGACACCGTAACTATTTCAAACCCAATAACTATTTCTCCCCAAAACAAACCCGATAAAACCTATTTCTCAATCTCTGTCTCTCCTTTAAATGCAAACTCAACCCAACAAACACTGCAAGACCCAAACGCAGGAACCCAAAAATGGAAAAGCTAGATACAAATCTTTCTCTCTTCCCCTGCGATGGTAAGCGAATTCAATTAAGCCACAAACACTTCGCCTCACAACCAACCTAACATCAGACTGCTGGAATGGCTACAGGTAAAATCTTTTATTTTAATTTTGGGTGTTTAATAGGGTTTAGGTTCGGCTATTTTGTTTGGTTTTGATTAAAGAAATTGGTTCAGATTTTGTTGTGATTTAGAATTGGTTTTTACCAATACTCGAAACCCTAATATAGGTTCTCCCTCAATTTTGGTTCCTTTTAATATATCAAATTTTACTATAGGATTGAAATAGTAAAAGGGGGAAGGGCAAGCTGCTTATGTGGCTTAGGGATATGGGTTTTGTTGATGGGTTGGTTTGATTTTCTTTAAACTTTGTATTACATGTTGATATTGGTAACATAAATGTGCATACATATGTTTTGTTTGAAACATAATTTCCAATTAGCTTTTGTATAGCAGACAATTTAGCCTCGCTATAAAAATTGCTGGTGTGTTTTGAACTGAGTAGAATTTATTTAATTCAGCAACCTACTTATTTTAAGGTAAGTGTTAATGTAATTTAAAAGTTTTAGTTATTGAGCCAAGAGCAGCAGCTTTTGTATTTAAATCTTTTTGAGATTTGTGTGGAGCATTTCAGTTAAAAAGAAGCTTGGATCTGCCACAAGCCAAAAATATATAATAATACATAAATAAAAAGACAAAAATTCTGAATTTATATAAGTTAAGAGTTAAATCAATGATGGTGGAATTACAACTAATATCTCTCTCTGTCATTCCCCCCACTCCTCTTCTGCCTGTGGCTTTGCTACCCCAACCAATAAGTTTTTCTCTTTCTCTTGGCAAACACTGTAGATCCACCCTCTCCAACACACCATAATCTCCAATTCTCACCATACGACCTCCTTAGAAAATCACCCAAATCATCAATTGTCAACTAATCCATATAATCTGGATGAGATTTGATTGGTTTATCATGTTAGGTAATTCTACCAATTCTTTTCAAATTTGTTTTCCCAAATTATATTTGTTTGTCTCTCTATTTGTTTGTAAACTCCGCCATTACCACGTTGCCTCAATTCTCACCTTTGAATCTCTGTACATCCCTGTTTTTTCCTCTCTTTTTTCCATATGGATTTTTCTTATTTTTCTTTTATCTCGTTTGGTTCCCTATAGCTTGATTATTTTTCTTTTTTTTTTTTATTTTATTTATGGGTTTCCTTTGGTTTTGGAGGATTGCAAGGAACACAACCTAGAAGGTTTTAATTCTTCTACTATTCCATTTTGTTCCTTTTTCTACTATTAAAAAAAAAATGGGAACAAAGTTCTCCATTGTTCTATGGTTCATCGTTTTAAGTTGTACTATGTTTTTTTTTTTTTAATGAAAAAGTAGTACTATGTTGATAAAACAAAGTTTACAAATTTAGTAATTTTATACTTATCAAAAAAAAAAAATTAGTAATTTTATTATTAATTGCTTCTTACATCTAAAACTGAAAAAGAAAGTATAAACTCCTAGAGTTTAATAAATAGATTGCTTAAGTTGAATTCTATGCCCTAAGACTTTGGGGTTACACATCAATTTTTTCATCTTTGTTGAAAATCTAAGCTGGATCATATTTTGTTCCTAAACCTATTACTATTTTAGAATCAAAATTTTGGCTTGGAATCATGCTTTTCTATATTACTTGCAATTAATTTTTTAACTCAAATTTGTAGTTGGATTATCATATCTTTTGCCTCGCAGAATGTTAAATGTTGTAAGTGGTTTCTTTTACCCAGATTTGTGTTGTGGACTTTTATTATTGCCCATAATCCATTCTATGATCCTTGATTGACACTTTTGAGGTTGGAAGAAAAGGAGAGAGCCCCCTTTTTTATTTTATTTTTATTCCATAGCTGTTCTCAACCAGATAAGACTTTGTTTTTGGGCATTAATTGCAAGGCCATGAAAGTTCTTAAATTGAAGGATTTACATTGGCAACTGTTTTCTCTTAACTTAAATTTGTTAAGATTCTCATCCCTTTTTTAGTCAATTTGTATTCTCTTTATATTTTTCCCCATTTTGCCCTTGGTTTAACATTCTGTACTATTATGGGTTAAAAAAAAATTAATATGCTTTGAGCCATAATATGCTTTGAGCTAAATTATAAAAATTATCCCGCACATCACACAGGTTAGCGACTAGTCTAATCTAATCTAATACTATATCTAATAGCAAAAGCCTTTAAGGAGGTGCTACCACGTTAGGAAAAAAGGCCCCTTAAAATGCTGCCACGTTTACAACTTATTCTTTAAAATACTGGAGAGGCTCACTTTCATCAAACGTTTGGAGAGACTCATTATAAAAACACCAAGCCGCTTATCCAAAAAAAAAAAAATGCAAACCCAAAAACACAAACCGTATTTCTCAATCAAAATTCAAACTCACTCTAACTTGCAATTCCATATACGCACAGATCAAACTAGCGTGCTCCTACCCATCAAATAGATGAACAAAGAAAATCCAAAAGGAAGGAAAAAGAAGAAGCGAAAACTGAAAACCTCTGTTCGATCACTACAACAGTGAAAACTGAAAATCTTTGTCCGTCCTCTGCAACAACAGGCGATTTAGAAGCTATCCCGTCCCTTCTCTTCAACAACAGAAAATTCATAAGGTAGGCATTTTCCCCTTTTTTTTGGTCACTCCCCTTAGCCTGGGAAAAGGCAAGGGTTTAATAAAGGGCCCCTCCATCACTGAAAAGCCACCCATCCTTCTCCATGAGGATTCAAATTATGCGTTGGAGCAACTCTCGTCCATCATCACATTCGACAACTACGAGGACTTGAGCAACCACGCTACTAAAGCCATGGGGGAGACAAGGCTTTTTAGTATTGCTCAAGTAACCATGTCCATCCCCTTTCTCTTTTTATTTCCTTCAACTTGCCTTGTTTCTAACATCTTTGCTTCCAAGCAATGTTGATGATGAAGGGGTTGATGGGCTGTTGCTTGAACCATGAGACAGCCATGGACCGTATCAAGGCGAAGGGTAACTCGACAGAGGATGAGCTGAACGAGCTAAAGGTCTGGAAGATGGGCATGGAGAAGAAGCTTGCTTATTTTGAGCAAGTCAGGGAAAAGCTTGAAAAGCAGACGGAGTTACTAAGACAGGTCTTGGAGGATAAGGAGAAAGAGATCTGAGACACCAAGGACCAGCTCCGTCAAGCAAAGGAGGAAGCGAGACGTGAGTATTGTGATTCCAACGCCCTTCTGGCAAAGCTCAGAGGCTCCTTTGCTAAAGGCTTCGACGACGCCCTCCATCAAGTCAAGGCTTCTTATCCTGACCTAGACGTATCTCATGTGAACATTGATGCCCAGGCCCAAACCTCAGTTCAGCCCATCCACTCTGAGAGCACAGACGAGTTGTTCGCTGATGATGCCCCCTTTAACGTCCTTCATGGTGACGAAAAGACCGTTGTAGAAAGCCAAGGCAATCCCATTGTGGACAGCAACCGTAAACCTGATGAAGTTCATACTCCTGTCCAACAGTAGCTATTTTGTTGTTGTTATTGTTGTTGTTGTTGTTTTTTCTATTTTTCTTTTTTTATGGTGAAAAATGTAAAAATATTGAACTGTCCATGTTTTGACTTATCCGTTGCTTTCTGTATGTAAACACCTCTCTTTATGGGCTTTTAAGTAATCAAATTATTCTATAATCCGTCTATGCTTGTGATAAGTTCATTTTTGGTTTATGGTTACATCCATCCACTTTTATGGATCACAATGTTCTTGTTATCTCTCGGATTATCCCATCCTTTGATGGGCTAGTAGGTTTTATTGTTGTTGAACCCGTCCACTTTATGGATTTGTTTTCCTATTCATCCTATTGGATGAATCCGTCCTCTTAGGGACTTGTAATTTTAATTCAACATGTTTGTTGAATCCATCCACTTTATGGACTTATTTTATTATTTATCCTAATGGGTGAATACATGCTCGTAGGGACCTATAATTTCAATTGAACATGTTTTGTTGAATTCGTCCACTTTATGGACTTATTTTATTATTTATCCTAATCGATGAATCCGTCCTCTTAGGGACCTTTAATTTTAATTCAAAATATTTTGTTGAATCCGTCCACTTTATGGACTTATTTTATTATGAATCTGTCCACTCGTGAACTTTATAATATTAACCCACCTTTATGGGCTGAGTCCGTCCACTTTAATGACTTATTGATAAATTCGTCCACTTTATGGACTAGTAATAATTCATCCTCTTGAAGTGAGCTCGTCCACTTTATGGATTTACTAATAAAGTCATCCACTTTACGGACGTGATAAACTCGTCCACTTTGTGGACTTTATGATGACAACTCATCCTTATGGGATGAACTTCTCCATTCTATGGACTTAATTGTGGACCTATCCACTTATGGGTTCTAAACCCGTCCACTTATGGACTTGATGATAAAATCGTCCACTTTATGGACTCAATAATAAATTTTAGAAACAATACAGTAGTCATTTCTAAATAAGCTCCTCTTATTATGATAAACTATGCATTTGTAGAAAAGTTGTTCTCTAAAGAAAAAGACCTGCCCTTTGGGCTTAAGAAGTATTGGAGCAAAAATTAACTGAGGTGAACTGGAAAGCTGAGGAATATAGCAAAAATTAACTAAACTAAACTGGAAAATGAAGAGTGATGCTCTCCGTGCTATCAGCTCTACTGGTAGTACTTCCGTAGGTGCTCAGTGTTCCATGGATGGTGCAACTTCCATCCGTCTAGTGTCTCTAGGTGGTAGGTGCCTTTCCTTTGCCATAACGTAATTTTGTAAGGTCCTTCCCAGTTGAGGCCGAGATTCCCTTGGGTAAGGTCTTTAGCGGCACCCATTACCTTCCTCAAAACGAGATTTCCAACCTAAAAGTCTCTGTGTCTGACCTAGGAGTTGTAGTGCTTGGCCATGAGGTCCTGGTACCATACGAGTCTTTGTTTGGCTGTCCCCCTGGCCTTGTCCAGTAGATTAAGTTGTAGACGCATAACCTCATCGTTTTTTCTTTCATCGTAGTTGTCAACCCTGTAGCTTGTGAGCTCGACCTCGACTGGAATGACTGCCTTGCTCCCATATGTTAGCCAAAATGGTGTCTCTCCAGTAGGTGTTCTCACTGTTGTCCTATACGCCCATAGTATGCTTGGCAGCTCTTCAAGCCATATACCCTTTGCCCCCTCGAGCCAAGTCTTGATAATTTTAAGCAATGATCGGTTTGTGACTTCAACTTGTCCATTAGCTTGAGGGTGGGCAAGGGAGGAGTAGTGGTTTTTTATTCCCAACTGTGAGCAAAAATCCCGGAATGAGTCATTGTCGAATTGTTTCCCATTGTCTGAGACCAGGACCCTAGGGATCCCATACCTGCAGATGATATGCCTCTAGACAAAGCTTCGCACGTTCTTCTCTATAATGGTTACCAAGGCTTCAGCTTCCACCCACTTTGTGAAATAGTCTATGCCTATTATAAGGAACTTCAATTGTCGCACCGCTATCGGGAATGATCCTTTGATGTTTAATCCCCACTGAGCAAATGGCCACAGGGCTGTCGTCAAGGTCAACTCTTCAAACGGCTATCTGATGAAATTGCTAAACCTTTGACACTTGTCACAGGTTTTGACATAAGTCTAGGCATCCTTCTGCATGGTGGGCCAATATTACCCTGCTCGGATCAGTTTATGTACCAACAATCGTGACCCTAAGTGGTTTATGCAAATCCTTTCGTGGACTTCTCTCATGACGTAGTTTGCTTCCTCAGGGCCTAAACACCTTAGGTATAGGCGGAAGAAGCCTCTCTTGTACAAGACTTCCTTTATTAGAATGAATCACGCTGCTTGGACCTTCAGCTTTCTTATGGCTTCCTTCCCATCTGGTGACACACCATTTTTCAAGTAGGAGACTAATGGCGTGGTCCAGTTATTTTCAGAACCTATTTCCTGCACATCAACAGATCTATTAGTGGAGAAAGTTGAACAAATGAGAGTACATTGCCAGGGATGGTCATATGTTCTGCTGAAATGGCTTTGGCAAGGCGGTTGGCTTGCTCATTTTCCCCTCTGGGGATTTGAACAATCTTGGCCTGTAAGTCATCCACCCTTCTCTTTGCTTGGTCCAGGTACTTCTTCATCCTTTCACCCTTACATTCATAATCCTCGTTTACTTGGTTGGTGATGACCTGGGAGTCACAATGAATGACCACACTTATGGCTTTTGCCGCTTTGGCGAGATCAAGTCCTGCCACTAGAGTTTCGTACTCCGCTTCATTTTTGGTGGTAGGGAAGTCAAGGTGAACCATACATTCAATCTTGTCTCCTTCTAGAGAAAGAAGCATGATACCTACACCCCCAACCTATCTGTTAGACAATCCGTCTATATATATGCTCCATCGAGGACACTCATCTGTCCCCTTGCCTTCCCCATTGGTAAACTCTACTATGAAATCAATGAAGACCTGTCCCTTGATGGCAGTACGTGGGCAGTACTAAATATTAAACTCACTTAACTCTATCGCCCACAGTGCCAATCATTCGGCAGCTTCTGGGTTGCTCATCGCCCGCTGTAATGGTTTGTCAGTTAGAATGATCACCGTATGGGCTTGGAAGTATGATTTGAGCTTGTGGGCTACCGTAACCAAGGCGAAGGCAAGCTTCTCCACTGGCGGTACCTTTCTTCTACACCACCAAGTGCCCAACTGGCATAATACACAGGCTTTTGAACCTTGTCTTCTTCCCTGACTAGGGCCGCGCGAACAGCTACCTAGGAGATGGCCAAATAGAGGAAGAGCTCTTCCCTAGGTTATATGGGACTTAGTAACAGTGGGGAAGAGAGGTAGGCCTTTAGATCCTCGAACACCTGCTGACACTCGGTCGTCCACTCAAAAGACTTTTTCAATGTGCGACAGAAGGGTAGACACTTATCTGTTGCTCTCGACACGAATTTGTTTAACGCTGCTACTTTACCGTTGAGACTTTGTACTTCTTTCACATTCCTTGGGGGTGCCATCTCTATTATGGCCCGGATCTTGTCAGGGTTGGCTTCAATACCCCTTTGAGACACCATAAATCCTAGGAACTTTCCTGCCGTCACCCCGAATGCACACTTACTCGGATTGAGTTTCATATTGTAAGAGCGAAGGGTGTCAAATGTTTCCTTCAGATCCTCCAAATGATCATCCTCCCTACGGCTCTTTACCAGCATGTCATCGACGTAGACTTGAACATTCCTCCCAATCTGGTTCACAAACATTTTGTTCATGAGCCTCTGATATGACGCGCTTGTGCTCTTGAGGCCGAACGACTTCACTTTGTAACAGAAGAGGCCTTGACTAGTAACAAATGAAGTCTTCTCTTGGTCCAATTCGTCCATCTAGATCTGGTTATAACCTAAAAAGGCGTCCATGAAGCTCAATAGCTGGTGTTGGGCTGTGGAGTCTACTAAGACGTTAACTCGTGGAAGAGGGTAACTATCCTTGGGGCACGCCCTGTTCAGGTCCATGAAATCTACGCACATTCTCCATTTCCCATTGGCTTTCTTGACCATTACCACATTCACCAACCAATCGAGATAGTATACTTCCCTGATGAAGCCTACCTCTTATAATTTGCCGACTTCTTTAGCTATTGCCTGGTCTCGTTCCTGTGCAAACACCCGCTTCATCTAGCAAATGAGTGGAAAAGAAGCCAACACATTCAGCCTATGCACCATGACTGAGGGGTCAATTCCAGGCATGTCATCATGGCTCCAGGCAAATACATCCTGATTCTTTTTGAGAAAAGTGGTGAGAGCCAGGTGGACCATCAGACTGGCGAGGGTACCAATCTTGATAGTTCGATCAGGCTTGGAGTCGTCAAGAAGTACCTCTTCAAGCCTTTCAACAGGCTTTGTCACCGTTCAGTGTTCCTCTATGTTCATGGCGTGGAGGTGGTCATCCATCTCCATCATAGCTAAATAGCATTTGTGTGCAACCACCTGATTTCCGTGCAACTCCTATACCCCATAATCTGTAGGGAACTTGATCATTAAGTGGTAGATTGAGATCATAGCCTTCCATGCATTAAGGGTGGGTCGCCCAAGAAGGGCATTGTAGGCAGACGAGCAGTCGACCACAAGGAATATCATGTCCTTAGTGATCTATTGGGGGTAGTCGCCAACTGTCACGGGAAACGTGACTGCACCAAGAGGGAATACCCTCATTCCTCCAAAACCAATGAGCGGAGTGTTGATCAGAATTAGTCGCTCTCTATCAATCCTCATCTGTTGGAATGCCGGGAAGTAAAGGATGTCAGCTGAGTTGCCACTGTCCACCAAAATTCGGTGCGTGTTGTAATCTCCTACTCATATGCTGACAACAAGTGCATCGTAATGTGGGTGGTGAAGACGTCGAGCATCTTCTTCCAAGAATCCAATGACAGGGTTGTCGATCCATGGCATCTTTGATACGGATCCTGTCAACTGGACGTTGTGAACCATCCTAAGGTAAGTCTTTCGGGCCTTTTTGGACCACTTGGCGGCCGTTGTGGCCCCCACAATCATTCTTATATCTCCTATAGGTAGCCTAGGATGCTCATTTTCCCGTCGAGGGGCCTGCTCTTAGGGTGGATCCGCTCTCTCCTTGCTGATGAACCTCTGCAACTTTCCTTGTCTGATAAGAGCTTTAATTTGCTGCTTCAAGTCGTAACAGTCAGTCGTGTCATGGCCGTGATCACGGTGGAAAAAGGCAATATTTGTCTCTAGATCTCTTATTAAGATCTCCCTTTAACTTGCTAGAAAAAATTAGGGCCCCTTCGTCCTTAATCTGCATCAAGACTTGGTCGATAGGGGCAGTCAACGGAATGAAGCTTGTGAACTTCCCTACAGGGGGTTTGGAACGTCTGTCCTCTTGCCGTTCTCCAGTTCTTGCCATCTTTTGCCCCATGTCCAGCACGTCCTCCTGTTTTTCCCTTTTCTTGGGCTTCTCTTCTCAGGCCAGTAACGCGCCTTACGCATTCATGTACTTGGTCACCTTATAAAGTACATCTGACATAGTCTTCGGGTCGTTCTTATACAGTGAAAATACTTACCCTTCTGTAGCCCATTGGTGAATGCCACCACAAGTATCTTGTCGTCTACTTCGTCAATCAAAAAGGCCTCCTTGTTAAAGTGGATTATGTAAGATCTCAGTGTCTCGTCCTCCCGCTGTTTAATATTCATCAGCCACGCATTGGACATCTTATACTTGTGCTCCCCAATGAAGTGTAAGCCGAACTGAGCGCTTAACTCCTTGAAGGTACCAATGGAGTTGGGCGTTAGCCTACTAAACTAAATCCTTGTGGGTCTCTTCGGTGTGGTGGGGAAGGCTCTGCACATAATCTCGTCTAGCACCCTTAAAGGTGTATCATGGTCTTGAAAGACTCCAAGTGATCCAAGGGATCCTTGGATCCGTCGTAATTCTCCACCTGTTGCATACGAAACTTTAGTGGAAGAGGGAACAAAGTGACGGGCGTTGTGAATGGGGAATCGATTCGATGGACCAAGCCGTCAAGGTCACTAGACACCCGTCCTCTAAGGGCATTCATCATAAAGTCCATCCGTTCTTTCATCATCTGCATCTCGGTGACTATGTGAGATGGAACCATGTTGGTGTCGGATGGGCGACTCGTTTCCTGTCGATATGGCCTACTTAGGGCGTTGCTACCTTCAGACCTTTCTTGGTTCCTTCTCTCAGCGCTGGTGCTTTCTTAGTCTTCCTTTTAGGTATCCATCGCTGCATTCTTCTGGCGTAGCTATTCCTCTAGGTCATGATTCTGCTTAGTGAGACATTCCACTGTTGTTGTGAGGGTTTGGACTTACCCCTCTAGAGGAGTGGAGCTCAATTCATCGCCTTGATTGTTAGTGGTGGTTGCCATCGAATAAGCAAGTACCATGTAACTTTTTTGTCCGGGAAGCAGTGAATATGGCCTATCTCCTAAAGAGTTCCCACAGACAGTGCCAACTGATGATGCCGAAAATCATCAGTAAGCTGCACGATACTCGCATGCCCAAAACAAGACCTACGAAACAACAACAAAGAGAAACCCTAGGAAAGTATCGGTGTGGTATCGGACAAAGACCCTCCGAAGGTTAAATCAAAAAAACCTTTCACAACTCTAGAGTGCCAAAGTTGTGGTGAATTATGCGTACCTTGTTTTCTAACGACTTTGGGGTTTTTATAATAGTGTAGAACCGACCTCCGTTTCTTGTGTAGGAAGGCATTTCCCTATAGGGAAGATTATCATTAATAGGCATATATTACGAAATCCCCCTCATATTAGAATTTTATTCATATTGAGACTCTATGAGTTAAGATTAACCATGAGATGCAAGTTGTTTCCATTTAGGGTTCCTTGGAGATTACTTAAACCAGGTGAATGCCACGTGGCCACTAGACCCGTCCACCTTGTGTGCGTTCACTTTAGATCCATCCATTATTAGCCCACTAGGCCAGAGTCGTCAAGTTTATTTAAATGGGCCTATCATGTATAATTTTACCCTCTTCAGATTAAATTGACATATATAATTATTATGTCTCAATTAATTTATTCCCCTTTTTTTCCAGTGGCCAAATAGATGGTCACAAAATGTTAATTTGTATATATCTGTTATATTTGGAGTTTAGCCCTAATTGAACTATAATTATTTAACTATTATAGTTGCTTTTGGTTGATTGTAATATTACACAAACTTGATTCGTTCTGTTGTGTAAGATTTATTTACTATGTTTGCAATGGCCTATAGGTATAAATGTTAAATTCACTATAGCTTTTTCTTTTTTCTTTTATGATTAAAAAGTTGGATTCAATGTCCCTTTTAAGGGTTATGTATTGTTTTGATTTTACAATTTGAAATTCCCAAATACTATTAATTATGCATTATTATTTGACTAATATTTTTCTGACTTGCTATTTGAAATTGTCATGTAAGTTTTGCTTACTTAAAGTCAGTTTTTTTTTTTAGTCTCTCACAACAGGGCAGTACACACAAGAAGTGATTTTTAGAAACAAATTTTTAGTTGGTTATGATATTGCAACTTCACTCTAGACATTAGTTTTGGTGAATGGCTTTCATAAACCTGTAGCCATTATTTCCTTTTAAACATTTTGGTTGTAAAATTGAAATTGTCTTGCAAGTTTTAGTTCAGTGTGATTCATTAGAGTTCCTAGGAATAGCAGATTTGCTATTTGAAATTGTCATGTAAGTTTTAATTGCTTAAATTCATATATTTTTTTTAGTCTCTCATAGCAGGGAAGTACATACAAGAAATGATTTTAAAAAAACTAATTTTTAAAATTTTTAGGGGATATTGGACATTATATGCTTAAATATATTATGTTATTAAAGTTTGAATATATGTAATAGAAGTATGATAACTAAGTTTATGTTAGATGTAAAGTTCATTAATATGTAAAACAACCCCATGCATTGTGTGGGTTAAACACTAGTCTAATCTAATACTATATATAAAAGCAGAAGCTTTTAAAGAGGTGCTGTCACGTTAGGAAAAAAGCCCATCTAAAATTTCCAACGTTAAAATTCTGCAACTTCACAATTATTAAAAAGCGATTAGTTATATTGTTTGGCAACCTTTACATGGTTTGATAGTCTTTGGGTATATATTATAAAATAAAATTAAAAAAAAAAAAAAAGGCGATGAAGACATGGAGAAAGAAACAGAAGAGAAAGGCGATCTTGGGACACGGAGAAAGAAGAGAACGCCTCTCTGTTTCTCTCACTAAGATTAGAGTTCATTTGCCATTTTGATTTTACCAAAGCAAGAAGCAAAAGAAGGAAGATGATACTGACTTCAGCGTCAAGAACGAAAAAAGTCCCTTCTGCCAACAAACAACGCCTTCGATGGGTTCTATTCTTTCTCTGATTTTTTTTAGGTAAATTAGATCTGTTGTATGCTTTCAATTTTTTCAGTTTGGTTCTAGATTTGGATTCAAAAATTAGGGCTAAGGAAATCAGGTTTTAATATGTGACTATTCTTATTTTTAATTTTTTCGGTAATGGATTTTTTTCAATTCGTCTATTTTGGAATTAAATCTTTCAATTTCTTTCTCTCCAGAGATGAAGTGGAATCTTTCCTCAATCTAGAGTCTCTAATTTCATCAAATCAATGTACTGATTTCTTTTCCCCAAAATCGTAAAACAAACGCAGAGTGCAAATACCGCAATCAATATTAATTTTCACTGAAACCTTATTATAGACCACATTCGGGTTCCAATAAATTATACTTCTACAATGATTGTGATGTGTATATATATTGTGATTGAAGTTATTTTAATTTAGGCTTAGGTTTGGGTATGATCTGTTAAGGTTTCTGATATTCTCAAAATCTGTTTTCTTTTTCTTTTCTTTTTTTGTGTGTTGAAAATGTTGTTAGGTTGGTCATCACATAAACATTTAATGCCTGCTGATTTTTTTTTATTGGTTCTAAGTTTCCATATAATTGTTATTATTATTTTAATACTTGATGTGTAGAATTGGAATATGGGTGAATTAGAAACTGAAATCATAGATTGATGGGGTTGGATCCGTTGTGGGTTTTGATCATTCAAATTTACTATGTGCATTGGATTGTTATATTGCTATCTGTGTTGTGATGTTCATACATGTATGTTTGTTGCTTTGATGGACTCATATTCTTAGGTAGAGGAACAATATGGCCTTCTTTAGTAGAAAGCTTGCACTTAGAGAGACACATTATGCAGCAATATGTATTAGTTTCATTTGCAAATTGCTTTTTTCATAATGTTGCTGCTCTCTATATACAGCCACATATGTATATGTTTCTTTGCTTGATGAAAGTCATTAACCTTAGGTTGTTTTCTTATATTTGTTACAGCTGTAGTAATTAACTAGAATTTTATTTCTTTCTACAGATTAAAGCCCAAAACAAACTATTTACTTCTCTTTAGAGTTAAGTGCTTTGCTTGATGTAAGTCATTAAGTTTCATCTCTCTCACTTTTTTTTTTTTAAAGATTTGATTTCATTTTAATTTTGATTCAGATTTGGTTGGGTTGGAAGTTGGAACTTGAGTTAAGTTGCTTCATCAAATTGGTTTTTGTTCCTTTTTTCAAATCAATTAATCTCTTTTTTGGACATAAAGATCTACTTAATTAAGTTTGGACCTCTTAAGTTGTACCGTAAAATGTGAATTTGTAGGTCATGGAAATCTTAACCAATTTTTTTGTTGAAGCATTATGATGTTAAAATATCTTGAAAGAACTTGGAGATTTACAAAAGGTTTACCTTAATTTCTTGCAATGCAGATAATATTGATCAAACTTCTTAATGGAAACTCCATCCATGGTTGGATCCTTTTTTCTTTTCTTTTTTCATTCTCTCTATTTTATGATTTTGTCTTTTATTTTTTTCCATAAACATAGTAATCTTACTTTGTGTGTCTTATATTTATTGATGGTTATGGTTTTGAGCAACTATCTGAATATTGAAATGGAATAATATATATCTATTAGTTGGTCTTTAGGTGAGTGGTTTAATTTTAAATATGTTACATGCTGATGTGATTAAGAAAAGCTGTCAAATTTGATACTGTTTGGATAGCCTAAGACTGATTTGATTAAATAATCTGCTTTCGTTGGGCATGTAGAAAAATCTGTGAGGGAGAAGCCTAACTAATAGATCGAGCTATTCCATGTCATGTGCCATCATAGCACAAACTCATGTATCTATATGGATTGGGTCACATCAAAACTCCAATGGAGGAGAAACTTCTATAGTGAATTCACATTACAAAGATCCTAGGAGTAAGTATATGATTTATTCTAAATCCATCATGTTTGATAAAATTCTTGAAAGAAAATTGATTAATTATATTTCTAACTTGATGACTTTATAATTTATTTTTGTTTGGGATTAGAAACAATTAAATGTGGGAAAAGTTGGTTGAAAGCTCTTGCAGATATATAGCTTGCATTCATTGGGTTTCTTTATTGTAGCTCATACCGATGTTGGTTGTATGATGTATCAATTTCTAATTGACATGTGGAAACAAATTAAGTGGGTTTTTTTTTTTTTTTTTTTCCAGATGAATAATTTGTTTTTAACTATTGAGGGTTAAAGATAATTTGGCAGAAATTTTATAAAAGAATCATCACAATATACACCTACTATTTATGTCCTGCTAAAATGACAAAAACTCACTGCCCAAAAATAAAAACAAAAAATTAACTCAAAATGGTGTCTCCATTACATGGATAGCAACAAATTTTATGGTTTCCCCATTATTTAACTAAAATGTAGTTACCATTACCATTAGAACAATATTTCTAACATAAAGACCATCAATTACATACAATTGGGTTGATATTTGGGTAGAAAATGCTTGAGAAGTTCTTGGAGGACTATTGCTTATTCATCTGAAAATTGTGGGGCAATACTATCTGCAATAAGTAAGCACACCATCATATAGCTATGAAAAAAACTATGTACATGTTATGTAATATCTTCTAGATTTCATCCTTGAGAACTTTTGTTCATATCCATTGTTCATAAATGAATAAATCATTTAGATTTATCATGGTATGGGGGCAGGAAAAATAGAATCCAAACATCATATATTAAGTCTAAAACTATCTGCTTTTGAGACAATGGGCCAAGTCACAACAATCTACACAAACAAGATAGGCATCCTTACAAAAAATGAAAAGAAAGTAATAGACTTTCAACTTGGAAAGGACGTAGTAAAGGATGACACTTCTTTGAATATGGCAGGTGACCTTAAGCTAATACTACAAGCTATTGGTTTAAACAAAATTAGTACAGTTCACAAGCCACAATCTGCATCACTTCTTGCATTCTTCACCATGACCTACATAGACTCAAAACCCAAAAGACCAGGACCCTTTTCCTCCTCAAACCCATTTCAAAATCAACCTCTTGCCGCCCTAAGGATAAATGTTATGTTAATGGAAAATTGTATTGATGCAACATATTACTGATTAGTGAATGATATGATTTGATAAAATGGTATTTTTTTGGTTCCTAAGTTATTTGTTCTCATTTTTCTTTTCTTTTTGAAAATTTAAATATGCAGTGGAGTACCCATCTCCAACTTTTTATATTTATTTTCCTCACTTTCTATTTCAAAATTCTGTAATCAAATATTTTCTTTTAAATTTTATTGATTCTCAAATATTCTATGTTCTCATTCTTTTATTCATTGTGGCTCATTAGTTGGTTAACTCAGAATGGTGTCTCCATTACGTGGGCAGCAACAAATTATATGGTTTCCCCATTATTTGAAGGTGAGCCCATAATCTGTATTAACTTATAATCTTTTCGTATGAGAATGTGTCTGCTTCTTGGTATTAAATGTTTGTTAAATATGTTTTACAGGTACACCTTTGCTAAACATTTATTAAATATGTTGAATCATTTCTAGCTCAACCAACATTGAAACATCTTACTTTTTTTCATTTCATTATACCATTGATCTACTTGATTTTCTTATTTATGCCTTAGTTTATGAAGACCTTTAACATGTAGACCAATTGAACCAAATTATCAGAAAATGGGATGTGCTTAGGTGAAGACATTTGATTGGTTAGCATCTAAATGTTTGATCATTCTGATATGGACACATTAGGCCTAGACCATAGGATTTGAGTTGGCAGATAATACTTAGGCTCTAGAAACCATATCTTTTGTTTATTTTTCCATAAGGATTATGTTAAGAACAAATTACTATATTTGCTAGATGTTTAATGAAAGACCTCCAATTTTATTTTTAATTCTCATTTAATCTGTCTTCCTTTGTTTGTACAGATAAAAATCTCCTACGGTGAAGCTTAATGCTCTATAAAACATTGAAAGAGAATCACAAGCAGCATATCCAAATAGTGCTTCCTAAGTCCAACATGTTCTTTTGATTTTTTTTAGCTCTTAGTGCTGTCCTTATCTAACTTCAAGTGAATTGGTGCTTCCTTTTTGTTTTATTGAAGTCATTTGCAATTTTTGGAGTTGAGGATAAAAGTTATAATGAGTCATTGCCATTTTCATGAAACTTATGCCATTTTGGGTATTTGGGTTAGGTTGGTTTTGGTTATCTATCTATTATTGATGAGGCCAAGGGCAATGACTATACAATATGACACTTAAATTTATTTGGTTAAATAACTCACTTTTCCCGTTTTTATGAATTACCTACAATGAGTCGGGGAAAGGGTATTTCTAAATTTAAGCTAAGTATAGGGATAGAGTATCTAATGTAGAAAATATTTATATATAAATCATTGGATTAATTTACAAAAAAGTTACTTTGTAATTTCTATATCTTAAATTATGCTTGGTTTATGGCTTCAAGATGAAGCTGAAGTTCTTTGATATGACATTTGATTTTAGTTCTAATGGCACAGTACCTATTGAATGCATAATGTTGAAATTTGTAGAATGTACACACTTAGAAGGTGTCTATCTTTGTGATAAATATTGCCTATAGAGTGGTTTATTTAGAAGCTTTCTTTGAGCAATTTTTCAATATTTATGAAGGATCATAATAATGTTCAATTGTGGTCCTCCACTAAATATGCATGTAGTTCTAGGGTGCAATTTCTTCACTTTATATGTTGTTTTGAAAGTTATCCCATGTTTTTTTTTTTTTTTCTAGTTAAATAAATATTTCATTTCAATAGAAACAAGAAATTAGATACTGATTTGGCATAAATATTGATGTTTATATTTGGTTATAATAAACAACAATTAAAATACAGATGAAGTTATATAATTCTTGGCAAACAGAGTACAGTACTAACACAATAAATACTGACGTCACCATTAAAATAAGAATTAAAAAAAATTGCCATATACAAATAAAGTACTACGTACATTTATATTCATGTCGTGTCCTAGGATTTCTAAACCACCCTAATTCTCTGTATCTCACGAGAAACAAGTACATTAATTACAAGCCTAGGATTTAGTTTTATAGATTCAGGCCTGAAGACCCAACAGCCAAACCCAAACCTACTGAACCATGGATTCCTTAACTAATTACAAGTCCAAGATTGAGTTTTACAAATTCAAGACTAAAAACCCAACAACCTAACCTACTTAACCATGGAATCCTCAACCAATAGGATTCGGATAAGAATGTGTATGTGTGTGTATATATATATATACATCCGATATACTCGAATCACATTATACCACTCAATCAGTCTCTTTAGTCTTTCTCATCAACTTTGGAAATCCATGGTTTGAGTTGTACAAGCATAGAGAGAGACTCATCACTTAACGCCATAGGAATTTTGGAAATTCGTTTAAGGCTAATGGCCTGTTTGGAAGTTTAGAAAGGGAGGAGAGTGGAGGGGAGTAGAGGGGAGGAGAGTAGTGGGGAGAAGAGTAGAGGAGAATGATTCCCCTCCACCTTGTTTGGATGTTTTTAAAATTAGTAAGGGGAAAAGGAGTAATTAGCCCTTCCCCTTATTTGAATGTTTTAAAAATTAGGATGGAGATGAGAGGAAATTATTAAAATAGACAAATCTACCCCTATTTGAAAATGGACTTGCAACATTAGTCTATTATTAATTTAGAAATGGTAAATTAGGAAATTTATCTAGTCAATAATTTATCTACTCTACTCTCCCTCCAAATCTCTCCAATTTGGGGGAATTAAAAATGAGGGGTTAGAGGTGGTTGAAACCCCTCCAAACTCCTCCAAACTCCTTCCTTAAAAAACTTCCAAACAAGGTAGTTGAATTACTCTCCCTCCCTCTACTCTACTCCCCCTTCTTTTTTAAACTTCCAAACATGCCATAAGGAATCAACTCAAACTTTATCATACCAGTACCAACAATAGCAAGGATGAGAAACCGGTATTGTTTGAAGACAAAATAGTCTCTTCGAGATCGGTTAAAGTACTCGATTTTCCATGTTTTGTCTTAGCCTCACCAAGGTATATGAACCTATACATCATGGACGCGCTTGAGAGTTTGGACCTTGACTATGACACTAAATTTTGTGACTATCTTACAGCAATGATTGAATCCTCTGTCATGGCTGCTTCTGAGTCTTTTGGAGTCGAGAACTTTGTGGTGGTAGCCTATGTTGAAGTTGTGAATATTCAAGTGATGGCTTCGAAATCAAAAGATGAAGTGATTGGTCAAGAAACCCTTGCTCACTTGTATATGGCTTCGAAATTAAAAGCTGGAGTGATTGGTCAAGAAACCCTTGCTCATTTGAATATGGCTTCGAAATTAATTTGATTAATCATCAAAATATATATATATATATATATAAAAGTAGGATCTTATGTTGGAGAGTATGAAGTTGTGCCATGTATCAATATAGATATATATATATATATATATATATCATATACTATATAACAAAAGTTGGGCTTAAAAACTGTGGTTGAGCCAAATGGCTTCACCAAATTGCAGAAATTTTTTTAGATTTTTCAATAAATTCATTCACTTAAGTTTTTTTTATAAAAACAAAAAGTTTTTGATCTTTATCAACTTCTTTGGATGAAGTAACAATAAGTGTTCTAATGAACTTCTTCTTCTTTTTTTTCTTTTTTTTCTTTTTGGGGATAAACATTTATCCTACTTCATCTATTTCCTAATAATAAAGTAGCAAATTTAAAAGCATTATTTTTTCTTCTCAAAATTTTTTTCTTTTGGAATAAATAACAAAAAATAGCTTTTTTTTTTTTTTTTTTTGGATAAACATTTATCCTACTTCATCTATTTCCTAATAATATAGTAACAAATTTAAAAGTATTATTTTTTCTTCTCATTTTTTTTTTTTTTTGGAAAAAATAACAAAAAAATAGCTAATATTTATTAACTTTAACGTAAACTTTTAAAAAAAAAAAAAAAAAAACTAATATGTAATTAACATAAACTTCTTAATTACGTAAACTCCTTTTTCTTTTTATTCATATCAAGTTATCAACTTCTTCACAACTTAAAATTATCTAATATAAAAGTGGGGGGTATATATGGTTTGGTATATTTTTCTCTTTTCCTACCGTACAATACTTGATGTATTCTTTCCTTCTCAAACTTACCTTACCTATGAAACTTGCATGTATGTATTTTCCGCCTTCTTTTTGCTTTTTCATAAAATTCCCTTCTTTATTTATTTTTTTTCATCAAATTGAATATGTTTTGTGTGCGAGTTGCCTCTTGTTTAAGTTATTTTTGTTAACTTTGATCTAATTTATATGCTTATTATGGCCTTCAAAATCAATTGTATATCTTCTAGGAAAACTAATAGATTAATTTTAACAAAAATCTTATTCACTTTTTGAAAAATCTATTTTCCAATGTGTAGATCCCACAAGTAGCCACGAGACAAAGATTTGGGCATCCAAAACCATGATAATGAACATCACTCCACAAAGAATGGAGATAGAAAATTGATTAAATATAAAAGGGTGATGTAAAAATAATGGATATTTAAGGTGATGTGAAATCTCCAAAACTTCACTGCCTCTCTCTTGCTGCCAAAAGCCTTGTATCTGAATTGGCACCTCCCCATGTACAAAGTTCTTGGGGGTCTAGGGGGGAAAAGGTTCAAGCTGCGAGGTTAGCAGCATGTTGTAATTATTTCTCAAAAAAAAAATTAATTCAATTTTCATGTAAGTATCTTTAACTCTAATTCCAGATTTGTTAAAAAAAAATTTAGAAATTAATATTGTTTGTAATTATTGAATTCAGAGTTTCTTTGTGTCTATATATTTATGTGCGTGTTACTGTGAATTTTGTTTTCAATTTTTTTTAATTTTATAAATTTGGGTAGTTTTAATTTGAAAATTCTGGATGATTGCTTGGGGTTAAAGTAAAAATATTAGGACAATTTTAATCATAATTCATGCAATAGTAGGGTGTTAGATGTTGATATTAATTTTATACTTATTTACATTAATTAACATAAACATTTTAGTATGTTTAGTGTTGATATTAATTTGATACTTTGAGATGCAAGCACTTCATTATAATTAAATATAAATAAATGTTATTATGCCAATATGTTATAATTATTATTTGTTGTTCCTCACTTTACTTCACCTTAATTGTTTTTTGAGGAAAATTATTAGGTACCATAAATGCGTACTCCCTCCTCTCACATGAATGGTGGGACCCACCATTCATGTGAGAGAAGGGAGTACGCATTTATGGTACTCCAAGAGTACACAATAATTTCTCGTTTTTTGAATAAGTAAAAGTTATGTCTTAGTCCGACCGGGTATAGCATTTCTCTTCAATCATTAATTAGTGTTTCTCAATAAAATTATTCATGGTATAATTTTATGACCAAAACTGTGCAAAGCCCGGCCCATTAAAAGCTTTTAGAAATTTAAAACTTGCCATAATTTTTAAATATTTTTACTATTGTATTTGTTATTAAATTTAATTATATTATCAAAAAAATTTTAAAATTTATATATAATTCTTTTATTAAGTAGTGCGTCACACAGGCATAATCAATATATATATAATCGAAACCTCTGAAATTCTCACAATTTTCCACATTAACACAATATTTAAATAAAATTATTTTTATTTAGTCCAAACTTAACAAGGAGTGAAACTCTATTTCTCTAATAAGTCTAACTTAAACTCAAACTCATCATTGTCATTTATATCATCTATATCTATATAATAATTAACAATCAAAACTTTTGACTTTTTATTGACCGCGTCTCATTGTGCCACAATGGCTACATAAATTAGTGCCACGTTTACATTTAAAAACACCAAAACATTGTATCTTTTCATTTGGTGGAATAAGAGAAACGTTTCAATGATATTTTCACAATATTTTGTCTCTTGGGTTGGGTGGTAGTTACCAATTAACAAACAAACACATTTCTCTCTCTCTCCCCCTTATTAGTTAGTTTTAAAACCCGACTCCAAGTTTCTAAAAAAACCTAGACAAACACACAGTGAATTAAGCTTCAATTGTCTCCTTCCTTCTGCGGCTCATGCTTCACAATTCACATATTCCACTTACGTATTGGACTCCTCCTCTCCTTCTACGATCAATGCATCAAGGTTAGGGTTTTTGATTTGTTCAATTAAAATTATAGATTTGTTGCTTTTTCTTGTAAGTTTGTCAATTGTTAGTTTTGTTTATTTAATTGTTGGGCCTGAATCTTTTAATTAAATCTTCAATTTTTTTTACCTTTTAAAAGTTTTAATATTTTGAATTTTAACATTTAAAAGGTAACTCATATTTCTCTGATATTTCTATGTTGTGTAGACATATTTTTTTGTTGATTCTTCGATTTTTTTTCTTTTTGCCTTTAAGAAGTTTTAACATTTTTTGTTCAGTTCCACCCCTATAGTCTATAGACATTGATTTTTTTTAAAGGCTAACCCATCATTATATTATATTTCTCCATTGTGTAGTCACATAATTTTTGTTTTGTTTCAATAAATTCTTGGCTCAAAATTTTCTAATTGTTTGATTTACATATGAATTTTTAAGTTCATTTTTTGCAATACATTTAATTGTCTCTGGCCAATTTCAATAGTAGAAAAGCTATAATCGTGGATTAGTGTTTTGAGAGTAACCCTTCTTTCTATTGTATTTCTCTATTGCATAATTATATATATATATATATATATATATATAACCCATCTTTATCTTATATTTCTATTCTTAACTTTTTTTTCCTATATTTTTTCTTTAATTGTCCGTGTTTACATCTCTTTTGTTTTTCTTATTTTTACTTTCATAGCATATGTACATATTGTGTATGTTCTTTGATTCTTTCTTTAATGATGTTTGTGTGAGTATGTGTCATCGTATCTGGGTACTTATGCAAAATCTATAAAGACTAAAGATGCTTCTTCTTTTTGTAATGAATCCTATGTTTTTCATGACTTTAATGAGTCGTATTCTTAAATGATCAAAATGGTTTTCTTTGACGTGGATTTTGTTCATATTGGTTCCAAAGTTTATTTCTTGGCTTATATTATAGATTGTAATATATTTATTCATCAAACTGTTTAGTTGAGTTTGTTTTCGAAGTTGTTTTCAGTGTTGGACATTTTCTTGAAGCACGTTGGTATCATATATTTAAATACTGTTAAGTTGATATAATAATAATAATAATAATATAGTTAATAAATGTCCGAAACATATAGCTGTTAACAAATGTTTTAGCTATATGATTTTATTTTACAAATTCAATTTTGGTGTTGTAGTAAAATAAACCAAGATTAAATTATATATTGTACTCATTACATTTCTCATGTGATAGTGACTAATACTAGTATATATATAAAACTAGAGATCTTATGTTATGTTGTGTTATGTGGCGTATTTCTTAAATTCTTTTTTTTTTTTTTATAAGATTTTATTTAGTTTGCTAGCCAAGAAAATCCACCACCGGCGGTTGAAGCTTTGTATTCGGATTTAGCTTTTGCTGATTAATGAATGCAGTTTGATTTCGCTTTCAAAAAAAAAAAAACTCTATTTCCAAAAGTTTGATTATTAAGATATTTTAATCTAAATTAGATTATATTTTTAATAGTTTAGTCTACATAAAACTCTATTACAAACTTTCAATAGATTTAAAATTCTATTTCAACTAAAATCTTATTAACAAAATTCAAGAACTCATAATTTTATGTGTATATATATTATACAAGGTAAATTGATTTTTTTTTTTTTTTTTAATGTGGTTCACAAATTATTTATGTAGTTCCAATTTATTTAGATATAATTTTTAATTAAACTATACATCGTACATGCATAATACTAGTTCAAAGGTAAAAGAAAAATAAGATTGAACAAATGAAATCTACGCCTAAAGTTCTAAACATTGTTAAATATTATTCATGAAAAAGCCTCCATAAAATCTATATATCTAAAAAAAAAAGCCTTTGCAAGATCTAACTTTCCATAGATCATAGAAACTACACTACCTAAAAGGAAAAACCAGAATTTGAGACACAAAATTAAACTTATTAGGCTTGCCTAATACTTTTAGAAGCTGCTGCTATGTGCTTTGCTTGTCATCACTATTATCAATTAGCCTCTGCACTCCTAACAACGAGAGCCAGACAAAGTTGATCATCTTTCTCAAGCCGGAATGACCAAACTTGTACCACATCGTCTTCCTTAAGCTTATTAGCCATGACAATATCATTCCAATTTTTCTTCAACACATACATTGAACTTTTACTACTTGAAGCCTTTTTCATGTCCCATTGCCTTAAAAATGCCTTGTTGAATGTACCCGATGGCTCAATGAATGGAACTTCTAATTCCATTTGGTGTTGATCAAGATCTTGTTTCTCTTCCTCTCTTAAAAATTTTGCTCTAATTTGGCCTAGAGGCATTGATAAACGGTTCTCCATTTTTGCTATGTCAGTTGGGTATAGTGCCTTTTGTATCAGCAACACTCTTCAAATCCATTCACTGCCTTGATAAAATTCTTGTATTCAAAAGGCAGGTTTAGTTCAATTGGAACACCTAACTTTGACATCTTGTTCTTTCTATTATTGGGTTTTTCCTCAATCTTTGATGAACATTCCCCATTACTTCTCTTTGCATTGATCATCTTTCTTTGGGCTTTTATGGCAGCACCCATTATTTTTTCTCCCTCAAAACCCTTATCTCTTTGACAGAACAAGAAGTCAGGACTCATGGGTTTTTCCTCTTTCATGGCATCAAATCCCCCATCAAAATTAGTCATAGGTCGATGCCTTTTTATTTCATCCATCTTTCTTATGACCAGGGCCGGCTCAACCATAGAAGCAACTGATGCAATGGCCTAAGGCCCCCAAATAAAAGAAGGCCCTTCAATACAAATTAATTACGGCTCCTTCACCTAGGAAAAAAATTTAAGGAATAGAAATAAATTGATATGAAGAACGAAAATTAGGGGCCCTTGAAGAGAGAAAATAAGGCCCCTTTGTAACTGATGGTTTATCAAAAAAAAAAATTTTGAAGCCCCCTTTCCCAAAACATAGAAATTGAAGAGATAATGTTCCTATTAAAATATGAATTAATGGCTTTATAAATAACTTCGTTGATAAAAACTAACATTTATTACTTGAATCTAAGGAAAAAATAGATAGAAAAAACGTATTCTCTCCATCTTAAATCTCAAGAAATCAAAAACAGTATCGATTAGTATTTTTTTTTTCCTGCTCACCTTGCTTCTCTCTAGTCACCATCTTGATTCTATTTTTATAGCATTCTTCGTTGTTTGCTAGCTACTCTTCTTTGATCTTCATTCAGGTTTGCTTCTATTTGCTCTTCCTTTCTTTTTATTCTTCTTGCTACTGAGTTTTTTTTTTTTGTTTTTTTGTTTACTTGTTGCTGAGTTTCACTGATTTGGGATTCTCTCTCTCTCTCTCTCTCTCTCTCTCTCTCTTGTTTAGGAATTGGAACTAAACACTCTAGTCATAGTCACCACTACAAGACTTTTTTCTCCAAAGTCCAAAGTGTACACGTTTATGGCTAGGAAGCATTTCACTTTTTTCTATGCTATGAGTTGTCATGACAATCTATAGGAGTTACCAGAACCCATGTGAAAATTAAGCAATAAGTACGTTTCTTACAATTAATCAATTTTTGAAAATTAATTTTTATATATTTTTTGTTTTAATTCGAGCTTTAATACTGAGTTGGCCGGTCACCTGTTTTTATTTTAGTGCTTCTATTTGTTCAACCTACATCTAGACTACGACTATCTAGGATAATATGTACGGGTGTTATCTTAATTTAATAAAATTATAAGTTTGGGATAATATATTTTATATTAAAACTAATTTGTTAAGTTATGGGATAATTTTTTTTTTTTTTTTTTTGGTGCAGGTTTGGAGTGTAAAGTGATCATATTATTTTCTAAGGTTGTAATTGTGTTTTGATAAACCAGGTTTTATTTTTCAATACCTTAATTTTTGTTTTATTCTAGATAATTTATAATTTTTCTATTATAAATCATGTTTTATTTTAATTATAAATGTTTACTAAAAGATTAAGTGATAGTAAAAGGAAATGTTAATGAAACTTGAATGTAAAAATTTAATTAACAATTTTGCATCTCAAAGAGAATGATATATAGATTCTAAATTTTTTTTTTAAAAAAAATCAAGAGTTAAATAAATATTATTTAATTAATATTTAAATAATTGAAAAAAACCTCGCCTAAATTTTTCACCTAAGGCCCCCAAATTGGTTGAGCCAGCCCTGCTTATGGCTTCTATGGTAGAACCCATTAATTTTTCTCTCTCAAAACCCTTTTCTTTGCATAACAACGAGTCAGTCATGGGTTTCTTCAAAGCCTTATCCCTCAACTATCTTTCTTGTTTAGTCAACACAATTGTTTCACAGCTCTTAGTGATACTCTTGAATGAAGAACCCATTAGAGTGAGCTTTTCTTGTTCTGTTGTAGTCACACGATCATAGTCCTGTCTAGTATTGATCTTATGAACTTGAGTAGCAGAACCAAACATTTTTCCTATTTCAACTATGGGTTTCCTCAAAGCCTTTTCTTTCTCTTGTTTAGGCTGTGAATCACAACCCTCAATGACGTTAGAAGAAATACCTCGTTTAAGCTTTTCTTCTTCATATCTCTCAGCAGCAACACTTGAAAGCACAAGCAGTCTTTTAAATGAAACCCAATTTAGAGCAGCTATTTCAAATTCTCGGATTCTTTGAGACCATCAAAATCTTTGAGAGTCAACTTGGACTTCATGTTTTTGCATAGGGAATTCAGGTTTTGATGGGGTTTAAAAGTTGGGGTTGAGGGTAGTATTTATAGTAGAATAATAATGGCTACAGAGAATGAATTCAATTGAGGTAAGGTAACGTTAAGTTGTATACTTTTAATAGATTACATTCAAGTTAAAACTCTATTGGGAAACAAGCTCTTCTATTAACATTAAAGTCAAAACTCTATTGCAAAATCCCATTAGATTTGAGATTCTATTTCAACTCAAATTCTATTAAACAAAAATTTCAAAAGTACTCATAATTTTATGTTGAAAAGTGACTTAATATATGTACATATATTATGCATCGTAATTTTTTTTTAAATGCGGCTCTGATTATTTATATAGTTTTGATTTATTTTCATATAATTTTTAATTAAACCATACATCATACATGACTTTGGTATCAGCAACAACTCTCCAAATCCATTCTTGTATTCAAAAGGCAGGTTTTGTTCAATTGGCACATCTAACTTTGACCTCTTGTTCTTTCACATCAAATTATAATTGGCCGATTCTCAAAAAAAAAAATATATATATATATATAATTGGCCGCAATCATTGCACCTAATCCACATAAAAAAGTAGACGTAGAAGGAATGGTTTGAAATGGCTAATATTGCTAATGAACCACTGTAATTAACTTGATTTAATAATTAATGGCAGGCTCCTTTTTAGTCAAATGAGTCTATATTAAGATGTATCACATTCTTATGGCCATTCTCCACTTTTTGCAGTGAAAATAAATATGAGAAAGGAGAAAAGATGATTGATTTGAATGTAACAAAAATCCATGAAAATCCAAATCCAACTTTAGAATTTTTTTATAAAAAAAAAATAATAATAAAAAAAAAAATTGCCAATGTGTAACTGTCATATATACATGTACACCCAAAGAAAAGCAGGAGAAAAAAATTTTGAGAAAAAGATAACTAACATAGTAGGGTGGATACACATAACATACAAGTGCAGACAATTTATTCGATTTTTTTTTTCTTTTCTAGACAATTTATTGACTTTATACCACACAAGTTATACAATCAGAAACTTAAGCTACTGAAAATTTGGAATGAAATTATTTGCTCCTTACTTAACTGGTTGCATCTGTACAGCTCCTCCCCATTGATTAAAAGGTTCTTTTATCCTTTTTTCTACATACAATATACATGTCTGGATGAGCCTGCACATCCACGAAGGCAAGCTATCATAAGTATTCAAACAATCTTTAATAAGATTTTACTTTTTTTTATCCCTTCTAAATTAAGAGCAAGTAATGTCATATCAAGGATAATTTTATTAGATGCCTTTTTTTTTAAGCTTTCATGTAAGGCTCAAAAAAAGCTTCCAACAAACCAGTTCCACCCCACTAAAAGTGATCAGACTAATGCAGCAGGCTTCTTAGTTCTTGCATTACAAATAGGTTTCTTCATTATCACACAGGTCTGAGCCAAAGTTACATTTCTAATAAAGTTTTGTTTGCTTTTAAAAAACCAAAGGGTCTGGACCAAAGTTATTTATCTACTATTTCCTATTAAATCAATATAAAGTGACTTTTTCCATTAAAAAGCTACTGCCACTTAGATGATGAATATGACTTTTTCTTAATAATCAGTCATTTAAGATGACAAAGACCCTTGAATATCTCTATCCTAAACATCCATTTTTGGAACAAATTCATAATCATTTGAAATTCAGTGCAGAGGTTACTGACAGTGTAATTCGAGAATTTAAACAAACAAAATACTTTTTGTTTTATTGCTGGTCATGCTGATTCAGTGCTCTTGCAGTCTTGCACAACATGATATATGATCTATATATTATAACAATAGGCCCAAGAAAATTGTGATACCTACAATGTGGACAATATCTCCAATTTGTGTGTTTTACTCCTGAGACTCCTAACCATTTGAGATAGTTGTTTGGGGGCTTCTCTCTCTATCTCTCAGTTGACTTAGTTTTCCTAGTCACAGGCCAAAGACAAATGAACCAGAATTTCTATTTCTCTCTGTATTGGAAATCAATTTTTTCTCTAAATATTTTTTATAATTACCATAATTTGTACCACTTTAACAAATTTAAGTTCTATAGAAATAAATACTAACATATAAAAGAAAACTCACCCTAGATGCCAGTAGAAAAAACTGTTACATCAATCCTCATCCTCAGGTTGAGATCCATTAATAAATATTGACTCTCCTTCCACTGGATGTGGTGATGCACCTAGAACCAAAGAAGAAAAAGCAGTGTAAGCAACATTATATAATATATCCACAGCATTTTTTCTTTTCATTTTTTTCAATAAAAGATTAGAACATTATATCTACAGCTTGATCATGCTAAGATTTGATTTTTGTAGATTGAAGTTGCAATGAAACTTTCAACCCTCAGAATTTTCTAGACTAGTACTAAAATCACTGTGATTATATCAAATGCAGGTTAGATATCTTCCAATGCTGAAGAAAATCTAGCCTAGTACTAACATCACTGAGATTTATACCAAGCACCAATTAAATACCTTAAAAATATGAACATTCTCGACAACATTAAACAGCCATGTGTAACCAATACCAATTAATGGCGTAGAATGATGTTTAAGATATGCGAAACCCACACCCCTACCCAAAATGAAATAAATGTCAATACAAGCCCCCTACCCAAAAAATATACTTGTCAATACACAGATGAAAATATCTGGAGACTTACAAAAGCACATATAAAATAGGTTAGAAATTGTTCAACGCTAAGGTGTTGTTTGGATGAAGGGTGTTTTGAGTGATATGATCCAAAACTCATCACTCATCATCCAAAATTGGTGGGACCCACGAAAAAAATGTTGTTTGGACTCCATCACTTTGTTTTGGTCACTCTGTTTTGGTGATTCTATCACTCAAAAATCTGAGTGATGAGGCATAAAAAAAAAAACAGGTTTCAATTGTTTTCAAATTTGGTCATCCATGATTCAGTGGCATTTCCGTAAATAGAGTGCATCAGTGGGCCCTTCGTCCAGTGCTTTGTCCATCAACACTGGTTTCTTCTTCTTCTCTTTTTTTTTTTTTTTTTTTTTTCTTTTCTTCTTTCGGGTTTCTGGGTTTCTTTTTTTTTTTTTTTTTTTTTTTTTCTTTCCTTCTTTCGGGTTGCTGGGTTTCTTCTTCCTCTTTTTTTTTTTTTTTTTCTTTCCTTCTTTCGGGTTGCTGGGTTTCTTCTTCTTCTCTTCTTTTTTTTTTTTTTTCTTTCCTTCTTTCGGGTTGCTGGGTTTCTTCTTCCTCTTTTTTTTTTTTTTTTTCTTTCCTTCTTTCGGGTTGCTGGGTTTCTTCTTCCTTCTTTTTTTTTTTTTTTTTTCTTTCGGGTTTCTGGGTTTCTTCTTCTTCTCTTTTTTCTTTTTTTTTTTTTCTTTTTTTTTTCACTGATTCGGTTTTCACTGAGTTTGGGTACTGGAAGTTGAAGGAAAAAAAATAAATAAATAAAGTAAAAGCTGCACAAGGTACATGAATGGGGCCCACAAATAGTTGAAAAATATTGAGTGATGACAAATGAGTGATGGTGCCAAACAGGGTGGGGTGTTTTAAGTGATGAGTAATGAGTGATGAGTGATGAAAACTGAGTGATGAATGATGGATGATGAAAACTGAGTGATGAGTGACCATTTTTTTAAACCAAACAAGGCCTAAATGTTTCTATCACTTCTATAGCTTCTATTATCAAGAGGTTCTGGCACTCCTAGTACATGGGACAGAACTTTCCAGACACAAAATTCAACATAAAAAAATTTCATGAGACATGAATAATGAAGAACCAGCAAACAGCTAAAACTGAAATTTCAAGGCATCTAGGTTCATCTAGCAAGAACTTTACCATTAAACTTTCAGAAATTTGACAGAATTATACACGTGTTGACTGTCAAGTGACCAATGGAGAGAGAATATTTATCAGAGAGAGAGAGAACTTATGTGAAGAACACTTCGTACTTTGTAGGAAAAATCAAGCATAAAAACCCCCCGTCATAAGCAGATAGTTCTTTTGGTTGAATTGGGTTGCATGAGAATGCTTCTACCAGACTAAGAAGTCAGAACAATTCAATTTTTTTCTAATTTCCTGTCAAAAATACCAAAAAACAAAATGATCCGTCAATGGATATCCTTTTTACATACAACAACAGAAAACAAAGCCTTCGTAATTTTGGGGTCAACTATGGATCCTCAACTAGATCCTCAAAATATTAGTTAGGGGCTGGTCATATTGTATTCTTTGCCTCCATTCTACTCTATCTAAAGTCATATTCTCTATTACTCCCTAAATTAACATGTCATTTTTTATTACTTCTACTAATGTGATTTTTGGTCTTCCTCTACCTTTTTTTCTTTCCCTCAACTTGGATAAACTCACTCTTTCTTATTGGTGCATTAGTTACTCTCATCTACACATGACCAAATCATTTTGACTCTCCCTCATCTTTTCATTAACAGGGGTGGGGGAACAAGGACCGGGGTTCAAGTCTTCAGGAAGTAGATTTAGACACATAAACACTTAGATTAGGTTAGAGTAGGATATTTATCTTAGATCAAAAATAATCTTTAAAAGTCATAATTATATCAATTTTGACTCAAAAATGATCTTAAAATTCCTTTTTCCAACGGAGGAGCATTTAGAAGCCCAAAGTTCTAGCTTGACTAGCATTCTTTGTACGGACAGCAGCATTAGGGAAAATCTTAACAATGGAGAATATGAGTTAGTGCAATATTGTTGTTGTTGATTGGTGCTGTATGTACATGAGAATAACAGTAAAGGTACAGACCATTTGCTTCTTTGTTGTGATATTGCTACAAAATCTTAGGGCCTTTGGCTATTGCATCTTTCCTATTTGGGGTCCAGTGAGATGTTCCCAAAAGTATTTTATTGGCTTGTTTGAAAGGAAGGCTAGGTTGGCATCAGCACATAGAGATATGGAATGCAATTCCTCTTTGCCTTGCGTGGTGTATTTGGAGGAATAAATTCCAGAATCTTCAAAAAGTGTGAGAGATCACTTTTTGGAGTTGAAGATATTGTTTCTACAATCATTATCTGAGTGAAAGTCTGAGACATACAGCTTTCTTTCACTAACCTACTCGAGCTTATAGATCTTTGTAATTTTAAATGACATTTGTAGGTGTAACACTTCCCATGTATTTTGGTTGCGCCCCTTTTGCATCTATTAATGAAATTGTCTGCTTATCAGAAAAAATATATAACACTTTTTTATTGTCCTATAAATCATGCATCACTAGAAAAAATTGGCACAGATTTTAACCCAGACACTCATCAAATGTTATAATTTTAATCGTTATCACTTCCTAAACAACGAAAACAAGCAAAATGTTTACTTTTTTTTCCCAGTTCAATCAGATCCTCATAATCACCATATGAATAAGATAAGAGCACAGACAAAGAAAAAAGCAACCATTTTCTTAATTTATAATGAGTATGTCACACACAAAAAGCTAGTTCAACTAATTGCAGACAAATACCTATCTAAACAATCAGGAACCAAGAAAGATCAAAATAAAACAAAACAAAACCAGAAAGCCAAATAAAATAAAAACTAAAAAAATAGCAGCTTTGTTAATTAAGACTCTTATACCATAGTCACTACATAAGTATGACATATTGACAGAATTTCACTAGCTGCAGAAAATACGTATCTATCTAAAAATCAGAACCCAACAAAGATTAATTAAAAGCAAACCAACCCAGAAAGCCAAACAAAAGAAAAACTAAAAACCATAACCGCTTTCTTAATTAAGACTCATGTTTATAAGTATCAAATATACAGAGGATTCGTCATAAAAATGGTTAATTTCACTAAAAACACAAAAACAAAAAGATAAACAACGAAAACCCAATAAAAATAAAAGGCACCCAGATAAGCATTATCACAATTTTTTATAGGTGAAATTGCTTGGAAATGATACAATGAGGATTTCACATACAATACAAACTAGCTGCAGATAAATATCTATCTGAACAGTCAGAACCCAACAAAGATTAAGTAAAAGCAAACCAACCCAGAAAGACCCTCATATTTGCTATATACAGAGGATTTCTCATTAAAAATGGCTAATTTAACTAAAAACGCACAAATCCAAAGATAAACTATGAGAACCCAACAAAAATAAAAGGCACCTAGATGAGAAAAAAGAGCAAAGCAACAATGAAAACAACCGCTTTCTTAATCAGACTCTCATATCAAGTATCAAGTATCAAATATACAGAGGACATCTCATAAAAACTGCTAATTTAACTAAAAACAATGAAAACCCAACAAATATAAAAGTCACCCAGATGAGAAAAAAGAGCAAATATCTCATAAAAATGGCTAATTTCGCTTAAAACGAAGAAAACCCAACAAAAACAGAAGGCACCCAGATGAGAAAAGCATCAAATATACAGAGGATATCTCATAAAAATGGCTAATTTAGCTAAAAACAAGGAAAACCCAACAAAAATGAAAGGCACCCAGATGAGAAAAAAAAGAGCAAACAAACAAACCATTGATGAAGTAAGAGGAAGAAGGCCAGCCACGTTGGGAAGCGGCGGTGGAAATGGCGGCGGGGCCACCGAGGACAGAAGAGGAAGATGAAGAGGCAAACGACACGTCGTTCTGCTTAGCGAAGTGGTGGACCAAGTGGTTGAGGCCGTGCGGAGGCGGCGGGACCCAGTAGGAGGAGCCCGGGAGGAAAGGGAGCCAATCGGGTGCGGAGCGGCGCACGATTATGCGGTGGATCGCGTCCTCGAGCTTGCGAAGCAGAGGATCTGGGGAAGACGGTGAGTCGGCGGCGGGGCTTGGAGGTGGGACAGGTTTGGAGGATTGGGTTCGGAGAGTGAGGAGGCGAGAGCTTGTGGAGAGACGAGGGAGTTGGAGGTGCTGGCGGTGTTGAGATATGGAAGAGAATGACCTTGCCATGATCATACTCTGTTTCTCTATCTCTCTGTTTTTCTCTCTGTTTTTTTCTCTCTCTCTAGAACCCTCTCCTCCTCTCTAATTAACAGGAGATGGTAAATGGGGGAATTGGAAAAGTGTGGAGTGTTCTTATTTGTTTTTTTGGCTTTTGCTTGTTTTTAGAGAGAGAGAGAATGTGGATGGGATGTGGAATTGTGGATAGGTGAAGAGTTTGTGTTGCGTGTGATGCTTTATGTGGGGGAATGGGGGATGATGGGGTGAGTTTTTTTTTTTTTTTTTTTTTTGTCAATGGATGGATTAGATCTATGGGAGGATTTTTAGTGGTAAATAATTGACTCTTGACTTTGTTTAAAATAGGGAAATTCCTCTTTGCTTATAATGATAGATATCTCTATTATTTTGGTGATGCACAATTTGGATCATGTTTGATATCTTGAATGAGTAATGAAATATCATGAAACACTTCTACACGACTTGGACCAAGAAGATCAAAGGTTGATTCTAAAAAAAATAAAAATAAAAATAAAATAAAATAAAAAAAAGATTAAAGGTTGTGAGAAAAGGGAGTTTTTTTTTTTTTTTTTAGTTAAGTGTGAAATGGGAGATTTGAGGGTTTGATGGGAATGAGGGAGAATAAAAGAATAAAAATATATTGAATTTTATAAGATTGTTGTGTAGATATGTAAAAAATTATGTTGTGTAATAATTATCTTATAAATCATATACATGCATCATTGTTATATGTGTATACTAGATGATTATAATAATAATAATAATAATAATCGACATAAAAATAAATAAATACAACATCATAAACATGGTGGATTGTATGCCACGATGGTGTTGTAACAGTGATTGATTTTAGTATGCCAAAAACTTCTCAAATGACTCGCAGCTGCTGTGCAGCTATGGTATTGCAGGTGGTTTTTGGTCATAAATACTTGCCTTCTATTATATGCGAAGATATCATATGCTTTCTTGTGTTGTCTACCTTATATGGAAGGAACTCGAGCACTTTTAGTGGCGAACAGAAACCAGGCATGCTATGCTACATGAGTTATATCTTGTGTGTAGATCAGATAGAGCAATCTTAACAGAGTACAGAAAGATGATAAGAACAGATGTTAACACTTACTCTTATTTTTTTGGATACCATAGCCAAAGTCCACAACCATATCAGATGGGTACAAGAATAAAATCAGTAAATTCGGAAGTACAAAAAAAAGATAAGTTAAAAAAGGGATTCGGTAGGAATCGTAGGATGCCAATGGAGTTGAGTGAGCGAGCAAGAGGCTGCAACCGCTAATCTTCTCTGGTTCAGGTGAGGCACATTACAGGTAAAACAATGTTAAGAAAAGGAGCACTATTCTTATCTCTTAAAAGAGCACAATGTTGAGCAAATTTGTATTACTAATTTTGTGTTAAAGTTTTTGTCAAGCATGGAAAGAAACCAATAATTTTCCAGAGAATTGATTTGTAAATAAAACAATTGATAACTTGGTAACATTTTCTACTGGCAGGAAAAAAGAAAACATTCAACTGTAAACTGAAATACATCAGGACAATTCACCAAGAAAAATGAACAACTTTAACCCATCTCAACTGTATTCTTATTCTCTCTACAAAGAAAGAAGTGTAACATCAGTCAGACAGTCACAAAAAGGTATACACTAGTTGTTCTTTGTTGAATCGGTATATATTAATAGTAAATATCTATCACTGTGGAATTGAGTCCCAAGATAGCACTGGGGAGTGCACTTGCAGATATAGAAATTCTTGTGGTATATCACAAACCACGCACTCCTTATGTATATGCAGCCTGACATGAAGGACAATGTTGACAACATATCAAATACTTGTCAAAGAGAAAAAAAAAAAACCAACTGGCCACTTCAATATTCACATGCCACATCTGAAATGATACCAGCAACAGGGAACCCAAATCCTGAAAAGAAAGACAGGATTGTAGAGATTAGAGACTGACTCCAATGAAACTTCAATTCATGGAGCACATGCGCATAGAGTGCATCCAAAAGTTACAAAACAGTCCACAGAGTGATATTGGTTTAATACAACAAGAAAATGTACACTTCACTCTAAAGTATCACCAGCCACAGCACAACAAACCCTGAAAATAAAAATAATTCTTGAACTTTAACTTCCTAATAACACAATTTGTTGGGACATAAATGCAGAAAAGGCTTCTAAAAGTTTACAAACATTGGGCAACAAGAGCAGCTATCATAGTAAGCACTTGTTCTTTTTTTGATAAATAACGTAAGAATATTATTCATAATAGAAAGATTGCCAAACCGAGTACATTGGGGATGTACCATGGGGGCACAAATCAGGAAACAAAAGAACAACGGTCAAGAAACAAAGAAAAGGAGGAACAAGAAAAATGAGAAAAAACCACACTCCATTCAAAGAGAGTGTGTAAGAAGAAAGACTTAATCTCTAGCAAAGAGCGTTCACAACCCTCAAAACTTCTAGCATTCCTTTCACGCCAAATGCACCAAATCAAGCAATGAGGCACTAGTCTCCAAACATCAATATGATGATGTCGCACAAACTTTCCTTGCCAAGCCACAAACAACTCAAGAACAGTATGAGGCATAACCCATTGAATACCAAACAAGCAGAAGACCAAGGACCACAACTCCCAAGCTATGGAGCAATGAAGTAGAAGATGATCCACCGACTCCCTAGCACCAATCAAGCACTATCACTCATCTTTTACGAAGGTTGTCTGTTGTTAAGAACTTCCCTAAGGAAGCAGACTAAGAAAAGAAAGCCACCCTTGGAGGAACCTTCGATTGCCATATCATTCTCCATGGAAAGGAAACAAGAGTAGGGGGGTGGAAGGAGCTATAATAACCTCTAACCTCGAAACCTCTATTCCTTGCAAGTTTCCAACACACCTTATCAGGGCCAAACCCCCGCACTGTTGAAGAATAGACCAACCCCATAAACCGGTCAAAGGCTTCTTCTTCCCAATCTTGTGGTGGACGACGAAATTGCACATATGTGCATCATGTGTGTATACGTGTTCATTTGCACATCATTTAAAAAAGAAACTGCTTAAAATATTCAGATATTCTAATTTGAAGCATTTTTCATCTTATTTCCTTTTCTTCTTCATGGGATTGAAATGGAGGCTTTCAGTAAATCAAAGCATAATGTGAAAAGAAAATTTAATGTACTGTCATATCTTCTGAATTCTTAATCTCTCAGACAAACCTCAAGAAACTCACAAAAGCAGAGTTCTTTGTTTTGCATTTTGTTCCCTGCTTTGAGAAAGTAGAGTCAATTATAGAGACACGAACAGAATATACATGCAAAATCAAACTCACAACAGCTTGAAAAATGAAATGACAAATGCAACTTGAAAAAGGGGGTTGTGGGGGGGAGGGGAGTGAGGGGAAGCAAATCTTTGAGGAGGAGAAAGTAACGGGAAGCGAGAGAGATTAATATGAGGTATACTGAAGATAAAGTTGCTTACCAGAAAATAAGTGGGACATGTAGACTTCCAAATTAATAAAGGCCCAACATCCTGAGCTCTGTAACATGACTGGGGTCAAGTTCCGGGACATTCTTATTATCTTCTCGGTCTTCGACCACATACTCCTTATATTAAGAAATTATAAAAAAACCATCAGTAGAAATGACATATTAATGGTCGAATGCTTTAAGATGAAGTTTTCAGTTAAACTTTGTAAAGGAGTATCGCTCATTTGCAAAATTAATATGAATAAGATCTAAATCTTAAAATCACAGTTTTTGAAGATTAAAGGGTATGCATGTTTTACAGATTCATGAGACTTCCACAAGTTATTCCAGTGCTGCTAAACTGTAAAATCAGAAAGTCAGCTAACCTCACTATAGAAGCCAAGCAAATGCCTTGACTGCTAGCATATTTCTAACGCCTTGTTCCCAAATTGCTTCAAAAACATTTAGTTCAATTTGCTAGATCATTATCATTATTAAAGACTATGGGCCTACTCAGCACTAAACTTAAGTTAGTAAATTAAAACATTCAGCCATCACATCCCACAGTAGTATCTCAAACCTTCTTCTTTTTTAATAAGTAATAAAAATATATTAAAAAGAAGAAGGGTGTCACCTGAGTATACAAGAAGTATACATAAGGGACATAAACAAATCAAGTGCAAAGAGTACAAAAGTCCATGAAACCATGGACTAAAGAAAAAGAACAAAAGCCTAACACTACAACCCAATCCAGAAGATTCTTAAGGAAGAAGAGTTTAAAATCTAAAATTGATCTCTCTAAATCCTCAAAATGCCGGTTATTCCTCTCCCGCCAAATGCACCACATCAAACAATGGGGGCACAGCCATCCAAATAGGAGCATTCCGATGCTTCCCAAACTTTCCTTGCCAGCAAGCCAACAGCTCCACCACTGTTTTCAGCATAATCCAATGAATGCCAAACAAAGTAAACACCATAGACCACAAATCAAAAGCAAGAGGACAATGGATAAGGAGGTGGTCTACTGATTCCCCATTTCTTTTACACATTCAACACCAATCCAAAATCAAAATCTTCCATTTACACATACAACACCAATCTCAAACCTTAGCTGTTATGAAATCATTTAACCATTTGGAGCAAACATTGTCATGCATAAACTAGGAGACCTAGTATAACCAACCAAACAAAAATAGTATAAGTTATTGTTCTTCAGGACTGTATTTTAATTTAAATGGGAAAGCTGGTAGTCCACTGTCCATCCAAGCCAACACCATGAAAGAACATTTAACTGAGAGACCCTAACATGTTACACCCAAATATTATTCTCTCCTTGCCACCCAACAACTAAATATGTAAATTGAATAAAAAAAGGGGGGGGGGGGGGGGGGGGGGAAGGACAGGGGAGGGAAGAGATCAAACTTGCTATAAAAAATTGGAGGATCTGTCAACAGCTTAATGGATCTTGGACCTCTGGTTTATTCAAGCCCAAACTAAATATCAAATGTAAGCAATCCAACAAGGTGAATATCATAATCATACCCAAGAAACCATTCAAAGGAAGTTGCAAAAAACATCTTAGAAAGATGAATTCTTACAAATTAGTATGTAAGCCATTTAAAATGATTTAGCAGCCCAAATAACTACAGAAAACAGCCTATAAATCCTCCACTTTACTTTGCAGTCAACAAAGTCATATTGAACCTTATACAATATGCTTCTTTTTTCTTTTTCTTTTTTAAGTCAAATTGAACCTTATACAATATGCTTTACATTGGCCAAACTTTTATGACTCTTCTCTTCCCTCAAACCATAGCACTCTTTTTTTTTTTCTTTTTTCTTTTTTCAAGTTTGATGTCCATGGAAAACTATATATAAGTGGTGAAACAAGGATTTTGCTTGAAGGGCCCAATGAGTTGATCTATCATAGCAAGTCATTCTGACCTCTTTTTATCAGATTGATGTATACAACATAAATAAATATGATTACAAGAAAAAGTAAAGTAATCATCCACAAGAAATCAAAGAAAAACAAATTTCAGACATATCATAGAATATTGTAGTCATGGATCGGGAAAAAAAATCTTAAATATAGTTGAAAAGTCATGAAGAAATCCACAGCTAACTCCGGCTGTCTATAGCACCATTAAGTTAATGCATCTCCAACTTAGTTCACTATCTTTTTATGGAGTCAATCTAATTTGCATGCATTTTACCAAACATTATTCAACCAGAAATTTCAAAATAAATTATGACTCTAGTCAATTTCAGTATGATGATTTGAAAAACAATTGTATGCTCTAAGAAAGAGGTACCATACTTTTGTTAGTTCTTGTTTGGCAAGAACATGGTAATGGCGTTCATTGATCCTCTGTCCGCATATTATCGCTATAAAGAAACCGTAGAGCAAACCCACCAAAATGATAGCTAAAACTGCACAATATCAAGTTGGTAAACTAAACCATAATCTGTTAAAGCATGCCAACCATAAATGTTCTTATAATCTTCTAATTAAATCAACAAAATGGATCATAAATAAGCTAAAATAGTATTAAACAAAAAAAAGATGATACATTAAGTTATATAGAACATTGGTCAGGTGAATTAGAATGGGAATGATGAAGAGTTAGAGCCTTAGAGGTGGTGTGACACAATAGCACATAAGCATCAATCTAAGGTCAAATATCAGCAAATTCCCAAGAGTATCACCCATTTCAGAATAAAAATTGTCTAATCCAAAGAGGCACTTCATATGTTGCCATGTCAAAATGGCATCGTTTTGGGATTGATTAACAGGGGCAAATGTAACGGAGCATAAAAGAAGTGGCATATTGACATTGTGGTAATAGTTGAGGGTGTAGATTGCAAATTTTTAATAACTGAGAGAACGATCTAGAAGCAAGCACAAAGTTAAAGGGAGTAAAGTGCATTTTAGCCGTAAAACAACAAGAGACACCCAATAAGACTTTTCCTACCAAACATAGTATCAATGTGCATACTAAAGCTACAATAACTACTAGGAACAAAGAAGCTCTCTCTCTCTGACTTTAAAATTGTTGTTTCTCAAACCTCAAAACGTTCAGGTATTCCTTGATCAGGCAAATAAGCAAATGCATTAGCAATCCAGCACAGGCCATTTAACAGGCACAAAAGCTTAAGCTCTGATCTAATATTGATGTAACTAGCACTAAGGTCTTTAGAGCAAGGAAAGCAAACAAAACCTTGAACCATTGTGTATCAATGCATGTCTACATAAAATAGAGATATAGATATAAATAAAACGAGAAGTAAAGAGGGAGCAGGCAGAAAAGATAAGCAATGCCAACAAGAAAGAGAAAGAAGATCTAGGGTTTGAAGTCCTGCTACACTACCTATTCAACAACCTGAATGATAGGGTGCTGCTGTACTCTAAGGCTTGTTCTCTTTTTTTCTTTTTCTTTTTTTAGTATAAGATAGCTCCAGCATCAGATCTAATATCATTTTACATTAAAAATGCTTTTGAGAGCCTGCATAAAATTTTCAAAACAACTAGGCACCTTCAAGCCCTTCTTCTCCAACATAGTTACAAATTGAACTACAATTACCTCATTAAAAATGTGAAAACCACCAAAATATAAATGTATTATACATGTATATGGGTATGGTTCATATACACTTGACAAAACTCTTTGTTAATATTATACCACTCAATAACTAAAATTTGTATCCCCTCTTTTTGGGAATTTTTAGATTTGAGTTCTTTTGCTTAATGTTTTGCTTCCTTTAGTACACATCCTGTACAATAGGAACAATTTGTATGCTTCTCTTCTTTTTTAAAAAAAGTTTTTTTTATGTATCAAAAAAAAAAAAAAAAAAAAAAAAAAACCCATCAATTGAATTATTGTTTTGACAATCCCACATTTATGTTTCTTGTTCTCTTCATACTTAACACACAAATAAAGTTTTATATTAGTCAAATGTCATTTACTATCTAATCCATAAACTTATGCTTTTCATATAATCTTGCAATACAAAAAACCTGAAATTTGTACATTTTATAGATCATGTAGTTATTAACCCCAAACTATCTTGATATTTTGCAAGAATAAAGAGTATGAGGAGATAAAATAATCCAATAGTCAATTTATCAAAATACTCATATAGTGAAAATTTATCAAGTGGTATAACATTGCAAAGAATTACAAGTGTTACTTGAACCCATCCCGATGTGTGTGTATGGAAATTATCAAATAGACTCTAAATTGGACCCAAATTGGCAATCAACATATTGAAAATACAGCAATCTTTCGCTGTGCCCACATTATTTAGGCTCGATTCAAACAATGGCCATGAAAAGAGAAGCTCAAGCAGCAAAATTTGGGAGAATTGATATTTTTAATGCATAACAAATTTATACATGATGAACCTGTAGGCACCAGTGACTTAATTGCATATAATTTCCAAATGACATAACATCCAAAGCAATGGTTCCCAGCTAAAACTAAGGTGGGTTGATTCGGTTGAATGGCGTAATTTGAGACAAACCTAGATATTGAGAAAAGTTGGTTTACACTTTCTCATCCTCTGGTTGAACCTGGGATGAAATCTTCAACCCATGCTCTACTCAATTTGACTTGCCACTAGACTTTCATTGACAAAATCCTAGTAGAGCTTGCCATATTATCAAATTTCTTAAGTCTACATCCCTATGGTTGATCTTGTGAGGATCTCCAACCTAACCTGAGCTTCCCCAAACACAAGGAAAAAAAAGTGCCTATAATTCCTCAATCACTAAAATACTTCCACTTAAAAAAATCTAAAGATTTAACATTAAATTATTTCCCATCAATTTATTATAGTTGATCTTCAACTGTTGCCCTTACCTTAAATTTATGTTCTCTTCCCCCCCCCCCCCCCCTAAATGGGGTACTCAACTCAACTAAATCTTAATCCCAACTAAACTAAAGATAGCCCCATGAATTCTTGTCAATTCTTTAAAGGATACATTCATTTCAAGTGACACTTGCCGTCAACCAAATGCATACCCTCCTCCTTTATCCGGGCTTGGGACCGGCTGTGTAAAAAATTAAGGCAGTAAATACTAACACAGGCGGAGTTAATGTGGTGAGAAATGGTACTGCAGAAAATACACTTAAGTTTCTATATTTTGTAATGGACAAATTTATAAGGCAGCAGAAAAGGCAAAGCAGGACCATCTTCATTGGATTGGATTGAATAATTCACTAACAATAATGGAAATGTTTGGAGACAACCCCAGAAACAGAGAATGTCATATATACTGTGCGAATTATTGACTTTTGTATCAGACATACTTAAAAAGAATTATAAATTAAGGTATTCAAGAATAATGCACCAGCTGGAGGGATTATACCAGCCATGGCATAAAATCACACAAATATGTATATATCTTGTTTATAAATTTTTTTGTGTGCGCGCATCATATAATGTGTGTGTGTGTGCGCGCGGATATTTATGCAAGAGAGAGACATAGAGAGGTCATTTGGAGAGTAAGCATACCAGCCATTATGTAAAACCCATACGGGTGTTCTTCATATCCAAACATTTCCCTTAGTTCATCTCCATAAAATTTGTATACTAGTACCCCCAAGAACGCCACAATCTGTTATAAGCATATGATCAAAAGAAATTATCAAACATTTGTTCTAACAAGATTTTAACCCATATTCACATATACATAAAAAACCTACCACAATATCTAATTAAAAATATATATATTCTAAGTAAATGAGAATGAAAGCAACTGGATGTTATATGTCAACACTCAACAGTAGCCATGGAACTTCAAGAACAAAATAACAAGTGATTCAGTAGTATGCATGAAACATGGAATAATATAAACACTGCGTTTTGGACATTCAAGGGAGTTAAAATGTACAAAAACAACAAAAGAAGTTTGAGCATAAATTAGCAACCTCCAGATTAAAACTATTCAATTAATGGACTATCTGATTGTCATTTAGTTTTCTCAAGCAATCAACCTGACCTTAATATTTTTTAGAAGCTCAGCCCAAATGAAATCATATTACGGAAATAACCATTTTCACAAATATTCAGTCTCTGAATCGGCCCATATAAAATGGGCAAAATGTGTCTCTAGCTCCAGGCTGCAGTTAATATTCTTACATCAAGAGACTTATATTAATTGCCTCCCCCATAAAGCACACGTGATTGACTGCATGGTCTTGATTAATTTACATATCCAATGCCATTAGTACTTGATGTACGAAATAACTAGAACAAGTCACAGTTGACATTTGACAGCACAGTCAAAAAAACTTTAGCACCATGGGAAAAATACATTTGAAGCAATCTAGAGTTTGAATATCTTATTAAGAGAAGCCTTGGATATAATTCCCAAGTTTAGGTTTCTGGTGGAACTTTTGCTTGTCAAAATATAAATAAGATCAAAGCTCTATTTGCTGGACTGCTTTACTTTATAGCTATTTGTACAATCTAAAGCTAATCCATCTGAGTTTATGAAAAAGACTCTTTTCTGTCAGAAAAACAAAAACAAAAAGAAAACTTTATCAGTTGTGTTTTCTTCCATAAGATCTGCTTAACTTCATATCAGAACATACATTTGTATATTTCCACAGCAACTGCTGCGCATCCAACTCCCATAAACAAATGGAGTCACCCAGATTTATTATCAGAGTTCGTCAGTACTGATTGGAGGAATAACAGATTCATCTAGGCAAATTTCCAATTGTAATACCCGTCTAATAACTTCATTATGGAGATACACCAAATCCTACATGCGAACTTTATGCTAAACCAACAAACAATCAACATATATGCAAAAAGTACATAAACAAAATTATGTAAAATAGTAAATTATCATACCAGCTGAACGATTATAAAAATGAAAGCATGGTCCCTAGCAACAAGAAACTGAAATTTCAATCTCAACCACCAGCGATCAGGTGGGACATTCGCACGTAATATGAACATGGCCCTACACTCTGTACAGTGAGCAAAAGCAAAACCCTCCTAAGACAATGAAGGGAATGAACAATCAGTTTGTGTGCCTCAATACCAGAAACATCATATCAATTCAATATTATCACAAAATACAAGTTAGATAAACAGCATTGGAAAGATGGAATGAATTATCTGCAATCTCATGATTCTAGAAGCAGCATTCTAAAATATCCAGAAAAATCACCTTAGTTGACCTCCAATTATCAAGACAAGATCTATGTACATACTTCTGGGTGCCTTTGCAATGGCATGGTGCAATCAAGTCTTCACCTGAAAATGTATAAAAATTTACCCAAGATAAGGACATTTCTTAGCACCCAAGATCGTGTAGTAATTTAAGTTAAGATGTCATGTGTCACCCACACGTTATATGTGCACCCACAAAAATCTTTTTTTTTTAACCTCAAACCATCTCAAATGATGAAATTAATACTCAAAGAACAAAAAAGACAACAAGAATGATAGTTAGTGAAGACCTCCAATATCAAGGCATATACGGCATTGGTGTTGGTCTGAATTCACTAGAGGACAATCTTCATCAAGTTGAGGACCTTGTAAATCATCATTAACAACAGCACAATCCCCTCCAATAGCTGTTATCTCACATGAAGATGAAGATTCTACAGAGCCTGCTTGACGTAGGATTGGTTCGCTTTCTAAAATACCTTCCCTATGACCATCATTTGAGACTAATTGCATGGCGAAGAATGTGAAATCAACACAACACTATGACAGTCATTGCCAGAGCAACAGTTACTAGTGACCATTTCAATAAAAATAAAGGAACCTACAAAAATAAAGGAAAAGTTGCAATAATTAGGAAAGAGGGCCTGCATTAAACATCAAGATGTGATAGAAAAACTGTCAGTAAGACAGGCCACATACAAAAATGTAAAGGATCAGCCACAGCCAATGAGTTTAGCTGAAACGTCCCCTCACAATTGTAAGCAAGACAAATAAATGGAGGGTATCAACAGACTTCTCCAAAATGTTACAATCTAAAATGTAAAAGTGAAAGGAAATCACAAAAAGAATTACAATCTACGTTTCCAAGAACTAGATTTTTAGAACAATCAAGCAGGCAAAATCTATATATAAAGAGCTCCTTGGTTATGAGCTCCATAAGCTATCCCTAAATTAGCATTAACATAAAATGGAACAAAATACAACACAATGAGCTTCATTGCAATATATAGCTGCACAACTCCTATTAAAAGACCAACATTGCCAAATCCCTTACAGTTACTAATCCAGTACTAGGACGTGTATTATGACTTCACCTAAACTCTTGCATCCAATCTTCAAAATAGCACATTACTCTAAATCGATGTAACACATTCTTCACACAAGGCCGGCTCAATAGGTGATGCAATTGATGCAATCGCCTAAGGCCCCCAAATAAAAGAAGGCCCCCACTTGTAAAAAAAAAAATTATGTATATAATATATTTATCTATATATTTTAATTAAAAAAAATTTAAGTACTTTTATTGGTCAATAAAATGCTTTAAAAAGACCTCATTGTATCCTAAAATGCAGAAGATTAAAAAGGGAAAAAAAAGTCCAACTTCAGCTAACAAAATTAAATTTAGGCTGACAACACGTTTTTTGCATAGTTGTGCACTGCACAGCAGCACAGGCTGCACAGTTGCGCACTGCACACTGCACAGGCTGCACAGCCCAGTGGCCCATAGGACAACACGTTTTCTTACTTTATCAATTATTATAAATTATCATACCAATTAATAATTTGATGTGTATCATATCAACTCATTTGTATTATAGTGACACTAATTTATTGGACCATGTAATAAATTAATTTTTATTTGAAAAAGAAAGATTAAGTGGATTAGCTATATTAAAATTAAAATTAACAAAATCTTATTTAAGGTCTACTATGTCACAAGAAAAATCAAGTGAATTAGCTATATTATCAATTGAAAAAGAAATGTTAGAGGAAGTTAAATACAAAAACTTAATTAGTAATTTCGCATCTCAAAAAGCAAGAAAAATAGATTTTAAATAAAAAAATTCAATATATATTATTTGATTAATATTTAAATATAAAAAAGTCCACACTTAAAATTTTTGCCTAAGGACCCAAAGTTGTTGAGCCAGCCCTGTCTTCACACACACACATTCTTCACATAAACACAACCAAAAAACTGGACAAGTCATCATTCCATTCGACACATTAGAGACTAAAAGCAATCACTTTAAGTTTGTTAAGAGACTAAAAGTAATCACTTTAAACGTTTGGGGCTAAAATTTAGGACCAACAGAGTATTTTGGCCACAAAAAAAAAAAAAAAATATATATATATATATATATATCCCGTATGGTGTGGCTTCAAAAGCAAAAGCAGGCCAAACGGTGCTCCATTTCACTCTCCAAAAATACATTTTTGAACAAATTACACAAATCCAAGAATACCCAGATGCTCAATTATGCACAAAATACGAAATTTATTCATCAAGCAAACAGAAAAAAATTTATAAATACTAAGTACAGCATGTAAGCAATTACTAACAAATACAGCACATAAATCAAACCTTTACATTATCAACAACAACAAAAACAAAGAAAGATTCAAAATTTAAATGACCCCTTAAGATTTCAGCATCAGAGACATATCTAATTCAAAAAATCAATAAGAAAATTGAGAAAACAATCAGAAGCTTGCCTGATGCTTAGAAATCTAGGAAGAACTTCGTGGGTTTCAAAGAATATAGGCATGGTTTTTGGAAACAGTACTAAAATACAGGGTTGCGTGAGAGAGAATGGTGAATGAATCAAAGAGAGAGAGAGAGAGACCGAGAGAGACAGAGAGATAGACTTGAACTTTTGTTTTCAGCTTTTGAAAGAAAATGGAAAATGTGGGTGAAATTTAATTTTCTTATTATTATATTACAGAGTAATGCTATAGTGAAGTCATTCTCATTTTTAGTTTTTTTTTTTTTTTTTTTTGGCATTAAGTTATTTTTCTCTCTCTCTCTCTTTTTGGAATTTATTTATGAAAAAAATATTGGTATGAGAACTGAGAAGCTTGAATCATCTCAACTTTAAATAAATAAAATAAACTAAAATAAATTGAGCAAGGTGACCGATGTCAGATTAGGGATGTCTTGTCATCCTTAATGATAAGGTAAGACTATGAGAAATATGAATTTGAAGTATTTTGTCATCATTAATGATATAAAATTTATATGAAGATAATATTCTTGCTTTCATAAATAAATAAATGAAGAAATCTAAGGAAGACTACCATCTTATCAATTTATGCAATATAATTTATAAACTTATTATTTAAAAAAATTCTTTTTTTAATAATAAAATTAATGTTTTATATATATGATAGTATTTTAAACTTATAATCTCTTTTACTCAAAAAAAAAAAACTTATAACATTTCTTTAATAATTGTTCTTTATCATTAGGTCAACATATTAATTAATTTTTTATATAAGTGAAAAATTGAATTATAAATCTCTTATTTAACAACAATAAACTTTACCCTTGAAATAAATAAAACCCTGTGCCATTGACTTTTATACAAGAGAGATTGATAATAATAATAATAATAATAATAATGGCTTTTAAAACCATCGATTCCATCAAAAAAAAAAAAAAAACATAGGGGCCAAGACATCAGACATGTCATATGGCACTCAAATTAGATATAAACAAGTCATGTGATAAAAGTGGGTAGGATTTATCTATAGAAAATCATGAAAATAATGGGCTCTCATGAAAAATGGGTCAACCTTGTCATGCAATGCACAACTTCGGCATTGTCTACTTCTTTTCCCTTTTTTGTGGGGGACAACCGGACAAGTCTCTCTCTTTGCAACTTTGTAATTATTGGAAAACAGAAATGACACATGACCCTGTCTTTGTACATAGGCTCTCATAGTACCATTTTTGTTGAGCTACTTTGCAGAAATGAATGTGCATTCAAGAAATTCTGCAACAATGTGAATATTCCTCAGGACAAAAATTAAACATAGGCAAAAAGTACCATGTTTTCCAAGCTACTAGGTAGCATGACAATTAAACATAGAACGCGAAAATTGAAATTAGGATTTAGGAGTCCAATCTACTAGGCGGCATGACAATTATTTGGGTTTCTGCATTGGTAGAAAGGTGTAAAAAGCAAGCTTTTACAAACATAAAAGATCGAATTTATCACCTCTGTTGTAATTATCGAATGAATATATATATATATATATATATATATATATGTATGTATGTATGTATGTATATGTAGATTCTCAAAAAAAAAAAAGTATATATATGTATGTATGTATGTTTGTGGGGCATTAGAATGAAAGTCTAAGAAGCAAGCTTTTACCAACATAAAAAATTGGGTGTGGCTAAGAATTTTGTAACTCAACTGGTTGACATTTCTTAATATTTTCAAATTAAACATTTCATGTTCAAATTTCTTATCTCCATTGTAACTATCGAGAATATATATAGACATTGATTAGTTCACATGAAGAATACCATGTAAAATTTACATTGTAGGAAAAAATGTGGCTAGCATTTGCCACTTTAGGAGATAGTGTACAATCATTTTACCTACAATGTACACTTCAAGTGGTGCTATTCATGTAATCTCTCTCTCTCTCTCTCTCTCTCTCTCTCTCTCTCTCAATTGCTAGCATCTTGATGCAATAATTTAAACTCCTTGATTGGTAATTTCTGGTGGGGACAATGAGGAAAAAGAAAACGGATGCATTGGTTGAGATGAGATAGATTATGTGAGCTGAAGAGCATTTGAGGCAAAGTATATTATCTTACTTTTAATACTTTTATTAAGATTCCTTATTTCTCTAAATTTATTTTATAAGCTTACTTTTAAACAATCAAATTGTATGTTTAGATTTCTTATATTTAAATTGATTTCTAATGTTAATTTTTTGTTATATATATATATATATATATATATTTTAATAACTTTTAATTATATGAATTTATACCTATAAATAAAGTAGATCACAAAATAATTTGCACTCGAATTCTAAATTAATTCATCCATGTAGGTTTTGCGAGTCATCTCTTGATTTTTTTTTTTTTTCTTTTTTTAACATCTCTTGATTGTTTAAGATAATTTTCTTGTTACTATCTCAATGATAGAGACCAAATTCTAAGAATGTATATATATATATATATATATATATATATATATATATATATATATATATATAGGTCGAGTTTAATTTTCTTGTTACATCACCCAATAATTTGTTATAGAACTCATATTTTGAAAATCTCACTGTTGTATATGTATGTATGTATGTATGTATGTATACATGTAGATTTTAATTGGATTCTCAATTTTGCATCATGTGTCATGTTTAATTTTTAATTTCGTGTCAAGTGAATTATTGAGTGCAAAAATCAAAGAATCCAAATCCAATTAGATTCTAAATTGAATTTTAATTGGAGTCTAATTTTCCGCTATGTGTTCATCTAAGTTTTTAATTTTTGTGGTAAGTGAATTATTGGATGCAAAAACCAAAAAGTCCAAAACCAATTAAATTTTTGAAATATATATATAATGAGAAACCATTACATATTTTAGAAATGTATGATTTAAAAAAATTTAAGCTAATATCATGTATAATTTGAATATTTTCTTTAAAAAATGTATAATTTGAATCGTATAATTGTAATTGTTTTTAATTATACTCATGCATATGCACGTGGTTACACACTAGTATATTATATATTTGTAGGGTCACAAATTGCGGCCCAAACCCAAAAGGAGTGGGATATAGGGCCAATAAATCCAATACAATAAATTTGTAAGAGAGTGGGTGAAAGAACTGGGCTATTAATAGGTTTTTCTAACGGTTAATCAAGGTTTTAAGCTTGTCCGAGGAGGAAAAGACACATAATCAAGGGTCGAATATAAGTCCGAGAAATAAGTTTTTAGATGAATTGGTTATTTCAGAAAGTTTGTTCTCCACAATGCTACAGTAAATCGTATTCAATATTTTTCTCTTAATATTTTTCCAATCCCCTTCTTATGGAGGGTCTCCCCCATTATATAGTCCTTCCTAATTCATTCTCATCGTCCACTTATTTATCATCCAACCATGCACTCAAGTATTTGTCCTACTGAGCAGCTTTTCTGGTTTTCTGTGGGCAATAGTGGTTGAAAACACTGTTCAGAGGTCTTCTCCACATTAATGCAGCCAGGAAAGCTACTGTAGTGCATTTAATGCGGTGGTAGCAGCTTTTTCCCAAGATATTTCCGTGTTCTTATCCTTTCCTTACTCACCTGAAGTCTATTTTCATTGTTGGAATTTCCTGGAAGATTACCTAAGTCAAGGCAAAGTTCACTTGACTGACATTCGTCAGGTCCGAGGAGTATGACCCTCTCGGACTAGTGCTTTTCAATATTTCTCTGTACAACCACCTATTATGGGGTCTTTCCCAACATTTTCTCCTCCTCGGACGCATTCTTGTTAGTAAATGAGGCTTGAGGCCCAACACAAAAGCTCAAGTCTTTTCCCCCCACAATATTAATAGGTAAAACTTAGAGAAAATTCAATTAAAATTTAAAATTAGAATTTAATTTTGCATCATGTGTCTAAATTTATGTGGGGATCACATCATAATTATCTATTTAAGTTTGTGCCATGTGTTCACTTAAGTTTTTAAATCTTTGTACCAAGTGAGTTAACGAGTGCAAAATACTAAGAATCTAATATTAATGAAATATAAAATTAAATAAATCAATCAATCAATCACATATACTCAATAAAAATCACCACACAACAAAAATCACTACACGTTCTATCTTATTAAAAATTAAAAAAAAAATGATCAAGAGTAGTATTAAATTTAGGTAAGAATTTTAATATGTGACTAATTACGTTTACTTAAAAAAAAATTAATTTGACTAATTATTTATATTTTTATAATAAAAATTGTATTTAATTTCAAATGCATCCATGCATTTGTATGGGTTACATACTGGTTTATATACAAAAAGGAGACCAAATTCTAAGAATATATATATATATATATATATATATATATATATATATATAGCCAAAATTTAGAGAAAATCCAATTAGATTTTAATTGGATTCTCAATTTTGCACCACGTATTCCATTTAATTTTTAATTTTGTGTCAAGTGAATTATTGAGTGTAAAAATCAAAGAGTCCAAATCCAATTAAATTCTAAATTAAATTCAATTGGAGTCCAATTTTCCACCACGTTTCCATTTTTTTTTTTTATGGCAAGAAAATTATTTGGTGAAAAAACTGAAGAGTCTAAATCCAATTAAATTCTAAATTATATATATAATGAAAAATCATTACATATTTTAGAAATGTATGATTTAAAAAAATGATAACTAATACTATATATAATTTGAATCTTTCTAAAAAAAATGTATAATTATAATTATTTTTAATTGTATCCGTATATCGGTACGAAACTACACACTAGTTATATATAAAAGGAACAATGTCATTGTCAACCTGTCATTCATAATTTTCCACAAACAAGTTGACAAAATATGGTATCAATCAAAACCAACATATAGCTCAAAAAACGTACTATCTTGTTGGAATATAGTATTGTAAAAGATGTTACATATTGCTTGTATTATTATCTTCTTCTTTTTTTTATCTCATATAGAACAATTACATTTTTATTAAGTTGTTTTTTATATTGAATATATTTATAGAATTAATTTTGCTCAATCTTGTTTTTTAATTTTACTCCTCTCAAGCAAAATTCTGGCTCCGCAACTTATATGAATATGTTACTATCACGCAGTTGTCATGATATTTTTACACATGGATGCAAAACCAAATCAGTGAGGTGGAATTTGATTGTTACCTAGAGTTTGCCTTGGGTTATTACAAGATTATTATAGTAGTCAAGCTAAGAGCAAAAAAAAAAAACAAAACAAAAGAAAGAAACAGAGGACATTGATATTAATTGTACTCTAGTGTCACTGAATCTGGAGAACCATGTTCAATCCTTCATGCACTACGAACAATTTTTTTTTTTTTTGTAACAAGATTGGGGCGGGGTTAGAAAATTTTATAATTTTTTTTTTTTTTTTTGGTTTTGACCCCCTAAAATAAAAATTTGAACATTTTGAGTTTCTAACTCTAAATCTTTTTTAAGTCCAAGTCCAATTGAAATAAACTTGAATATGATCCCTTTAACAATGTATTCTTGCAAATAAAGTTACAATTAATTAAAACTTTTGATTGAATATGCGAGTGGAGTGGCTGAATTTGAATGTGTTTTTAATTTGTTATTTGTTAAGCGGGGAATGAGGCATGGGCAAGTCAGTTAATCAGTAATTAGTAAATGTTAACACTAAAAGATAATTAAACAATTAAATAAGACCAAAGGGGTGGTTCTAAATAAATAAATAAATAATTAGATTAAGAGGGTGGGACAAGGGAGTTGCTGAGTGAAGACAAAAACATCAATAACTAATAGTTGTTAAAGTTGAGTTGAATTGTTAAATAAAAGAATTATACAAAGTAAAGACATAAACTAATTGATAAAAATATTATAAGCAATAATAATTAAAGTTCACTTAACAACAATAATTAATACATTTATTGTATTTTTAATGAAAAAATCTATTACCTATAAAAAAAAATGTTTATTTTTATTTTATTTTTAAATATGAGATAAAAATCTCACTTTATCCTAATCTAAGTGTACATATGTGTGAAACTTCCTCCTAGAGACTTGAACCCCAACCCTTGTCCCTGAACCCCACAAGAACTTGTACTTATGAAATGACTATCATGCCAAGGGTGAGCAATGGTATTGTATTTAGAAACAATAGATTATTTCCATGATTTAATCTTAGCAATCATAATTAGTATGTTCATTATATGAAGAAACAATATACCAAATTAACTTATAGTTTATTTTTTATAATCTTTTTAGTACTATGGACAAATTTGTAATAAAACCAAATAGACCACAAAATTAATCTCCTACTCAATATTCATCTTCTTATTGACCCCTTAGAACCTGGAGCTGCCAAGAAGAGAACAAACAATTTGAAGCAGAATTAGCACTTGCTCACTGAAGGGAAGGGCATGCCTATGCCTGGTGACAACAATTTGAAGCAGAATTGGATCTTGTGGGGTACAGTTTAAAGTAGAAACCATAAACATGTAGCACCTTTGTTGATGAAGTACTTTTGGATTTCATCAGAGGGATGTTTCCTTATCATAATTTTGTAGCAACTTAGTTATTGAAATTGTAACTGCAGCAACATGTAGCAATTTCATAAATTCTACTTTGTCATAATTCAATCTGGGATAAGTTGACTGAATCTGATTACAAATAATTTATTTTTTTGAATTGTAGTTTACAGTTAATATATTATGATTTAGTAAAAAATTAGTCTCACCTATAGCTTGCTTTAAATAATGAGCAGCCAGAAATTGCCTTTGTTGGTTTTCTAAGTTTTAATTGCTGATGGGTATTCATTCTTTGTACCATGTGATGCTTTTTATTTGGTTATGTTTTGCAGGTACTTTGGAAACAATATGGTTTAGGATAAATCAGAATGTGGCAAAAAGAATGTGGCATTCAAGACTTCAAAGGGAAATTTAAAAGGTGTTTACAGCTCCTAAAATGTATCCTACAATTGGTATATTTTCTCCTTGACTGATAGCATTAACAGAGATTATTCAACTAGTATACCACATAGTGATACAAACACAAGCAGGGGAGATATTCAACTATTTCAATTGAATTTGCAAACACACTTATTGTGTCACAAAAATCTGTCATCAGAGCATCTAAATTCAGGAAAAGAAGACAGACAAAAGACAAACTGTCTATAAACATATAAAACATCCTTAAACCCCAACTTCCAATCCAAATGAAGTCATAACATGAAGATTCATAATTGACTCAAAAAGAAAAACCAAACCAAAGTCAAGTAATGCATACCCTAATAGCTCACATCATACAACAATTAACCGGCTTTTCTTCCCGATGTCTGAGGACCACTGGTGCTGATGGTTGTAATTGTGGTTGTGGTCGTGGTGCTGCATGAGGAGAGGGAAGAGCCATCATCTTAGAGTGTGGATTGTGTTCATGTGGATATGATTTATAAGGATCATCCTCATAATACCCCAGTGTTGCAGGTTGATTATTTCCATAGTCATAGCCTAGTCCTCCACCTCCATTTTGAGTATTTCCATAGTCATAGCCTAGGGTTGCATATTGAGTAGTTCCATGGTCATCATGGTAACCATCTCCTTGCACAATTGGTTTTTTCCTTTGATATCTGGAGTCCACCCAACATAGTTCTGTATGTTTCCCTGCTTTTGCTAGCATTGTCAAAAGCATGCCTGGGTCTACATTGCCAGATACATATGCCAACCCACGTTGGACATCAAAGGTATAGGATACTCCTAATGAAAGAAAAATGGTACATAAATCAAGCAAAATTTTTAATACAAAATAAACCGTCGTATACTTTCTTGGCAGTTCATGTGGCCGACCCTAATTGTTATGTTAAAGATTCATTGTCGACCCCAAAATTTTGGAATTAAGACTTAGTTGTTGTTATCGTATTTTCTCATCAAAATGAAGTTATATTAAAGGCAAAACATGGATAATGAAAATGGAGAAGGATAGAATACCTTGGATACTACTCAACACTTTGATCATTGACTTGTGCCATCCAGGAGTTTGGGTATCCACCCTTAAAGCACAAGTCTGTCAAAACAAAACCACAATTAAAAAATAAATACAGAATAAAGTAAGTAAAAAAGAGTAACTAGAAGACCAAAAAAAAAAAAAAGACAAAAAACTAAAACCATGAAAAATGAGTATCGTAGGGTACCATATATGAAGAAGGCTCCATTGAATCAAAACTATTGCTGAGACCACAAAAATAAAAATATGTGTGTCTTGCTCTTTGATATGAAACCCTAAAGGTTTCTTGTCAATTGAAGGAGAAAAAAGAAACTTTCTGTACGCAAAAAAGTGATTAACAAGAAGGGTCTTGAATTTGTTTCAAGGAAGATTTTGGCACGTAATTAAGGATTAGCTAAACCCTCTTTTCCAATATATATATTTGGGAATGACTTTCTACTAAGGAAACTATCAATCATATGACAATATTATGGTAAACGTTTATTTGTTTCTATTTTTATTTTCGGTTTTGGGAAAAAGAAAAAACAAAAACAAAAACGGCTATCAATCAACCTATAATTACTGCAATATAACCGGTTAGTCCAATCAGAAAACGCCACTTACAATTACTGCAAGTAAGATTTAGAATTTACTTTGTTTTCTTCTCTCCTTAGTGCTCTCTTATGCTGAATCAATTTTTATAACTTATGTTTCATCCCAAAAATATATATATATATATATATATATATTTTTTTTTTTTTTTAAATTCTGGAAGTGAAGGAGGAGGATTTGAACTTAGATGCGTTCCTCGAAAATACCAAATAGTGTCAGTTACCCTTTCATATTTGGTTTTTTTTTTTTTTTCAACACCTTTTAACACTTTGTATTTTTGTTATAACCACCTTTTAGTAATGAGTTGATTTTCCATATTAAAAAAGAAAGAAAGAAAAAGACCTAAGCAGCTAAGGGGCCGTTTGGTACATGTGTTTAAAAAATGAAAATTGTAATTTGAAAATATTTGTGGAAATACGTGTGGGTGAAAAAGTGTGTTGAAATGCGTGAAATGTTGTTTAAAAATTGAAAATGGTTGTTTAAAATCACAAATCAAACACCCCCTAAGCAGCTAAGCCCCCCTTGCAGAAGAGCAATAATAGGTTGGTGCAAGAGATCTGCAATGAGATTGGGGTTAATAATAACTTTATAGTTAATACTACACTTTGAGGTTGGCTACTTTTAACTTTTTTATTTTTAAGGTTAGCAACTCTTTTTTTTTTTAATATTTATTTAATAATGATGGTTCTACTCTAAGTTTCTAACTATCAATATCATTACTTTCTCCACAAAAAAGAAAAAAAAAATCAATATCATTATAAAACTTGAATTGAATGCAATGCAATTCGCCATGAGCTCTTATTCTTTGCATCTATCTATATGGGGAAGTCCGATAAATTCACCAACATTGGGATTTTATTTTTATTTTTTGAAAGAACCAACATTGGGATTTTCTTTTCTTTTCTTTTCTTTTCTTGGAATTAATGCAATGCAATTCATTATGACTTCTTATTCTTTGCATGTACTTCTCCTATGTCTCGCAACCAATCTAGCATATATATTTGTTTTACATGGAAGAATATCTAAGCAACTCTCTTAAGGCAAAGCTTTTAATGTTTTCCAAAACTCTAGGTCCTGTTTAGTTCCCCCAAGTACTCCTCTCTTTTTTTTCTTTTTCTTTTTTCAATAATGAAATTAAAACATGCATGTATCCTTTCTCCAAAAAAAAAAAAAAAATGCATTTATCCATTTTCTGAATCTGAAACCAGAAAAAAGAACACAATCTGAAACTAGAGTTCCATAGTCAGTTTCCAAAATTGTTCAACTTCCTTCCCATGTATTTGAGATTTCCTCTCTCCTTCGTGCCTCTTCATCGGACTTAATTACTACCACTCTAAAATATATGCACTTTTGATTGTGAAAACACTAATGCTATTTTCTATGCATATGAATCTGTCTGGGGGAGTCATCTTGATTGATTACATTAGCTTTGTCGCTCAGAATAATGTTGTTTTTAAGGAGTCCAAATTTTCTATTCCACTTTTCTTGCTCTACTCTATACTCTACCAATAAAAATTTGCCACGTGTTCACCTCATTAAATTTGGCCTCCATAATCGAGCATTTTGGGAAGCATTTGGCTTTGTAGACTCTAGCACATAGTAAATTTGGTTCCATTAATGACAAAAATATCGAGCTACAACGGCATTTTTAAACTGGGATAGCCCATGTTTTTTGTACAATGTTGTATACTCTTGCCTTTCCCATTTGACCTAGTTTTCATGGCCGGCCCTAGGCTTAAGCCATAGTCTAGGACCCCTATTAGAGAAAGGCCCACAAACTTGAGAAAGGCCCTACATAGATCTTACAAATTGAAGCTAACCCTTAGCATAAAGTAATTCAATAATTATTTATTATCTTGTTGAAATGCTAACAATTATATTAATTATCACATTAGTTTGTAAGCTTTTCATTGTAAAATTTGTAGAAATTTTATTATTTTCTCAAAAAAATTATGAATTAATAAAAATCCAACCCAATCACTAGTGAATTTGTCATATTAAAAAAAATAAGAATAATAGATTTTAAATAAAAAATTATAATATAAAACATTAATTAAATAAAAAATGGCTTATTTAAAGTTTTTGCCTTAGGCCACAAACTAAAAAAAAAAAAATTTATATATGACTGATCTTTTTTTTTTTTTTTTTGGGAGAAAGTTTCAATCTATTGCATCAATTCCTAATGATAGCTTATGTATGACCGACCTTAATTAGTTTGTTAAAAATCCATTACTGACCTATAGTTTTGGGACTTTCTCATCAAATGAAGTCATATTAATGGCAAAACATGGATAATGAAAATGAAGAAGGATAAAATACCTTGGATGCTGCCCAAAACTTTGATGATTGACTTGTGCCATCCACGAGTTTGGGCATCCACCCTCAAAGCACAAGTCTATCAAAAAAAAAAAAAAAAAATCTCCTAAAAAAAAAAAATACAGAAGAAAACAAATAGTAAAATAGAGTAACCTAACCAGAAGACAAAACAAGAGGCATAAATCTAAAACGATGAAAATAATTAGTATCGTAGGGTACCATGTATGAAGAAGGTTTCCATTGAATCAAATCTATTGCTGAGACCACAAAAAGAAATTAAAATATGTTTGTCTTGCCCTTTGGCCTTTGATATGAAAACACAAAGGTTTCTTGTGAATTGAAGGAAAAAATAAATAAAACTTTCTGTACGCAAAAGAGTGACTAACAAGAAGGGTCTTATCATTACCGAATGCAAGATTTTGGTTTGACATGTAATTTTATTTATTTATTTTATGAATGAAAAAGGGATCATACGGGCAACATCATTGTCTTGGCCCACTTAAACTTGAATTTTATGGCATGAGACCACTGAAATTGCTTGGGGCTACTATCCATGTGGCAGGCCGGCTCTAGTATGAAAGTAAGTGATGCGGTCACCTAAGGCCCTGTAGAAAAATGCCCCCAAATTTTGGCCAATAAAGTAATTTTTTATATTATAAACTTATTCATTAACCCAAAAATATTAGTCAATAAATAAAATAAATTTTTTTATCAAATAAAAAACAAGAAAAAAGAGAGAAAAATGCTAAGTTCACAACAATTTTCACAACAAATCTTAAATAGTATGTTGTTACTGATTATTGTTGGTGGGGAAAAAAGTAATTTCAATGGTGGGGTTAAATTAGAACCAATAACAACTTAAATATTTAGAATTTTTTGTGAAAATATTGTGAATATAACACTTTTCGCAAAAAAAAAAGAGCAATACACAAGGAATTTCACAACATTTTTCAGTTTTCACAACAGTTAAGCTGACAAACTTTTACTAGTTTTTATTTAAGTCTACCACTAACATCACATTTTTACTTACTATTACCAATCTACCACATCAACTATTGTGAAAAGTTTTGTCAAGATTTTTGTGTTTATAGATTTTCTAAAGAAAAAAAATTCTACAAGGTTAATTGATAATTTTGCATCTAAAACAAGATAATATAATTTAAGTAATATTAATTTTTTTTATAAAAAAAGTCATATTTAAATATATGAAAAGTCTCAAGTTAATTTTCGCCTAAAGCCTAAATGCATCAAGCCTCCCTGCGATGTGGGCACAACATTTTAAACTGAAGTGCCACAACTTGAACCATACTTCTCAGACTTGCAAGAATGATGGTTCAAAGGACTCTACCACGGTAATTTGGTGTAATGATTAGCTAAACCCTGATTTTCAAATACATTCCGGGAATGACTTTCAATTAAGGAAACTATCAATTATATCACAATATTATGGTAAACTTTTATTTTTTCTATATTTATTTTCTGTTTTGTCGTTTCAATTGTAATCAATCAACCTATATTACTGCGGCATTACCTGTTAATCTTCTTTTGAGGGAACATACCGGTTAGTCTAATCAGAAAAACGCTACGTTTTTAAATCATGACCATGAGCAAATTACTTTGACTTTTTGAGAGGTTATTTTGTGAGCAAATTCTATAAAAAAATTAAAAAATTAAAAAAAAAATTGTGAGCAATGCTGTAGACACAAGAAATTTGACACCCATCACTTACTCTACTTTTATATTTATAATTAACAATCTATCACATCATTTGGGAGTGACATTTTTTGTGTCTATAGACTTCTCTTATTTTATAGATATTATTACACAAACTAGTTGCTTTAAACTTAAATAAGAGATTTTTTTTGAGCTCCTAATCTTGAATTTGTGGGCTCAAGCATTTGAGTGTTTTTACAATCCAACTTAAAAAATGACAAGATGGACTAGTCACATTATGTCCTACACTAAAAGTCCTCAAAAATTTTATTTCCAAGGATTGGCTTAGCAGTTTTTAGGGACTTATGATATCCATGAAATCCTTAGTTTGAAATCTCTAGCTAAGATTATTCCTAAGTGATTTCTCTCTATAATAATTGGTTTTTTTTTTTTTTTTTTTGGTGTGAGAATGCTATCTATAATAATATGATGTGTGAGAGATGAGAGACTTATAATATTTGTGAAATTATGAGTTTAAAATCTATAGTTAAGATCATTATTAAGGAATTTATCTCTGCAATAACTAGGGCTATCCATAGGTCAGTTTGGGTTCAGGTTTGTGCCTAATCCATAACCAACTGGACTACTTTGAGTGGTAGGGTAGTTGACCCACTACCGACTGCTAGAAACCACGAGTTGAGTCGATTTTGGTTTGAGTGGATGGTAATTGCTTTCGGTCGAAATTGATGAAGGAATTGCGATCTCAACAGTGGTGGAGATCTTGCTAGACCTCAACGGGTTTGGTTGAGATTTTGTCGGATCTCAACAAATTTGGGTGAGGCCTCACCATATCTAATTGAGATCTTGATGAATTTGAGGTTGAGAGAGAGGGAAAGGGCAATGAATGACTAGATGTTGGAGTGAAGGTTGGTAGGGTCAGTCAGAATCGATTTTTCATGCAAAGACCTATCAACTGACCCATCAGTTTCAGTTCATGGAGGTGGAGATCCATTGCCGACCATCGCTGGTGTTGGGTCAGACAATTTTCAATTCGACCTAGATGATTTGGGCAGGTGAATCGGTTAATGGGTCAGGTTGGACACCCTTAGTAATAAATGTTCGACATACTAGAGAAGATGGAACACACACCTTATAATATAATTAGGTAGTATAAGAGATGTAGTCCAATTTACTAAAATCATAATAATAATCATAATAAAGCAGAAGAAATTTTCAGTAAGTAATCAACTTATCAATTTTCTATCTTAAAAAAAAAAAAAAAAAACTTATCAACTATCTACATGTGGGAGAAGAGTCGCAGGTGATTATTTTTCCCTAGTTCTTCCATTCCAAGTACCCAAAAACAAAAACAACACAGACAGAACCTTTGTTTATCAGTTCCACTTTCAAACACTTCACTACTCTCTCTTTCTCTCTCTCTCTGTGTTGTTGTGTTCAGCCATGGAGGGAGTAGTAGTACAAAACCAAATTCAACCACCACCACAGCAACAAGGTCAACAAAACCAAAACCAAAACCAACAGCAACAGCAACAGCAAGTACAACAAGTGGAGAGGCTGAACCAAGCGGTGCAGCAGCAACTGAACCTGGACGCGGTGAAGACTCGAGCCCTCAGTCTCTACAAAGCCATCTCTCGCATCCTCGATGACTTCGACGCCTACGCTCGCACCAACACCACTCCCAAATGGTCCCTCTGTCTCTCTCTCTCGCTCACTTCCTTCTTTGTTTCGCCTTTCAAATTGTTCACTTTTCAGCGCTGTAAAGATTTCCTAGGGTTTTGTTTAAATTCGAAGCTCGATTTTCTAGAAATTGAGTGGATTTTTAGTTTGCATTTTGGATTTGAGGGTTTACAAATTGCGGTATTTGAAGAACAACAATTTGCTAGTGTAACTGAGAAACTAAAAGCGATTCAATTTCTAGAAAAACTGAGCTTCGAATTCTTATTCTTCGTTATTTGTTTGGTTACTGAGAAAGCTAAGGATTCAGTGATTTCACCATTCATGTTATTTATTTGTTCTGCATTATAGATTTTTCCTAGGGTTTTGTTTTTTTTGGTTTAAAGAGAAATAGAAGAAATTTAGAAAAAATTATAAAAATTTGAAGCTCAGTTTTCGAGAAATCATTGGAAAAATTGTAATATTTTTTACACGTATTTCTATAACACTCAAATATGCATTTTCGCATCACTGAAAACTGTACAACAAATACTACTACCAAATGGGCGTGACTTTAGTTTGCATTTGGATTTTAAGAACAATTGCTAGTATAACTGAGAAACTAAAGCTATTCAATTTCTAGAAAACTGAGCTTCAAATTCTTGTTCTTCGTATTTGTTTCATTACTGAGAAACTGATTTTTCAATAATTTTGCGATTCAGGTTTAATTTTTGTTCTGCATTGTAGATTTTTAGGGTTTTGTTCTTGTTTTCTGTTTTCTGTTTTCTGTTTTTTTGTTTTTTTGTTTTTCCTGTTTAAAGAGAAATAGAAGAGATATTTTTTAAAAAATTATAAAATTTGAAGCTCAGTTTTTTAGAAATTGAGTGGCTTTAGTTTGCATTTGGATTTGAGGGTTTAAAAATTGAGGTATTTGAAGAAGAACAATTGCTAGTGTAACTGAGAAACTAAAGCAATTCAATTTCTAGAAAATTGAGCTTCGAATTCTTATTATTCGTTATTTGTTTCGTTGCTGAGAAACTGAGGGTTCAATAATTTTGCGATTCAGATTGTTAATTTTGTTCTGCATCGTAGTTTTCTAGGGGTTTGTTTTTCTGTTTTTAAAAAATAATAAATTTTGAAGCTTAGATTTGTAGGATTTGAGTTGCTTTAGGTTACATTTGGATTTGTGGATTTATAATTGAAGAACAATTGTTAGTGTAGCTGAGAAATCATCACTCTCTCGCTTTCTCTTCGACAGTTCGAATTCTTAATCTTCATCATTTGTTTCGTTACTGAGAAAGCTGAGGATTCAATAATTTCTTCACCATTCATATTGTTGATTTTTCTGCATTGTAAAGATTTCCTAGGGTTTTGTTCTTCTGTTTCAATATTAATAGAAGGAAATTTTGAAAAATAGTAAAATTTGAAGCTAGTTTAATAGAAATTGGGCCGCTTTAGTTTCTCAGTTATACTAGCAATTTCTAGAAAACTGAAAATACTCATGCAGGAGCAAATATACCTGAAGTACCAACATTTGCTTGAATTGTTAAGAGAAAGGATATGAATATCTTAAATGTCAATCCTCAATGCAGTTGATTTTGAGATTTAAATAGGATAATACGATTTGATGGGTTACTTATTAAAAAAAAAAAAAAAAAAAAAAAGATCTGATGGGTTAATATTTGAGTAGTAGGTTTGTGTATGTAGAAACCTTAGAAAGCGAAAGAGAGAGGCATGTATTGCAATATTGCGCACCCATTGACATAATGATGGTTTATTGGTGGTTATTTTTTAGATTTAATTTTGCCAACATACCCCTTTTTATTGGCGATTGTAATTGTGTTAACATACTTGTGTTGTGTATCAGGCAAGATATTTTAGGGCAATATTCTATGGTGAATCTTGAGCTTTTCAACATTGTTGATGACATTAAGAAGGTTTCAAAGGCTTTTGTAGTACATCCAAAGAATGTAAATGCAGAGAATTCTACAAGTATGTACTTGTCTTCTTAACATGTGTAAGGCATATGTAGAAAAACTTAGGTGCATGCATTGATAGCCACACTAAATCATTGTAAGAAAATACACCTTGCTTATAATTAATATATTTATCTGGTGAAAATCAATTACTGAAGACGCAACTGTGCACATGTATCTGGCTGGGATTAATTCCATGGGCCAAGCACTTACGTCAATGTGTCTAACTTTGTTATTACACCAACATAGACATGTATATATTATATTTTTGTTGTCTTGTTTCCCATTCTATACAGTTTCAGAATCACTATTCCTATAATCAGGACTTTTAACTTATTCCATGTGTCTATGAATCCTCTTTGCTTAATGTTCTCATAACAGCAAAATCTCTTATAAAGATTTCCTTAGATGCACCATCATCACCAATTTTCTCCATCTGTATTTCTAAGTTAAGTACTGAAGTTTTCTCCATCTGTATATCTAAGTTAAGTACCAAAGCTGTAAATTATGTCTGATTTATCAACATCTCCAGCTGGGAGTAATTTGAGCCCCAGATTTTACTCATGACCTTCAACAAATGGGTTGTATTACTGATATCAATGATTGGATTAATGGTACTACAATCAGGTATTAACTGAGAGAATTTGACACATAGCTACAGTAATAAATGTAGAGGCTCCATTATGTGAGCCTCCTCTTATGTAATTAAATTATTGATTACTCATCCAAATAGGGAAAAAAGGGTTAAGGTTTGATATGGTAACTTGCATTGAATGCACTTTCCTTTGTTTCAACTATGGTGAAAAAATGTTACTATTTACTCATATCATTTCAAGAAGTAAGAAGCCTACACAATCGCACTATCTGAGCCTTCAAACTGCATATCATCAAGGTTTTGTAATGATTATTTAATTGATTGTTATATTGACCTTTTTTTTTTTTGGTTGTTGAATTATCTACCTCTTGTTAACTTAAATACACCTTACCTGTATAACCAGAAGGGGAGGGGGGGGGGGGGGGGGAGATTATTGTGCTGTATTATGAGATGTACTTGCTTTTGTGATGCTAATGTAACTTTAAGTTTTCAAACTTTAAATCTTAGCAATTATATATAATCTTGTTCTGTATAAGAGTCAAAATTAAGCTCTGGAAGGACACACAATTACCGTGGTCACTTTTGGTCTAATTAGGTCTTTGAACACATTTTGTGAATATTTTCCATTGAAACACATAATATAGCTATCAAAGTTTTTAATCAATTTGTGGGATTCTGTGATTACAGTACTACCAGTAATGCTGTCTTCAAAACTGTTGCCTGAGATGGAAGTGGAGGACAACTCCAAGAGGGAGCAGTTGCTTCTTGGGATGCAAAACTTGCCATTATCCTCACAAATTGAGAAGTTAAAGGTTTTTCAAAGTTCATTGAGCATCCAAATTTCAGTATTTATTTATTTTCATGAATTCCATGCATTTAGAAATCTCCATTTTACAGGCTAGAATTGATATGATTGGAGCAGCTTGTGAAAGTGCAGAAAAAATGTTAGCTGACATGCGTAAAGCCTATATGTTGGGAACCCGTCAAGGGCTGACAGTTGCCCCAACTTTGGATAAGGGTCAGGCTGCAAAAATTCAAGAACAAGAGAATTTACTTCGAGCTGCTGTAAATTATGGCGAAGGCATTACTCTCAACTGTCTCTTTACATTCAATGCCTTTTAGATTATCTGCTTTTCATCTAGCTCTAAATTTATATTGGTTAATTGCTTTCTTGTATCTTGAGATGAAAGGCCTTTGCATGCAGTCTAGTCTTGTAACTTTGTTTCAGCAATTTGTCGTCAAATAGTACCACCTCTATGACAAAGAAAAAGTTCAACAGAAATGATTTACTGTATGTTTCTTGTCACTAAGGACGGCTTTCACAGGTGCTTTGTGCATATTAGAGTAGCTGCAGATGGATTTTCTCTTATTGTGTTTTTTCTGAATTCTTGTCTTATTATTGTTAGCAGTTAGTAACATTCTTAAACATCGACACAGATTGCTGCTTCCAGTGCATATATAAATAAGTTTAATTTCCTTGACCCCTCACCTTCCCCCAGATATAAGCTACTTTTGTGATGTATGCTATTGTAGCAATGACAAAAGGATTGAGAATTTTTAATGGCCTCATTTTGTGTTCTTAATTAAGTACATTCTTTTCTGGCACCAGCCCTTTGGCTTAGTTATCTGATTGATGGTTAATGGGAGACACATTAAAGTGCCATATGGAATTAATTGCTTAGGATCCTGGAGTCTTTCTCCAAATTGTCCAGACACAAGTTGGTTGATGGATCAATTCCATCCCCTGTCAAAGAATTGTGTCCTCCTTTTGAGGATTCGTTGGTCTAGACCCGGTTGAAATGATCTTAATTGTTGATCTAGAGTCCAAGTTGCAAATTATTCTTTCATCACATTAAATATGGGCTTTACTTTCTAAGATAATCTTTACATTTGCATATAATTAAGGGTTCCTTGGTCTGCTTAAAATTTAGAGCTAGTACATAATTATTTAATAATGTTTTGGTGAGTGTGGCTGCTTGTCAAAATGGACATTGAGGTGCAAGATCAGTTGCATATTAAGGACGGTGGGCCAAAGCATATTTTCAGAGGTTTTGACTAATAGCAATGTAGAGTATATCTTGAAAATAATATAACCTCTAATAAAAGCTTGTGCCAGAAAGTTGTATTTGGTCTAGGCATAGTTGTAAGGTTACATTTAGAAATGATTGGTTTATGCATGTAGGATTACGAATACCAGGAGACCAGAGGCAGATCACACCTGCACTTCCATCGCATTTGGTGGATGTGATCACTGTAGGTGATGGAGTGCAAAGTTTTGCCGATGCATCTGGTAATAATCAGTCACTTGTTGAAGCATGATCTTTTTATTTTTGGAATATATATATTGGATTGAATATCAATTCTATTTTGGTGGCTATTGCAAAAATTTGTTCTAGGAATGTATTCAAAGAATACCCCTCTGTCATCAAATAACATCAGTGGACAGGGCACTTTGTTGCAGGTACGATCCTTGACTTTATTTTTAAGTTTCACATCGTGAAGTTTTACAGGATTCATTAATTTTTTCCTCAAATTGTGAATTAAACAGGCTGGCCTACTTATGTTAAAGCCTAAACATCATTCATGTGGTTGTCCTCTAATTTTGATTATTATTGTTGATTAGTTTAGTACGATTGCTGATATCCTACACACCCTGGTGTGCATAAGTGGGGCATGCTATGCTTTTATCCTTATCTTGCTATGTTTGTGTTAACAAGTTGTAGATAAAGGTTTGGGGTTTGTGTTAGCCTGTTGTGGCTTGATATTCTGCACCTGTAGGATGAGAATTAGGGTCTTCTTTTCTGAAGATGTGTGTTTTGTCCAATTACCAAAAACTTTTAAGCAGGCTTCTGCACCGCAACTTATTGGAAGATCAGCTGCATCTCCTAGTGCCACAACTACTACTTCCTTTGATAACACAACAACATCTCCATTACAATATGCCAATTCTCCTAGGTCAGGTACAAACATGATGAACGCACCATCTCCTCAGCAACATACCCCTCAGCAGCTGCAGCAGCAGCAGCAACAACAACAGCAGCAGCAGCAGCAGCAGCCAAGGCAGAAACTGATGCAACTACCTCAGCATCAGCAGCAACAATTCCTTGCACAGCAACAGTTCAGGCAATCTGCGATGCAAGGACTGGGACAGGTGAGGAATAATACTACAATATATGAATTTGAAGTGGTTGCATCTTTTAGTTGATTCAATAAACAATACTGAATTGCTAGTTATGTTTACGCTTCCAGTGTTCCATCCAAAGTTGAGGCTGTTTATGGAAGTTTGGACATAATTTCTTGCACTAGAACATGCTTAATTATATGTATGTTTGTAAATGAACTTTCACACCAACTTTGGTTCTATTTAGGATAAAATTTAAATTTTGGAGATCTAACAGGTTTTCAGGACTTAGTGGAGGTAAGAAAATCCTTGTATTGAAAATGGGTGAAACAAATGATGTAAACTATTTTGAGAATGAAAAGGAAAAATCTTCTCCCTTGGTATCTGCCTCCGTCTTGTATCACACAATCTGTTCCAGAGCCTTGAATTTTGTCTTATGTTAATCTCTCCGAATGCTTTCCTTCTTAAGAAGTTCTGCTCTAGCATTTGAGTAGGACTTATATAAGTCTGTGTTGAAATTGATAATGTTTGTTGCTAGATGATTTTCATTACTAACCATTTGACTGTCATATTTCTTATGCAGAACCAGCTGCCTCAGCTGCATGATTTGCAGGGCCAGGCTCAGCAGAAGTTTCAGTCGGTAAATTTTCAACAAGCTGCATTTTTCCTTAGTTATGTGAAAACTTATAGACACATGCACACACGCGCGTGCACACACCCCCACATACATTGACATTTAAAACTTGTATGCCTTCGTATATCTAAGCTTGTCATTATTAATGGTGTCTTTGATACCAAAGTCTTCCAAGAAATTTGGGGTCCATTTGGATGGAGGAAAGGAGAGGATAAGTGGTGAGGGGTTCCTCTTTTCCTTGTTTGGATGTACTCCTCTCTTACACATTGTTTGGATGGAAAGAAAAAAGAGGAAAAGGAAAGATGAAGAGAGAAAGGATTGCATTTCCTTGATTTGGTTGACATGAGAGAAAGGAAATTAGGATGATGTGGAAGGAAACATTTTCCATGGGGCCCACACTTTTGCTGTCTTCCCAATTTGGACTGAAAGAGAGGGGAAGGGAGAGAGAGTTTGAGGTGATTTTTAACTTTTTTATTTTAAAATTACCAACGTGCGCATATGTTCTTCTTACAAGTCATATATTTAAAGTTTTAAAAGTAAAAACATTTATTTTCCTTTCTGTTCTCTTTGAAATCTAAACAAGGGAAATAATTTGTTTCCTTTATTTTCCTTCCTACATCCAAACTCACATGGAGAAAGATTTTTTCTTTTTTCCTTTCCTTTCACTTTCCCTTCCCTTGGTATTTTCTTTTCTCTTTGCTTTGCCTAGGTGCAACCAAACATAGTGTTAGTGTAAACAAGTGAATTTGAGGGGGATTTGAAGAAGTACTGTCCCCTTCAAGCTCATGTTTTCAAATTCCCCAAATTGGGGGAGTTTAAATTAAAAGGGAGAGGATACCAGGTTTAATGAGTTTTCTTCGGTTCGTTTTAAAATTTTTTATAAGTAAGTCTTCTATAGTTATCTTTATATACTTAAAACTGTTTATTAAAGTTTCAACAATGACTTGGCAAAACAACTTATCAAAAAAAAAAAAAAAGACTTGGCAAACCTATATCACATATTTCTCTATATTGTCAATTTACGTGGTCACCATTTAAGCCAGTTTTCTCCCCAGTTACATGGTCAACATCAGATGCAATTTTCTCAGTCGATGGGGCACCAACAATTTCAGGTCGACAGTTGCCCTCAGGACATGTTCAGCATGGCATTGGTCAAAGTCAACTCAACCAGGGAAATCAGATGAATCGCCATTTAAGCCAGTTTTCTAGTACTGCTAATAGTGCATTATTTAATGCAGCTCAGGCGACATCAAATGCTCAAATGGTAAGATATACAAGTCCATTGATTCACTTTCTATTTTTTTTTTCCTTTTCATGCTCTTTAATATTAGTTAATTGCAATAATCTGGAACTCCAGGCGATTCTTTGGATTAATATAACTAACCGAGGGCCTGAGGCTGTTTCACACCCCCCCCCCCCCCCCCCCCCCAAGCCCCCTCCTGCTGTTGATTAAATCTTAAGTTGCTTGCATTTTTTATTTTCTGCTTTAACTATATCCAGCTTCTGTACAGACAAAGAACATTTTGTGAACTGTGTGTTTCTTTCATGATGGTTGCATCTGTATTAATAAATCTTGTGTTGCTTGTTCTGTTACTAGATAGTGTAAAGCTCTAACTGTATTTTGCTTTTCAGATTCTTTGACACATTCAGGAGTTCATTGAGTTTATATTTGACTTTAAAGTGATGTTTCTGGTTTAGCAGAACTATTATCAGATTTGACTCTGTTTCATTCGGTCAGCTTTATAGTACAAATGCCCAATTCAGATCTGGACTGTAGGTTGATATTCTTTAAATGTGAAGTATAAATGTTTATCCTGCTATATTTATGCTTGGGTTATTTCTTTTAACACCCCCTTGTGCAGTAAGGAGAACTTGTAGCCAGTTTGGGTGGAGGGGGAGTAGAGGAGAGTTGGCAGGAAATTGGCCATTAGATCTAGGTTGCTCTCTCTCTCTTTTCTCTCTGAGATAGTTGCTCTTGGTATTTTAGCATTCCCATGGGGGGGGTCCGTAGTTTCTTCCTTGAATCCAAACATTTTCAGTTTGTTCTAGAGGAAGGGGGTCGTTTCTTCAGGTTACAGATTTTTGAGAGGGCCAAATTCTGTATGAGATCAGTCTTTTTGGGCAAGAACGCAACTTTTTGGTTGATGTCTAACATAGAACACATAGTTGTTGGGGTGAGTCCCAAACAGTTTTTTATTCTTAGAGAAGGAGATACAGCCTTTACTCTTCAATGGAGCTCCAATTCCTCTGGCCAGTTCCTGTTGTTGACTGAGCTCAAAACAGGTGGGGCTAGGAGGTCCATTGTTATACCGGAAGGAAAGGAGAGATATGGCTGGAGGGTCTTTGGTCTTGAACTTAGGAAAGTACTGAATCCCTCTCATTATGCAGTGGGAGCTGATGGTCCCAAATTTATTCCTCAGGGGCGGAGGTGCAACTTGGAGGTTCATCAGTCTAGAACCTTTGCTGAAGTTGTCCAAGGTCTTCATGGAAGTACAGAGGATTTAAAGAAACCCAAGCCCTTAGGATTTTCAGGCAAGGGAAAGACAACACATAAAGGAGAGGAGAAAATGGGGGAGAAGTTGAGAATCACTGATAGAAAAATAGGGGCTCCTCCGGTGAGGATTTCTGAAAAAATGGAGGGGATGGGAGGGGCTGGGAGGGACAGCTATAGGCATGAGGTGGCAGAGGGTTGTGGGCATTCTTTGGCAGTCAGTTTGAATTCAAAAACCCATGACAAGAGGAAGAAGAGTGACGTTGGGAGTGCTGGCTGGGCAGGGAGAAGTCTTGTCGTGGAAGTGGATGTGACAGGTAGGAGACGGGTTTCCTGGGAGAGAAAGAGCAGAAAAAGGAAGTGGATCAGGGAAGCTCCTCGGGCAGCTGGTAAGGAGAGAGCATCTGATCTTCCTAAATCCCTTTTATGGGTTCCTAAAGGTCCCAAAAGGGCTGCTAAGCCACTCGTGGGCCTTGGTTCAAGCCCAGTCCTGACTGTCCAAAATTTGGGTCTTTCTAAACACATCTTCTCTGGCCCAAGTACTTTTGAAGTTGGAGAAGGGTCTTTGGGGGGTGTAGGTGGCCCAGCCCAGGCTTCATTTTTGGGTGTGGATAGAACTGGAGTCACGGACTGGTGCTCAGGGCTCACCGTTGAAGCCGAGGAGCCTTCTGTCGCTGGTGGTTGCTCCGGCGAGCTATCGGCGCCGTCGGATCTGCCTGGGGATCCTGCCGGTAGCTCCGACGAACCTCTCCAGGGCGTGGGTGACGCCGTTAGCCTTCCCGGCGAGGTCGCGGCCTCTCTGGGTAAGGCCGGCGACCCCTCCGTCGCCGGAAAATGTGCGATTGGGTCGCCGGTCTACCTGGGAATGTCCGGCGACCTCTTCTCCGCCGGTCCTAGCTCCGGTGAGCTTATGGAGGTGCCGGGTAAGGCAGATTTGAAGTTTTTGGGGCTGTCTGTTGAGCTTTTTTTATCTACTTTGCTTCTGAGCTTTATGAAGGCTGGATTTGTGTTCCGGGGAGAACAAGAAAGGGGTTCTGGTGGTCTGGTCAGTATCACGGCCCTTGATTCTGAACATTCCAGTCTTGCGGAGTCACCTTTGAAGGATGTGTGTGCTGTTTCTGGGACAAGTGTTTTAGGGGAGGAAGATTGGTCCATGCTAGACAAAGTTTTGGGTGGAGAGGATAGCTCACCTGTCCCTTTGATGGCCATTAATCCCTCTGGGTTACAACTGTCTGCCGAGTCGAATGGTGATATCGAGGCAGTGGGGTGTGTGAATACGTCGGATACTTCAAGATGGGTGCAGAAAAAACTTCCTGGATTCAGTAAATTGGTGGGGCTGCCTTTGAATCGACATGAGAGGTTATGTATCGATTTATTACAAAAGATTGAGAAGGAGACGGAGGCCGCTAAAGCGTTGAACCGGAAAGCTACTCTCTCTAGAAAAGCTTCTAGCTTTAAGGACAGAGGAAAGAGAGAGTTGAGGAACCTGCTATCTTTGGTTAATTATGATAGTCGGTAGTGTGGTGTCGGTTGAGCTATCTTACAGCTGGGGTATCATTTTTTCATGAATTTAAAAATTCTTTCTTGGAATGTTAGGGGTTTGAATGATCGTCGGAAACGTTCAATAGTTAAAAATTTATTGCATGGTTGGAAGTGCGATGTTATTTGCCTTCAAGAGACTAAGCTCACTGGCATGGATAGACAGATGGTGGGGAGTGTGTGGAGCTGCCCCTATGTGGATTGGGTGGCCTTGGATGCTGTCCAATCAGCCGGTGGGATTTTGCTGATGTGGGATAGGAGGGTCCTAGAGAGGTCGGAAGTTTTGGTGGGTTCTTTCTCTGTGTCTGCCCGGTGGCAAGGGGTGGGAGATGGCTTCAATTGGGCGTGCTCCGGGGTTTATGGCCCTATTGATAACAATGAGAGGGGGTTTATGTGGGATGAATTGGTTGGTGTGCAGCAATATTGGAATGTTCCTTGGTGTTGTATTGGGGACTTCAATATTGTTCGTTTCCCTAGCGAGAGATTGGGTAATTCTCGTCTCACTCCGGCTATGGATCTTTTTTCGGAGTTCATCGGGGACCTTAATTTGTCGGATTTGCCTTTGGAGGGAGGGAGCTATACTTGGTCTAGAGGGTCAGTTCGGCCTTCGATGTCTAGGATAGACAGAGTTTTGGTGTCCCAGGATTGGGAAGAGCATTTTCCGGATGTGACACAACGGATTTTACCTCGCCTTGTTTCTGATCATTCCCCTATTCTAGTGGAGGTGGGGGGAATGGCAAGGGGGAAAAGTCCGTTTAGGTTTGAAAATATGTGGCTTAAGTCGGATGGCTTTATTGATAGAGTTCAGACGTGGTGGAATCGCCATTCTTTCTCTGGCACTCCCAGTTTTGTGTTTGCCAAGAAGATGAAGGCATTGAAAGAGGACATTATTCAGTGGAATCGAGTGGAGTTCGGTCATGTTGGTCGCAAAAAGGCTCAATTATTAGAGACTTTGAAATCTCTAGACGCCAAGGAAGGGGAGTTCGGTCTCTCTGATGCAGAGGCTTGTGAGAGAGAGTCGGCGAGATGTGAAGTTGAGAATCTTATCTCTTTGGAAGAAACATCTTGGAGACAGAAGTCTAGGATGTTATGGATTAAGGAAGGAGATAATAACACTAAATTCTTCCATAAGATGGCTAATTCCCGGAGGAGGTTTAACCACCTGAGCGCTTTGGAGGTGGATGGGGTTCTTTATGAGGAGGAATCTGGGTTGGCGGCTCAGGTTGTAAACTTTTATAAAAATCTGTACAAAGAGTCGGAAGAGTGGAGGCCGTTTGTGGAAGGTCTGGAGTTTGATCAGATAGATGAGTCAGAGAGGGGTTGGCTTGAAAGGAGGTTCGAAAAGGAGGAGATTCTTTTAGCTCTTCATGAGTTGGCAGGAGACAAAGCTCCGGGTCCGGACGGTTTCTCTATGGCTTTTTTTCACCATTGCTGGAGAGTGGTGGAAAGGGATGTTCTAGCAGTTTTTGAGGAGTTTTTCAGCCACTGTAAGTTTGAGAAATCTTTGAATGCTACTTTTTTAGCTCTTATTCCCAAGAAAAACGATGCCTCCAATATTCGTGATTTTAGGCCTATCAGTCTGGTGGGGAGTTTATACAAGATTTTGTCGAAGGTTTTGGCAAATAGGTTGAAGCAGGTTATAGATCAGCTGATTTCTGAGTCTCAGAATGGTTTTGTGGGTGGTAGGCAGATTCTTGACTCAGTCCTTATTGCTAATGAATGTGTTGATAGCCGTGTGAAGAGCAAGATTCCGGGGATCATCTGTAAGCTTGACATTGAGAAAGCTTATGATCATGTGAATTGGGAGGCTCTTCTAGATCTTCTGAAGAGAATGGGCTTTGGAGAGAAATGGTGTAGATGGATTCGCACTTGTATCTCTACTGTCCAGTTTTCTATCTTGATTAATGGGTCGCCAGCTGATTTTTTTGGGAGTTCGAGGGGTCTAAGACAAGGGGACCCGCTATCTCCGTTATTGTTCTTGGTCATGATGGAGGTCTTGAGTAGAATGTTGAAAAGAATAGAAGGTGCTGGTTTGATCAGGGGTTTCCAAGCTGTTGGTAGCCGAGGTGTTGGAGAATGTGTCTCGCATCTTCTGTTTGCGGACGACACTATTCTTTTTTGTGATGCGGATGCGGAACAGATCCTTCATGTGCGGATGCTCCTTCTTTGTTTTCAGGCTGTGACAGGTTTGAAGGTCAATGTCTTGAAGACTGAGTTGGTTCCTGTAGGAGTGGTTGATAATGTTCATGCTTTGGCAGAGATTCTAGGTTGTCGGATTGGGTCATTGCCTATGACTTATCTCGGTATGCCGCTGGGGGCCTCCCATAAGTCCCCTTCTATTTGGAATCCTATTTTGGAGAAATTCCACAGGAAATTGGCCGGGTGGAAGAGGTTGTATTTATCTAAAGGTGGTAGATTGACGTTGATTAAGAGTACGCTCTCTAGTCTTCCTACTTACTTTTTATCTCTTTTTACCATTCCTTCGCATGTGGCTAATAAGCTTGAAAAGATTCAGAGGGATTTCTTGTGGGGGGATTCGAAGCTTCATCTGGTGGGGTGGGATAAGGTGTGTGCTCCTAAGGTTAATGGGGGTTTGGGCATAAGGAAGATAACTACGTTTAATAAGGCTTTGCTAGGGAAATGGTTATGGCGGTTTGGGGTTGAGGAGACTCGTCTTTGGCGGAGGGTAGTAGCCTTGAAGTTTGGAGAAGAGTGGGGGGGTTGGACGTCCAAATTAGGCAGGGGTGGTTACGGATGTGGTTTATGGAGAAGTATCCGAAAAGGTTGGGAGGAGTTTAGCAAACACATTCGGTTTGAGGTAGGGATGGGGGATAGGGTGAGGTTTTGGATGGATCAGTGGTGTGGGGACTTATCTCTCCACCTTTCCTTTCCGGTTGTGTATGGGATTGCTATCAATAGGGAGGCTTCTGTTGCTTCGTCTCTCGAGCGGATGGGGACCGAGGCCCGAAGGAGTTGGAAGGTGCTTCTTCTTAGAAACCCGAACGATTGGGAGTCGGGAGATGTGGATGATTTCCTTCATATCCTGGGTGAAAATTTACCTCTGGCTGAGCAAAGAGATCGTATGATTTGGAAGCTTTCAAAGAAGGGGGTGTTCGATGTTCGCTCGTTCTATGATAAGCTTCGTTGTCCCTTGCCTATTATTTTCCCTTGGAAAGGTGTTTGGAAGGTTAAGGCCCCGGTGTATGTCTCTTTCTTTGTTTGGTCTGCAGCTTGGGAGAAGATTCTTACAGGGGACATTCTTCGGTGTAGAGGCTTTGCTTTTGTTGACTGGTGTATCTTGTGTCGGAGTAATGGGGATTCGGCGAACCACTTGCTTCTTCATTGTGGAAAAACTTTTAAGTTGTGGAGCTTGGTTTTCAGATCTTTTGGGATTTCTTGGGTTTTGCCTAGATCGATTGTTGACACTCTTTGCGGCTGGTGGAACTGGCTCGGAAATCACTCTTCTAGGGTTTGGAATCTAGCTCCGTTGTGCCTTATGTGGTGCATTTGGAGGGAACGTAATTGGCGCACTTTTGAGGATAGGGACAAAACCGATGATCAGATGCTTGCTTACTTTAGTGGCACTCTTTTTGATTGGTCTAGGACTTGGGGACTCACCTCTAGTGATTCTATCCCTATGTTCCTTAGTTCTCTTCTTTGTGATTAGTCTTGGCTGGTTTTTTTATGTCTTTGTTTTCTGTTTTTCTCTTTTCTTCTCTTTTTCCTTTTTGTTCCCCTCTCTGTATCCTTTGTGTTGTCTTTGCTCTCTTGAGCTTCTTTAATATAATTTTCTTACTTATCAAAAAAAAAATATTTATGCTTGGGTCAATATGGTGCACCTACATTCCTATGGATCCTGCTATATTCTGCAAGAGGTCTATTTCTTATTAAAGAGATTATCTTAGAGTCTATAGATAATCTTTGCAGACTTTTTGTACTCCATCCCATGTTACTTGTCCTTTCTTTTGGGATGTACTATGTGATTTTCCTAAATTACCCTTGTTTAATGACGTATCCTTTAAATTTTTGGGGTTAGGTTGGGAAAGTGATTGCTATTTGAATGTGAAGTTAATCTCCTTGAAATGTTGAGTTCATGAGAATACTTTTTTTTTTGGGGGGGGGGGGGGGGGGGGGGGGAGATTAAGTGTTTACTAATTGGGTCTAAATCTTCTTATCCAGAAAAACTGGGAGCTGATACATACCTTACTTCAGGGAGAGGATAAAGTAACACCCTATCATAACTTTGGAATAAAATAGTTTACATGCAAGCAGCACTATGCATTTGGTGATGGGCTGGCATGGAGAGCCTTCTTTTAATGTCTCATGTGGTGCATTTGGTTGGAGAGAAACAAGGGGGATTTGAAGGTTTAGAGAAGTCCATAGGACAAATGAAATCAATTTGAATTTTCTTAAAGTTTCATTCAGATGGGTGTGATATCTTTCTCAGACTTTTTAGATATTCCCAATTTTGTTTGCTGTACTCTTTCTATTTTTCTATTTTTGGGGTGATCTCACTTGTATTCTACCTGTTGTACTTGGCATAATTGCCCCCACTCTCTCCCGAGAAGTGATATATTGACATTTGATCTCTAGTATGTTGATTAGTGGTTTTTCCTATTGGGTTTTTTGTTCTTTATTTTGGGTTGGTGAAGCATGTTTTGTACATCACTCATAGTTTCAGCTCTTGTTCATTATTTATAATGTGCATTTGTATTTCTTGCTGTTTCCTAGTTATATTTGTTTGTTCCCTTTCGTTGAAGTTAGTTTCTTGTATCCTTTGTGACATTATATTTGATACTTGGTCAATTTGCTTGTCTTGTTTCAGATTCCAAACATGTCAGCCACGATGCCATCACAATCACTTCTACCACGAATGCAGGTCTGCTGTCAATGTTCTTTGCCAATGTTATTTCCCTTTTATTTTATTAATTTGCCAATATTGGATTGATAAGCATGTCTTCATCAAATTGAACGTTTATTGAATTCCATTTGACTCAAGGGTTTGGCATATTTTTACACTCTAAACTCCATAAATTTAAACAGAGCAAAATTTTGGGCCAAAGCTGCTTGATCTAAAATTGGATTGGAAAGGATTGATGTTAAGTTGTTAACTCAATGTGCTGATAGAAGAATGTAATTTTAACAGTTCAAGGTCATTAGGTTACCGCAAACAGTCACTCAAGGAACTAATGATGTTGCAAATGTTAGTTGTCATCCTGATTTGCAAGCAGAAATACGATATAATTTTACTTAATATATAATAAGCTTATGCATTCTTGCTAATCCAGAAAAGAATAACTTCATTTTATGTAATTAGAGATTGGTATGGCAATTTTGATTTCATGTATAAGTATACATTCAATCTTCTTTTCTTCCTTGATGCTTGCATGCAGCTCAATTTTTTTAAAAAGTAATTTCAAGTGTACGAGACTGAGTTGCTTTCTTTTACGATGCTTGCTGTATAATTGTTCATGATAGTTGTTCTTAATTTATGTTTGTTTTTGCATTGTATTGTTATATTACCATTTGATGGTATTGTGATTACCTTTTCTGTTTAAATTACTTCTCAGTTTGGATTATCTGCTTGCTGCATAATTGTTCATGATTGTTCTTAATTTATTTGTGTTTTTGCATTATATTGTTTTATATTACCATTTGATGTATTGTGATTACTTCTGTTTAAATTACTTCTCAGTTTGGATTATCTGGTAGCAACCCCCAACGAAGTCATGCTTCACAAATTTTGGGTGATCAGAGTTAAGAATTCTGTCCTCTTGTTTCTATGTGAAATATGGTGTGTATTTGGATATGGACTCAATATGCTAAACTGCATCTCGGACTTTTTCTTGCAGTGTTTAATATGGGAGCAGCAAATCCCAGTGGCATGATGCCTACACAGCAACAGCAGCAACAACAGCTACATGGTTCACAAAGTGCATTTGGAAACATGACAACAAATGCTCAGAATCTACAACCTGGTATGGTAGGACTTCAGAACACATCACAGAATCTTCCCAATTATGCGCAACAGAGACAGCAAAATCCACAGTGATACAATAATGCCATCTAATTCTAAATTACCAAAAACTCACCTGATTCTAATATATTATTGTTTACGAATTTATTTCCAAACCATTTTTTGTAGATAACAATGCTGTTTGTACTGGAAATTGAATATGTTGGGTAATATCTCAACTGTTTTGGTTGGACTTTGGTGTAGGTACAGAGTGGGTTGTAATTTTCATCTTTTTGCGTGAAAACTTGTACATATTGTCCAGTTTTTACTTTATAGTTTAAAAATATTCTTTTCAATGGCATTGGACATAGTTTCCATTTACTTTTGAGCTATCTCACTCTCGATCTTTCATGTTATTCCACTTCATGGTGGTTGGTCTTTGTGGCAAAAAAACTATGCCTTTCTTGTCCAAAGTCCAGTGTTTGCTGATGGTATGCTTGATTATTTGTAGTCCTTAATTTTCTTGCAACACATCAAATTCAGTCTTATATTGCGTATGTTTTATTGAATTGAGAAGGCTATGTTTATTTGTGCATCAGAATGTAAACCTTAAAGTTCTGTTTCATTTACTACATCAGAATCTTCAGTTGAAAGCAGGTTAGGGTTATTATATGTCACCCCTTCCCTTAATGTGTGCACCAGATACTGGATATTGTAACAATTTTCAACTTTATTTATTTTTCGCTTTTAATGCTCTTGTTCGTGCTAGCTGTTACCTGGAACTTACCACTAAAGTTCGAGGTTCTATCACTGCTTTAGAGTGCAGTGAACCAAGATGAATTTTTATTTCAAATCATATTAAGAAACACATTTGCATGCATAAAAGTAATCAAAGATAAAATATCACTGGCTGTAGGATTTGCTACATTAACTTCTTGTGAGGCCAAAATTTTACTGAACTCTACTATTAGAGTATGCATTCTCTCCATGTCTCTCTATCTGTGCCAAAATCCAAAAATTTCCCCACTTTATTTGCCTGCCTTTTTCTGTTCAAATTCTTGCTTATATCAAGTTGATCTAAGAATGGTTATCTATGTCGTTTTCAATTTTTTTTTTCTTGTATTTCATAAAGAAAAAATGCTAGTTTGAGATTTATGCTTGGATTTTTTCCCAGTAGGTAAACCGACATTCTGATGTTATAACTTAACCAAATCTCACTGACAGTTTACCAGAAAGTTGGAAATGCATAAGGGTTGTTTTAACTTTGAAACTCATATGATTGCTTACGTCTTCGTATAAGGATAAGAAATTTGGGAAATGTGTAATGTTCAGTGAAAAAGGTAATCTTGAATATGGATATTTATTGCAAATATTTTTTAGAAAATTGAAGAATAGTTTCGAGAGAGAAAGCTATGCTTGCAAAGAAATGGGTATAATCATTGAGTTCAACATTATAAGGTGTTTTTATACAGACAGTTACATCTGTGAATAGATTGAGAACCAAAAGAAACGAAAAGAGACATGTATTGTTAAGGTTTCTTTTTTGTTATGAGAAAGTATGATACTTTGATATAATGTTTAAACTGGGATGTTTCAAGAATTTCTTCACCCATTGACTTGTGCTAGCTATAGTTCAGGTGGCAGAGATCCCCAAAAATTGTGATGGAATCATTTGAGGTCTGTCCAAAGACAAAAACAGAACGGAAAATAGTGAAAAAGAAACAATACATGACTTGTAATGGGTTAGAAGATATGTTAACAATGAGGTGAAGTCACTGCTCTATAATCTTAGGGAGGAGCTCTGCATTGTTGACTGCTTCCAGGTTTTCAGCAAAATTGTGTTGCATTTGTAAAATTCAGAGAATTCTGGAACAGCAAGAGCAGCACTTCTGTATAAACCATTCTAGTCTGTTTCCAAATGAAAAATACAAATATTTTGTTAATAAATATTAAGATTTAGTACCTTATATGAGGAAAATTATTAGCTATTCTAAAAACAAGCTACCTAATATAAAATTAACTTTTTTACATAACTTTCTAAGCTTGTTTTATTTTCATATTAGGTGTTCTATTTTTAGAAGTCTTTTAGTTTTTGACACAACTTGTTGAAGCAATCGATTATAAGTGATAAACAATAATTTTTACATTGTTGAAGTAGTAGATTATTAGTGATAAACAATAACTTTCACATTATTTTTTTTTTCCTTCACTATTCACATTCAATCATATTAAAATGGACAAACTTTCTTTTGTTTTTATTAGTGTTGGGGTTATCACCTCAAATGTACTTTGGGATTACTTATATCGACCTGTGTATAGGGGAAGGTTTCCTTTTCTGTTGGATCTGGTGGCCTACATTGATTTGACTGTTTGGTAAATGCTTTGGATGTTCAAACTGAACCTCAATTTTAAAGTGAAAGAAACTGAAAGACCTACCAGTCAAAAGCTTCCCTCAGTCAATGGGGAACCTTTGTTTTGTGGAAGACAGGGTAAATAGATTTATGGCCATGGAAATGAAGGAGATACCTGGTCATCTAATTCCTAATGAAGTAGTGGACAGTGACTAGAAATTTTAATGGTGATAAGGGGGTCTTAAGTTGAAATTAAAGATGACATTGAAATGTTATGCAAAAAACCACAGGATTCAATCACATTTCTACAAATAATTGTTTCATCACAAAAATAAAATGCAATTTGAAACATTGATTAGTGAAGAAGGGCTTACAAGTCTTTAAGGCAAGAACTCCTAGAATCCAAATCCTCCGGCTTTCGTTGACGATCCAATGAGAATGCCAATGGCACACTAGGACTAAGCAATCTTTCATGCAAAAGAGGGAGATTCTCAGCTGATGTGTGGCTTGAAGGTTGTGGCGAGAATGGTGGCGAAGGAGATGGTGATGGAGAAAAGTTGTATTTTTGGTTGCCTGGTCCTACACTAATGGGAAGAGGTGAGGGAGGTGTTGGAGGTGATGATGTTGGAGAAGGATTACCATCCTTGATTTCCTCCATTGGAACTTGACAAATAAAAATAGAAACATATGCACACCTATTTCTCTTGAAAGATATGGTAGCTATGTGTGTTTTAGGACATAGTCTTCTGCAAAAGTACTTTCCCGGGAGTTTTTTTTTGTTTGATTGAATCTTAGGTATAAACCTAACGGTCATGTGCCAACCCGTCAGCTGCTTCTCATTCTTTGATTGGGAAACACATGCCCATCTTCCCAGCTTCTCATTCTTTGATTAGGGTCTTCTTTTTATGATTTGACCAAGCAGTATACCATTTCTTTTTCTGTCTTTCTTTTATTAATTCTAATTCTACACCATTCTCCAATACTTTTTCTTCAACATTCACAACTTGTCATATTAGAGTTATAGAGTTTTTAATGCTGAGACAATAATTTTTACATCCTATTGAGATCTGTGTCAAATTGTTGATTTTCATAATGGCTCGTTATACATTATCTTATTATAATACCATTCACAACTTACCATCTCAAGTAAAAAATAGTACGAAAAAAAATTGTGTATCTAGATTTAAAAAGGTTAAGTACTCACTGTTTTTGGACAAAATTCTGTTAAACATTTATTTATTTATATATTTTAAATATGTTCTTTTGCCTGTGAAAATATGATTGAAAATAACATGCTGGTACCATATTACTACAAGTTTTATTTATTTATTTGTTTGTTACTTTTATAATGGCTATGGGTCTATGGCACAGAGATGGGGCAAGTGTTGTTTACATATATTTATATATTGGTGAACAGTGTTGTAGTCATTCTAGAAGGTAGACTCGGATCCAAAATTCAGGTATGTCTAACTGTGTACACAACTGCACTGTCTGCACATTAGCGTGGAAGCTTTTGTTAGAATTAATGTATAGGAGAAAGTACGATTCCATTTGATATGATTTTTATATGACATATTCTTTCTAGCTTGGCCAAGCAAGAAAGACAACAAAGAAAACTGAGCTATATATAAAAAAAAAAAAAATACAATTAGAAATCTTCTTTTCAAAAGTAAGAACTTCAAACACCCAAGAAATCCTCCAAACAAGAAAAAGTAATTTCCCCATGGGAAACTCGTGTCCATCTAATATAATGCTTCTCAAATAATTTGACCAAGTCCTCTCTATACACTGCTGGACACAGTCTTTCCCTTAAAAAATACTCAAAAAGTTTTTCATTTTAACTTATAATTACTATGAAAGACCTCATCTTATTTTTTTCATTCTGCTATAGTTGGATACACTATTTTGTTGCCATCGAGTTTATTGTGTCACTTCGTTGATATTTTATTGTTGGAACAAGAATTATATATATTGACCAGAAGAGCCATTCCACCTTATTACATTTTTTTAAAACTAGATGTTTAATGTGTTGACTTATCATTAGATGTGTATTATTTTGCTTTGATCTAACACTAGATTCACATTACCTTAAGTCTCTTATTGTCGAGTAAGAGATCTAGGGTTTGATTTTCCGTTTATACCAAAATCAATTGGTGTTTTAGTTTAATGATAAAGAACAATTATCAAGAGTAAACACTTAGGTTCCCTAAATTGAAGAGGAAAATGCCTAATGGGTCAAAAAATGAGTTAGTTTATTAGCTAACATTGAAAGTTTAATATTCAGTTTTAGTCTATAACATTTTGGGTCAAAATAACCTTTCAGCTTAAATTTTTTTTTTTTCCTTTCTAGTTTTTAAATGTCACACCAACACAATAATTACACTGTGCAATTATTGCATCAAATTCAAATCCTTTTGGGTTGTAGGTGAATTCAGTGTTTTGCATCCTTTTTCACACCAACCGATTGTGATATCTAGATAAGCATCACTTTGTTTACCTGATAGAGAAAAGAAAATGTTGAATTCACTTTACACACATCAAAATTAGCATCACCATTATAAATCAGTTTCTCGATTTTCCAAGCCTGTAATCTTTAACATCAATTATATAACAATATCAATTATATAACAATGTCAATGTATCGCTTCCCTTTCAGTTCGTCACATTTTTATCATTAACCCACCCAAAATCAATATTTTTATTCTCAAATTGTGTTGTTTTTGTGTTGATTAATGGTAAAATTGTAATAGAAATTGAAGTAAATGACACCTTCCGTCACCTTCCCCCTACGCATATATTTGCTCCAATACATTTTAGCCTATTAATCACCATGCTCATAAATAATAAAGGAGCCTCTATCCTTTTATTACGACTCTCTCTTTGCTTCCCAACACTAAGTTTTGATGGAATGCATAAATCTTATCTTTTAGCCAAAAAAAGGAGTACAATCTACTTATTCGCCTCTTAGGTTACTAGCACATTTGAAAAAGAAGACATTTGGAAGGAAGATAATAAGAAAGTCAAACTCAACAATCGCCTTCCTTCAAGATTCACACTCCTTGGCAGAATGAAACTTAGTTGGAAAAACTGAAAACTAGGCTATGACCTTTGATTGCTCAGTTGCTTCTGATCAGATGGCCTAGCTCCTCAATCCATATTGATTTCTTTCAAGACCAAGCGTTCTACCACCTGAGCCGACCTATGAAAGGGCTTCATGAACTACTCAACAGAACTAGACACGCAAAATAGGCCAACCAACCTTAAGGTAGAAGAGATTCTGATTTCTTTGTACAAACATTAATGAGCTTTTGCTAATTGAAAGTAGCAAAACATCATGTAAATTACATGATGGTCTTAATGTATATAACGAAGTGGCGTCCGAGTCTTTTACTAGGTAACTTGTTTTTAGAATAGCTAATAATTTTCCTCATATAAGGTACTAAATCTTAATATTTATTAACGAAATATTTTTATTTTTCATTTGGAAACAGACTAGAATGGTTTATACAGAAGTGCTGCGCTTGCTGTTCCAGAATTCTCTGAATTTTACAAATGCAACACAATTTTGCTGAGAATCTGGAAGCAGTCAACAATGCAGAGCTCCTCCCTAAGATTATAGAGCAGTGACTTCACCTCATTGCTAACATATCTTCTAACCCATTACAAGTCATGTATTGTTTCTTTTTCATTTCTTTTTTTTCGTTCTGTTTTTGTCTTTGGACAGACCTCAAATGATTCTATCACAATTTTTGGGGATCTCTGCCACCTGAACCATACCTAGCACAAGTCAATGGGTGAAGAAATTCTTGAAATATCCCAATTTAAACATTATATCAAAGTATCAAACTTTTTCATAACAAAAAAGAAACCTTAACAATACATGCCTCTTTTCGTTTCTTTTGGTTCTCAATCTATTCACAGATGTAACGGTCTGTATAAAAACACCTTATAATGTTGAGATCAATGATTATACCGATTTCTTTGCAAGCATAGCTTTCTCTCTTGAAACCATTCTTCAATTTTTTTAAAAAGATTTGCAATAAATATCCATATTCAAGTTTACCTTTTTCACTGAAAATTACATATTCCCAAATTTCTTCACCCAACATGAAGACGTAAGCAATCATATGAGATATGGCGAGAATGCATAATCTAATAGTGGAGTACAGTAAAATCTTGGTCTCACAAGAAGTTAATGTAGCAAATCCTACACCCATTGATATTTTATCTTTGATTACTTATATGCATGCCAATGTGTTTCTTAATATGATTTGACATAAAAATCCCTCTTGGTTCACTGCACTCTAAAGCAGTGATAGAACCTCAAACTTTAGTGGTAAGTTCCAGGTAACAGCTAGTACGAACAAGAGCATTAAAAGCGAAAAATAAATAAAGTTGACAATTGTTACAATATCCAGTATCTGATGCACACATTAAGGGAAGGGGACATATAATAACCCTAACCTGCTCTCAACTGAAGAAAGTGGATGTAGTAAACGAAACAGTACTTTAAGGTTTATATTCTGATGCACAAATAAACATAGCCTTCTCAATTCATTAAAACATACGCAATATAAGACTGACTTTGATGTGTTGCAAGAAAATTAAGGACTACAAATAATCAAGCATACAATCAGCAAACCTGGACTTTGGACAAGAATGGCATAGTTTTTTGCCACAAAGACCAACCATGAAGTGGAATAACATGAAAGATCTAGAGTGAGATACCTCAAAAGTAAATGGAAACTATGTCCAATGCCATTGAAAAGAATATTTTTAAACTATTAAGTAAAAACTGGACAATATGTACAAGTTTTCACCCAAACAGATGAAAATTGCAACCCACTCTGTTCCTACACCAAAGTCCAACCAAAACAGTGGAGATATTCAATTACCAGAACAAACAGCATTGTTATCTACAAAAAATGGTTTGGAAATAAATTCGTAAACAATAATATATTAGAATCAGGTGAGTTTTTGGTAGATTAGAATTAGATGGCATTATTGTATCACTGTGGATTTTGCTGTCTCTGTTGCATTCCTTACCAATGAGATGTCAATTTGAATATAAAACAAGCTTAGAAAGTTATGCCAAAAAGTTAATTTTACTAGACTATTACATTCCTTACCAATGAGATGTTAACTTAAATCACATAAATTAAAAGGAAAGAAGAAGAATGAATTTGATTGAAAATTTGAAACCCTCGTAGAAAAAAAACATTTACCTTGCATATAAAAATCCTTCAATCTAAATCAAAAGTATTCAACCAAAAACAGGGAAGAAAGAGAAAATTGAATTGGATTAAAACCCTCAGACAAAAAGACTTCTAAACTCCATATATTGTTTTAAAGAATTGTTGGATACAATAAAATCAGGACCTATAACAAATGATCGCTCTTTACTATCATATCAAAAACCAGCCAAGAAAATGGGAGACATTGCATATCTTTTGTTCTGACATCTTTTTTTGGTGGTAACTCAAAAGGGGGATTTAAACCCAGCTTCTCCTCAATACAATAACTACGCAATGCTACTAAACGACAAGGCTCGTGGCCCATTCTAACATCAAATTTACACAGATAGAAACAGTAAAATGAAACAGTGCAAGCCAAAACAAATGGAACAAAAACCTATGACATTCAATCATCAAATAGATTGCAATCTAGACCTACATGCAGTTGGTATCTCAACCCCAACCCAATATGGATCTGAGGAAACAAAGATTCAACCCTCAAAAGTGGCAACAATTATTTTCCACTACATACAGTTTAACTGTAATTAGGCATATGGGCAAAGCCAAAATTAGTTGTTTTCCAGTCACAGAACAAGAGGAACAACTACTGGTCACCAAATAAGTTTGTCTAGAACAGCCTAATAAAATGATCTCACAACATAATGACTAACAATACCTAAACAAAAAACTAAGAACAACCGTACCCTGCTATGAATTAGCAAGCAATGAAGACAGGCACACCCTGAATACTCTAGTCTGAAATCACATACGTAGACAAAGCAAAACCTCATAAACAAGAGGCCTTATAAGTAGCTTGGAATCAGAAACTCATAGACATAAATAATCAAGCTCTCTTCATCAACCACCACTATCAATCCAATCCAAGAAAATACTAGTCAAAAACAGTAAATAAATATCTGGGAAAGGGACTCTTATGAATTCCATACAAATTGGATTCTTAAGGAAATGGAAAACATGAAAAGCCCTATAACTTCATCATCTTCGCAAATACTATGCTAAAGAAGCAATGACAAAAAACCAACAAAAACACCTCAGAATCCAAGCTTGGTACGGCGCCAGTGCCTGCGCTTTGCATTGTACCTGAAACAAAACAAACAAAACCAATAGAAACAGTTTAAACAGAGAATCAGAGACAAAAACTTAGAAAAAAAAAAAAAAAAACGAAGAAGTGGGAAATAGAAAGAACCTGATGGTGTTGTCAGTCCTCATGCGGATCCAGTGAGGGATAGGCCTATTCTGCCTCATCTTCTTCGCCAGCTTCTTCTTAATCATGAAGGTCTTGTGGGACGGCTAAACATACAGTAATAACAATTATTCATTCAGACCCATATCATAAAAGTTACTTAGTTTTCAAAAAATGCTAAGAGAGAGAGAGAGAGAGAGTACCATCTTTGGTGTTGGAGGTCGGCGCTGGGAAAGAGAGGAAGGAAACCCTGAATTTTGAAGAAGAAGATGATGGAAGTGAAACCCTAAATAGGATGAATATATGTTTCTGGGTGGGCCAGACAAAACTTCTAGGTCAGTTGCGCAAGCATTGTTCAAGGTCCAAAGTTTCGTTTTATATGATTAAAAAGGCCCAAGAAGATAGAACTACCAAGGTAGCTGAATGCAAAGACCCAATAACTTAAGGTTAATGGACGAGGGGGGCCATCCACAAAGGAGGACCCAAATTGGCAAGGAAATCATATTGGGCCCATGGGCTACTGACCCTATCCACCAGAATCAGCTGCCAAGTGATTCAAGGCTAAACAAGTAGTTTACACTCAGCTAATTATTGACTACTTCCAGAGTACATAAGTACGTACTCTCTCTTTTCACGTAATTGTGGATCGTACTAATTAAATTTATGGTGAGATTCAAAATTCATGTAAGAGAAAAAAGTACGCATTTATGGTATTCCTGAAGTATTTAATAATTTTCCGTTTATACTTATGCTTCCACAGAATATTCATAATCATATTTGATATTGATATTGATATTAGCCTTCTCCTTGTTGAAGCTCAAGATACCACCTCCAAGCTTCAATCCTCCCTGCTCAAATCCACAACATGATATTTTGCATTTGATAAAAATATTTTGGTCCTTTAAAACTTTAATATAATTTCTAATTAAAATTTTGGGCATTTTCCAGAAAATTAAGGGGGGAAATATAAAAAAAAAAAGAAAAAAAAGAAAGAGAAATGGAAAATTAGGATTACCTTAAGGTTTCCTTGAACTGAAAGTGAGGCAGTTGGAGAGGCCGAAGCTAGAGAGAGCATCGTCGAAGTCGAAGTCATCTGAATCAACAGTAATAAGACGATTAGATTTAGACAATACTTGGAAAAAAATTAATGCCCACAACCGAGCACTTCAACTATGAGAAGAAGAAGAAAATATGTGGATTTAATTAGAGAAATTTTGAGTGTGTGAAATGGTTGGAATAATCGAAGTTTGATGTGGAACTCACTGACACTCTGGGAGAAAATTGGCATATAACACCCATTTTCAAACATATTCGTTAGTTAGCATTGTTTTCAAACTAATTAGCAAACTAACATCTCGAGTTTTTTAGACTCGATTTCACTATAGCAACTCGAGTCTCACAAACTTGAGTTTTATGTGAACTCGACTCTTTAACACTCGATTTCCCTAAAACAAAAACAAAAACACGAAGATCAAAACAGAAACCACAACACCCGTGAGATCAAAGCAGAATCATGAAGCAACAACTCTAGTGAGATCAAATAGTAGCACGAAGCAACAAACCCAGGCTTCAGGTGACGGCTTGGACTGAACCCAGGTAGCGAACTTAGGCAGCTATCGGGATCGGGATCGGGATCGGGATGAGGTGGTGGTGTGTTTGTTGGGTTTGGTTTTGCAGGTTCCGATTGACGTGTTTGTTGGGTTTGGTTTTACAGGTTCCGATCAGTGCATTTGTTGGGTTTGGGTTTGGTCTTGTTGGTGAAGACCTGTGAAGGATTTGAAGGTGAGACCTAGAAGGATGCTATACAGTCCTATGAGAAATTGAAGGTGAGAGTGAGAGCTGAAACTCATGCGTGAGGAGCTGAAGTTGTTCGTGAATTTTGTTCTTTTAGTTTTGAGGAACTCTAGTTTTTAATACTCAATTTCCACTTGCCAGCACATGGAAATCGAGTTTCCAAGACTTGAGTTGCTACAGTGAACTTGAGTTTAAGAGACTCGAGATGTTAGTTTGCTAATGTAACACCCGCTTCACTTAAATATGAATAATCCACAGAATAACTATTCAAGTTATCCCTTTTTTTGTGTGTAGAATATCATAATATAAAATAATATCACTTCCAAAATTAAATAATTCATCAATTTCACTTTAGAAGCAAAAAAATTAAATTTAAGTGAGGCAGGTGTTACACTTATGTCTTTGTTTGACTAATGTTTAATGTTTTCCATATCAAACTATTATTTTATTGGTATTGACCTTTATAAGTGGAAAAATTGTTTATTTCTATAGTATGTTGTTTCTACTTATTTAGTGTATTTTGGCTAACTAAAGTGGTTATTATTTTATTTAATGATTACAGCATTATAGTTAAATGTTTTATTTTTGACAGTTATATAGAATATATTATATTATTGTTAAAACTATTTGTAAATGTTTTGTAAAGACTATATTTTGTCAATGATATTAATGTTTTGTTTTGAAAGACATCCTCACGTTATGTAATCTCTTATTGGGCTTCTAGCTCACCCCCCTTTTTCTACCCTTTCAGATTAGAGTAGTGATATGTCTTTTGGTGGTAGATCAGTGGAGCTTTAGACTGAAGACTCCTTTTTGGAGCTATGTTAGTTGGTGAACTGTTTTAGTATATTTTTTTAGGATAGTGAGTTTGGCATTTGTGGAACTCTTTGAGATTGTATTTGGAGGCTTTATTGTTAAAGTTTTTGTTTTATGGATTTCATAAGAAAGATTTTGATGGTTTGAAGTATATTTGTGGACATTTAATTATGCTCTGTTCCATTATATTATTGTCGATTATTTATAGGACAGATTATGCATCTAAATCCTTAGTATGAGTTTGGGGTGTTACAGCTAATAAGTTTGGAAATATGCTAACTAACAAATATGTTTGAAAATTGGTGTTATATACCAATTTTCTCTGACACTGTGGGAGAAACAGAGTACAATGATTACGAAGTGGTAGTGTTCTATTGGATTTTAGACTTTTATTATTAGTTTAGTTTAGGATGAGCGTATCCTTGTTTATAATTTATTTTATTATTTATAGTGCTAATGTAGTGGGTTGAGAATTTTTTAATAATATTTTATTATACGGGTACGATGGTCATTCTTAATTGTAAAGTTGTGGTTGCGACTGTTCGTGATGAACACTATAGGTTAAACTTGAAAATATCTCTAAAAGGGCCTGTTTGGTATGTGATTCCAAACAACAATTTAAACATCGAAAACGGTGGTTTAAAAAAGCAAACATGTTTGGTAAGGGTATTTTTTTAGGAGTGTTTGAGTTATATTGTTTATTTTAGAGTGTTTAATCACTGAATTTGGAAAACTCCTCTTACTAGTTTTTAGATTTCAAACAATGTTGCTCAATGACATTTTTGTAAATATTTTGAAAAATATGGGGCCTACTTGATTAGATAACACATAAAACTTCATTCTTTAATTCCAACTAGGGGGCTCACTTGTCAGCTTAAAAAACACACACACACACATACTAAACACACAATTATATTTTTTCACACACTAAAACATGTTATTTAAAACATGGTATCAAACACAATTTTTACTTTATGAATACTGTAAATACGTATTTTCATAACACTTTTTAAATCATAGTTTTCACATCATATTAACACATTACCTTGACTCGTAGTTATATAAGTTTGTCATGTCTTCTTCATTACTCCATTATTAAAACTAGATTAGGGTCCCTTTATTGCTCTTTTGGGCTTTGGGTTGGTTTATTTTTTTTAGACCTCAAAGTTGACCAGTAGTCGCTAGTCCATTGTTGGGCTGGTGTCGATTTCTAAGAAACACTTACAGGCCCAACAGAGAGCTCTCTCTAGCAATTGACAAGTGTCCCTTTCCAAACATCTATCTCAAAATTTGTTAACTATTAACACTAGTTCCCTTGAAAAATGTAATATAATAGTAAAATTTGTAAATTAAATAGTGTAAGTGTTATATAATTTATTTTTATATTTTTTATTTTTATGATTTTTATGTAATAGTATTTTGTATTTAACAACGATCAATAGTGATATATATATATATATATATATATATATATATATGAAAAATGCAATTTAATGAAAATATTTATATTGTTTTATATAAATGGAGAAGATGTTATTAAAATGACTTTTTTTTTTAATTAAAAAAATACCATAATCTGTTGACTAATTTGAACATATCCAAGAATATTTATAAAAAAAATGTACACTCCCATTCCATGGAACACATGTAACATGTTACATTAAGTTTAAATTATTATATAAGTTTATAATTGTAACACTTTTTCCAAATATAAGTAGGCGGAAATCACATTTTCAGGCGATTCCCACTTTGGTCTCTAGATTTTATTTTTACCACTTTTAGTCCTTATCTTGAAAAACGCTTCTTGGTTTGGTCCCTGTTGTTACATCAAAGACAGAAAATGCACACGTGACAAATGGCAGAATTAAAAAATATTAAAATAATGTCCACGTGTCATTGCAAGCTCCACGTATCTTTCCCGCCCTTAGTTAGTCCCATTCTCGCCTGTAGGAGGTCACGTGGCCCTCACTTGACTTCATAATCATCTGCCCATTGAAATACCTGGATCAACTTCTTGCCAAATTCAGAAATCCCTAACCCCCAAATTAAGCTCCTTGCCACAAACTTAGCTCCTTGCCATGAACTCAGCTCCTTGCTCATAACACAGCCCAAAAACATCTTCAACTCAACTACTCTTATGGAATCAAGCTCGATGTCATCAAGTGGAAGCTTGAGGAAAAGGGGCCTAACCTAATGCTTTTGCTCTGAGAAACCCATTTTGGTTGTTTCGTGGGCACCTGAGAACCCTGGAAGAAGGTTCTATGGGTGTCCAAATTTTTGAGTAAGTTAGTATCTATCTCTGTAACTCTAACTCTGGCTTTCTATCAGGACTATTCTTGTTGCACATCTTTTTTCCAATCATACACGATCTCTCTTTGTAAAGTTTTTAAATTTCTATTGAGTTTCTGGGTGGGTGTGAAGTTTAGGTGAGGAAAAAAAAAAGAGTGAGAAAGAGGAACTTTTTGTGGGGAGAGAAAGGAGTCGACCCATTATGAAGAGAGAGAGAGAGAGAGGTGTTTGGGCTTCTTTGACTGTAAAGATGTTGTTTTTATGGAACATTTATAGGATTCTATTATTGGATTTTTATATTATAACTATTTTCTTTAGTGGGTCTTTTTAAGTTTCAAGGATTTTAGTATTTTGCTAATACAAGTATTGGATTGGCTGTGACCAAATTTTGCTAATACTATTTTTTGTTGTTTTTAATGATTTTGGTTGAAGATATAATGGGTTTTATTTGGCTATTGGGTGTCAGGCTGGACACAAGTGTAAATATTTTCGTTAGCGTGATGATGAAATCTGCAAGCGTGGTAAGGTGTTGATTCCGGAGCAAAAGTAATGGATTTTAACCCTTGAAGATGACATTGTAGGCTACAGGAAGAGAGAGAAGAGGCTACTCATCTTCCTGAGGTTGTCTCTGGTGATAAGTGGGATGTTACTCTGCTTGATGCTTCTTTTGGTTGGCTAAGGCTGCGTTTGAATCGGGTGAAAACCAATTTCAGAAATCAATTTCCGGAAAATCCATGCGTTTGGCTGTCACGGAAAACATTATTTTCCGGAAAATGATTTCCGGTTGACCACAAATTTCACCTTTGACCCGGAAATGAATTTCTCCCCTCATTTTCACTTCAATTCACTTCCGAAAAAAGAGAGAGAGAGAGAGAGAGAGAGAGAGAGAGAGAGAGAGAGAGAGAGAGAGAGCGCGCGCGCGAGAGGAGAAGATCCAGTCCGAGATCGCGAGCTCCAGCTCCAGTCCGACGGCGCGATTGACGGCGAGATCGCGATCTCGGATCGCGATCGCGCCGTGATCGCGATCTTGTGTTGTGATCGTTGATGATTTTTTTTCCTGGGTTGTGGCTTTGTGTTTTCTGATTTGTGTTTTCCTTCTTCTTTTCCAAACACCAGAAAATATTTTCCGGAAAATTTTTTGAAATGCAACCAAACACATGGAAACATTTTCCTTTTCCGAAAATTAGCATTTCCGGAAAATATGTATTTTCCGGAAAACGTTTTACAGCAACCAAACACAGCCTAAATAGGTGGGGGCGGGGGGGAATGGGTCATTAGGTGAGTAGGTATTAGTGGAAAAATTCCATAATTTTGGTGTATGTTGGTAGGTTTTGCCAGAATTTTTGTGTTGGTATGTGTTGGCCTAAATTTGTGTTGGTATGTATTAGTGGGAAAAGACCTGAATTTTGGTGTAATTCTCTCTGTAATCTGAGACTTTAGCAATGGAACATCACTTTTTAATTAATCTATGACTTGTATACCAATTTATTCCATTGTTGTGAAGTGTTTGTGCCTTGTGTGCACTCAATATTACTCTGCATATCAAGCTAAAACCAAATGAATAGAGTCATATCTAAACCTGCAAGCTTACATAGTATATGTGTCCACTGATTACATTTTTTCTATTTTATGAATAAGAGAAATTTTATTAACAACACAACCAATTGGATTGTAGATCCCACAGTTGATAGATGAAAGCAAAATAGCATCTTAGTTCCTACTGTTGACATATAGGACTATCCCAATTATAATATAACCAAACATGGTAAATAGCAGCCCACAAAACAAGCCTAAGCAAAACAGTACTGAAGCTTCTACCTCAACAGTTTTTAATCCCCCAATTCACTATCTCATCCCATACTAGCATTGGATTCATGAGTAGATAGCATTTCAGCAACTTTGGCATTTCAGCAATTCACTATCTCACATCATGATGATACCAATTATCATTCCATAAAGAGATGTTCTGTAGAATACAGTCAAGCTAAATATTATTTGCATAATCACAAACCTGCATATTTGAACCATAAAAGGGTACCTGCACAATAGCCTTAAAAACACAATAGCCCCCAATGCCAATCAAACAAATCTGGCTTCAACTGTACAGTAATTAAGTATTCAACACAACAAATCTAGCTTCATGTCAGCCCAACAGAGACATAAGTTTAAGCCTTTTAAAAACCAAACCTGTTCTCAACCTAAAGCTAAAAACCAGCAAATATGAATAATGGAAGCAAATCATCACAACAATGGGAGAAAGGGTAAATACTAATGAACACAGAAACACATCATCACCTATAAATACTAATGATCACTAATTAAAGCCAATGATAGTTTTTGGTGTACCACAATAATTACAAAATATGGGACAAAGTCTACTTAACACACTCATACAAAAAAAGGACTTGGTCAACCATTATATAACTATACCAAAATGCCAATTGTCCTGGCAATTACATAAACATATGAAGAGTGCTCTCAACATATGGCACACCAAAAAAAAAAAAGGTCCTGCTTCAGCTTGTTATCTTCCAGTAGATCTCATTGCTGCCATATACCTTGTTGCATTCCCAGTTGCATTCAAGGTCTCAGTGGTGACTACACTTCTCTTCCTCTGTCTTTTTGGTCTTGGATTGGACTAGTTATCAGTAGGGGGTGGAGGTGCACTTGTGGTCACGTCATCATTAGAGCTTGGTCATGCCCTATGTACCATTAGCTGAGCATTGGAACTTGGTTGTGCACTGCTTACAGCTAGGCTGTTTGCATGACCATCCTTGGCTGCTTGCAAGCACAAGCACAATAACAATTAATAATCTACCAACTGAAAAACAAAACAACACAGATATCTAAGTCAAAGTAGTATATTTACCTTTCTAGTGGTCCTGCTGACTTGGGATGCACTCCCAGGCAGGGAGGAGTTCCATCTGTCTTCTCCCTTGCAGCTCCTCCTGTTGTGTCCTAATTTCCTACACGACTTGCATTGTTTTGAGATGCCTAGACCTCTGTTTTTTCTGTGACTTCTAGGTTCATCAAGCTCCAGTGCCCTCTTCTTCTTAGGCCTGCCAGGAGGTCTTCTTTTGATAAGGGGCTGCACAAGTGGCAGTCCACTAGGTCTCCACGTATTTTGGCCATTGATGGGCTCTATAATGGGGTCATAGCAATCAATGTAGATAATCCTTTTATAGCAAGCATTGACATACTTTTCAGCATTTTCCCTGTTAAAAAAGATATAGGAAATGGCATGGCAACATGGTATGCCAATTATGTCCCACTTCCTACAGCCACACTTCTTCTCTTCCAAGTCCACATGAAACTCTCCAGCCCAATCTTCACTTCATACTTGGTATGAACAGCTCAACATGCTAGCCACTTGCTACATGCCAACTTCTCCTTGTACAGTCTCTTCCTTATCTTAGGACATAACTCAGATTCCACCTTCATAATCATTTGCCTGTTTGCTTTAAATCTAGTCATCAGATATAGCCTAATACACTCAAGCTACAAGCACATATAGAGAAAGGGAGAATTAATCATTCATGAATCAGACAGGTCTATGGATCATAATGCACATTTATGCATACTAAGTGATGACTACCCTGAATAGATTGCCTACCATGGTGATTATAGGTTTGCACCTGAACTTAACTATTCTGTTGTTGAAGTTTTCACACATGTTGTTCAGGACTATGTCACTCTGGCCATCACTTTTGAACATGTGCCTAGCCCAGATAGTTGTTGAGTGAGATTGTAGCCATTTGAATGCATCTTCATCTACCTCCTTTAGCTCATTCCTTGCCCTCTCATGTGCTCGCTTATAGGTAGCCTTGGCTGCTTCCCAAAAAAGGTTTCTAATAAGGACACCAGGATGATTCTTCCTCAAGTTATTGTATAAATGTCTGTAGCAAATCTTGTGCTTGTATTGTGGCCAATTGTCAACAAAGGTGTTTACCAACCCCTGCAAAGTACAATCATTTAATTCAGCAAGCAATGAAGCTACCATCAACCACAATTAATTTAGCAAATAATAAAGCTATCATCAAACCTTTTGCTGATCAGATATGGACACCCATCTATTGCCATCTTCTATGTCAGCAAGCAATAAATTAAGAAACCAGGTCCAAGAGTCCTTATTTTCAGCCTCGACTACTACATATGCGAAGGGGAAGTATTCATCATTGGAATCTCTGCCAATAGCACACATCAGTTGACCATATGTCTTGGTCTTTAGATGGCATGCATCTAGACCAATGATTGGCTTGCACCTTGTCAAGAAGCCCTTCTTGTAACTATCAAAGCAAATGTAGATTCTTTCAAAATATGGCAGCCCAGTTGCTAAGGCATGCACAGCTGCCAAATCACCATCATTATAAGTATGCATATTCATCAATACTGTGCTCCCAGAACTACACATTCTTAACTCATCATAGTACTCCCATAGCTGGTTGAACTGTGCAATGTGGGCCCCATCAACAGCATCTTGATCTCTAGCCCTACTAGCCTTGCTTGCACTTATGTCAATCACATACTTCTCATGCACAACATCCTGAATGTCCTTGAGCTTTATGTCAGGTTGTCTCCTAATCTTTTTCACTAACTTCTTCCTAATGTATGATGCAGTGCACCTTGGATTTCTATAATTTCTGCTGCATGCGTGTTCCATGTTCAGTGTTTTTAATCTAAAACTCTTCTCCCTTGGCACCTTTGCAAGGTAGGCAACAAACTTGCACCTTGGCTGGCATCGGGCTTTCACTCTCATCAAGTCATTTTTCACAAATTTTATATTCCACCCACCATGGATTGCATAATCAGTTATAGCATCTTTAAATTGTTTAGGTGAGATGAACAACATATCCTTCTCAAACCTAAGGTGCTCAACTTTGGCTACTGGCCTAAAGATTGGGTATCTGCTCCTCCTAATAGAATTGTCAACCTCAACAATAGGGATGTCATCATCACTTGAATCATCACCATGCTCATTGCTTGATGATGATTCGTCAAGGCTAAGCAGCTCCTTACTCTAATAGTCAGAATTCATGACACCACCACCCATTTGTCCTGGTTCAACCTCATCATCTTTAGCTTGATTGTCCTAACTATCAATACTATCTTCACCAATGTTCATTGGTTGCATTTCTGGCTCTTCTTCTAAGTCACTCCCCTTAGCCTCACTACTCTCCTCAACTTGGTCATCAACAACTGGTGCTTTGCCAGCCTTCCTAGCACAAACCTGCTCAAACATCTACCTCATGTGGCTCACCATGGTCAACATTAGTAATTTCAGCATTATTATGGCCTCCAAATTGTGAAAAATCAGGTCTGTACTCATCATCATCATTATCATTGTCATTTTCATACTCAGCATACTCATAATAGTGATCACTCTGAAGCTCATTATCACTGCTAACACAATAAACCACATCTTCATTTTGTTGATCATCAACAAAAACCTCTAAGGCCTTAGCATCTACACCTTCTGGTTCATTACCAAGTTGTCTAGCAGCTAAGGCCTCAAAATCCTCCATTGGTAACTCAAGTAGTTCACGCACTAGATGCTCCACAAAGACATGAATCTCCCTATATTTCTTCACCAAGTCAGTCATGAACACAACAACATCATCATCAACCACCTGAGGGAAATTTTCCTACTCTAAGATCACACTAGGTATTTTAAACCATAGTTCATCCGTTGCAATATACCTAAACTCCCTATAGATACTTTCAATCTCTATTTTTGACCACTTATCTGGGTTATAATTATCCACTATATCAACTGTCCCTCCCACATACACTTGAGAGTCCTATGTGAAATGCCTACCATGGTGGACATGTAGAGTAAAACGCTCATCAATCTTGCATGCAAGTCATAGAAAGAAAACAAAATGAAAACAGATATCCACTTTTTGAAATTAATAATACTTTGTTAGGCTAATAAACTAATAAACAAATAAAAAAACATACAATACAGACAAAGGGAACACATGGACCCAACCACTTCTTGAAAAGCAAGACACAATACAGACAAACACAACCAATACCAACAAACATATTCCATAGTTTATCACATTCAATATTGTGGCCCCTGATAAACAATAGTAAAACACAATACAAACAATCAATGCAAATACCAACACAAAGATTCCATAGTTTATCAAAGCCAATATAGTGGCCCCTGATAAACAATAGTGACACACAATACAGACAAACAATGCAAATACCAACAAAAATATTTCATTGTTTATCACAGTCAATATTGTGGCCCCTGATAAACAAAAGTAAAACAAACAGAGTTGTAAATACCAAAAGCTATAAACAAAAGTAACACACAACAGCCAAAAATGCAAATCCCAAAAATATTCCATTATCACAGTCAATATTATGTCTACTACAAAAGCTATAAAGGGAGGGAGAGAGAGAGAGAGAGAGAGAGAGAGAGAGAGAGTGAGACACAACGAGAGAGAGAGAAAGAGAAATAGAGATAGAACCCAGTGCCTTAGACCGAAATTCTAGAGCAAGAACAAAACACAACATCTCAAAATTCCCAAATTCTCAAAACCCAAAAGTTGAGATTGAGACCCAGACCGATTACCCAACACTTAAAAATAGCATTCATGAGAGAGAGAGAGAGAGAGAGAGAGAGAGAGAACCTTCGCAATCCGCCTTTCACAAACACGGAGTTGCTTTAAGATGGGAACTGAAGCCACAATCACTCTGAAGCTATCTGGGTAAGAGGTTAGGGATTGTGCTTGCTGATTTGGGATTTTTTGGTTTAGAAAGAATGTCACGTGAGGTCCACATGACTAACTAAGAGCGGGAAAGCCATGTGGAGCTTGTAGTGACACGTGGACATTATTTTAATATTTTTTAATTCTGCCGTTTGTCATGTGTGCATTTTCCATCTCTGATGTAATGGTAGGGACCAAAACGAGAAGCGTTTTTTAGGATAAGGACTAAAAGCGGTAAAAATAAAATCTAAGGACCAAAGTGGGAATCGCTTGAAAATGTAGGGACGAAAATGTGATTTTTGCCATATAAGTATAATGCCTATATCATTGAAATTTGAATTTTAAGTTAATCTTTTGAATATTTATTATATTTATTGCTTTTTTTAAGATCCATATCTCTAAATTCTAATGCCTATTTTGTTTGTATTTTTTAGCCCAAAATTAAAGATTTTGACCCAAATAGAATAAAATTTCATACTTTTCAACCTAAAAATTGAGGAAAAAAAGAATTTTTGAGTCCAAAACTAAAAAAGCAATCTATAAAAATAATTAATTTAAGGTCCAATTAGTCCAAAGTGGACTGAGTGGACCAAAGAGGGTCGAACTAGACCGAAATAGACCAAAAAAGACTGAATTGGACGAATGGGTCAAAGAGTCTCAAAATGGACCAAATTGGACGAAACTGGGTGACTTTGACCTAGCTAACTAGACCAAAATGGACCAAAATGCTTTGCTGATGTGGTTCAAAAAGAACATAACAATATTAAATACTACGCTTAAAGTTTTAGATATTATACAAATGTTGAGGATTATTTTTGTTTCTAACCTTTTAATTTAATCTTATCTCATACATACTATTTCTTTAAATTTTATTTATTTCTTTATTTTATTAGTATTTTTTTTTACCAAAATAGAGTGGGAGAGGAAAAAGTGATGTTCTAATTGCAAACATATATGTGGCAGCATAAAATATATCATTATCACTTAACTCTCTATTCATACCAATATTGTATCTTAGTAAATTTGTACAAAATTTTATAGTAAAATCTTCTTGATTTTATGTTAAAAAAAAATGCTGGTAGAACTCAAAATTCACTTCTCCTAGAAATTTAAACTTTACTAATGAGTCCCTGCAGTGTTATAATTGAGGTTCAAAACTAATTGAGTACATAGATATTGTGGGCTAATAATTACTGTAATTCACCAACGTGCATGCATGGCTGGAATCCCATTTCCAAGTATTAAAGTTTCGACTAGGGAAGGTGTGAATAGGTATATAAAATATATATTGTTCCGTAAGGTACAATAGAAAAGATATACAAAAATATTAAAAGTCCATAGACTTTCAGATTCCTAGTGTGAACACCATTAAAATAGAATACAACTTGGAGGTTTGAGCTGGACCGTTCACACTAGGTGGTTTTTCTATATGCATTCTCATCAGTGAGAAAACAACTAGAAAGCTCATTTCTCAGCCAGACAGCACTTGCACCTTTCAAAACGCTTCCAGGTTTGCTCCATTTTCCCTTGCAGATTATGTTTACCTTTGTATGGAAAATTTGAAAAGAAGGATAGATTTCAGTTTTTGAGTTTAAATTATTTGAAAGGAACTTTTTTTTCCCTACTAATTGCTGAAGTGTCTGGGTAGATTTTAAGTTTTATTGATACATGAATTTCAAATGATTAGGTGCATGATAAGTGTTTTTGTTAAAATCAAATCCTCAAAACTGAAATCCATGATGTGTATGTATTAATTCATTAAATCCTTGACTTTAAATTCTTATGTCTAAATACAACCTTTACTAATTCTTGTTTCTTCTCTTATACCATACCAATGTCTATGAACTGATTGTCATGTTTTTTTTTTTTTTTTTTTTTGGTATCTGAATATTTTCTTGTTTCTCAGCTGTCCATGATTAGAATTTGACCTTCTTTTATGTTTTGTTTTGAAAAATAAACTCCAACCCAACTAAGCCCTCGTACAACTAGTTGTGTGTTACTGTGAGCATATATATGATGATATAGGTTTCACTCTTACTTTCCTTTCTATCAAAAAATAATATTATATTGGTCTTAATGTCAAAACCAAAATATGGTCTCAAGATCGAGTCCAAAAGGTGATCTTAGGAATAAAATCGAGACCATTCTTGAGGTATCAATATTGGGACAGTGAGTCCTTGATCGACCACATGTCAATAAGAGCATTATGAACTCATTGTAACTGGCATAAGCTATATGTAATCTTGGAAATTATATAACACATATTATGCAATGTGGTGAATAAATGGTTATATATCTTGAGTGGTTATTTAGTAGGCTAAACCTAGCTACTTGTAAGTACCCCAAGACATGACTCATGAATGTCATTATGTTTGCCAACTAAATAGTTCTTTTAGAGGCTGCTCAGTGTGGATCCGTTCTACATTTGAATGTTAGAATATGCCACTAACATGGAGTTAGGACAGAGAAAGGAGTTAGCACAGAGAAAGGAGTTGCCACTCGGTTTAGGTTTAAGAATCACTCTTTTAAACCTTATCCAAAGATCTAATTGTAACTAGATCATAGATTTGATGTTAGGGTGTAAGCATGGGAAGGTGTTAGACATCCAAACCTGACATATCAAATGGATCAGGCTCCACTTCATACCTCATATCCACTTTCTAATGAGGCTTAAGCTAGATCCTCACTTTCTAATGAGGCTTAAGCTAGATCCTTATATACAAGCATGCAGATTTGGAAAAAAAAGCATGTACAACAAGCAAGCTTAAAAATTAATGATGTAAAGGGTGGATGTCTTAAGTCAAAAAGGAAAACAAAGAAAGAAAATCAGTATCTTAGGATGCGTACACGGGGATGGGTTATGCGTATGCATCCTTGACGCAAAACTCTAATTCTACATTTCTATGAATTATAAACAAGACTACTATCTAAAATCGACAAGCAAGAACAAAAAAGTAACTAAAGATAAATCTTAAAAGAAATAAATTGCAAAGAACAAAAAGCTGAAACGAAAAAAGGACTTTCCTCAGTCTAAGAATCCCCTGGATCAGTTTAGCACTCCTTTCAATCTTGAAGCAAAATTTCTGCCAACTAAGACACAAAGGAGTTAGAAACTTTGAACTAATTAAGAACCCCCCTCCTGAGAAGGGATTTTTGTTTGATAAGCTCTTTTAGAATTCTAAGTACTACTCAACTCTTCACTCTCTCTCCATAAATGTTTGTCTCAATGTCTCAAACCCCTTTATAGGGATTTATGGGGTTTGAAATTGAATCCTCAAAATACCCTAAAACATGCCCAAATCGTGCCTCGCACATCTAGTGGGGTCATACTTTTTTTAGGGTTTCTTGACTGTGGCATGCATATGCATGGTGTGACCATACTCACTCATCCTCCAAGCATGCATATGCAACTTGCCTTATTTCAGCTTAAGCCTACAAAGAGGCAATAACTCACATGTGAGGGGGAGGTTGTTGGGTATACACAAGTGAGTGAAGTTTCACATTGAATTAAAGTGAATGTATGTTATAGTGAGACCTAAACTCATTGCCTTAAGCTTTTAAGGTCAGAGATATTCATTTGTTATATTAACTATTGAATTGAAGTCGATCCAATATATTATTTCCCCCAACAATGTTAGAAATCAGTTTTTATTTTTATTTTTGATCTATCAAGCCGCAGTCGAAGGTTTGTTGAAAATTCCTTTTTGACCAATCGAATTATGATTGAAAGACTAACGAAATCTCCAATTTGTTAGATCGAGTATCTATTAAAGGGCGGTCTAATTCGTCAATCACCGTTTTCTTTGTGATGTATCTTGGTCTTTTCAACTTAAACATTTTAACAAAGTCTCAGACTCGATTCATTTACAATGTCATGAAATTTGATAATCTAAATCCTAGCAACTACTACAAATATAAAGAGGATGTTACCTCTCACAGCAGACTATCACCAAAGTGAATTTACTGTAAAATCAGGAGTCTAGAGACTTTTTACTCATCCAAGGCCTAGTGGTTTTTGAGGTTAATATCTCTTTATTTATTTATTTATATTTTTTATTTTTATAAGTTCTCAACAATATGCTATAAAATTATAAATTAGAAGTTAAAATCCTTCAATGAGGTTAAATAATTTCCTGTAGTTCTACCTTTATATTGCTTAACATATAAATTTATCACCGAGCTAATCTTTCTCCACAGATGATATCCATGGAGGAGAGGATATACCTTGAACATGAGGAGATATCTGCTTCACAACACGACCGAACTGATGAAGTGCATGCTTTTGAGTTTGAGACATTTGAACTTAGGCCTAATGAAAATAATGCCAACTCTTCTATCTTTAAGCGGATTTGGATCAGTCTTCCCAGAAATATTCACATTGTGTTGTTCAAGTCACGAGTTAATATGCTATTACCTTTTGGTCCTATTGCCATATTGGTGCATCATCTTTCTGAAAAGCAAGTAAGAAGTGCAACTTTCATCATAATTTTTGATCCTTAACAGTTTGACAAGCTGCATATGCCAAATGGTGCACCCACCAAACCTTTTGTTAGAATGATGATTAAGTAATCAAATTCACTATTTTTTAATAGCTTAAATATTTGTAGAATAGGTAATTATCAAGATAGTAAAGAAGATGGTCTTGAATTAGAACTGTGTTTGCACTAAATCTCATTTTAAAAAGTTAAAAATACATAGTTTCTGTACTCCAACCCCCCCCCCCCTTTTTTCTATGGACCCTTAGACCTCCAACCAATGAGGTGATGACACATGCATGCCATGCATGCACATGAACGTTTAAAATGTGAGTTAAAAACTGGGTGGAACTATGTAACTCAATTCATTATAGGTGTTAGGATATTGGTTGAAATGATTAAATTCAAAATATCTTAATAGCTTATGCTTTTAGAATAATTGATAATTCATCAATAGGGTCCTTACTTATTAAGGGGGAATTTGGACCTACATGTTAGGAGGAGGTTAGAATTTAGAAAAATGGTTTAGTGATTAACTTCACCATTTGGTTCATTTCCTAACTGCTTTAATTTTTGGGACAAAATTGATGACATTTATGCATATCTTTCCCCCTGGATTCATTCATTGGTAACTACATATTTTTTGTATCACAGGGATGGGTGTACTTCCTCAGTTCAGTCGGCCTAGTACCTATACCGGAGCTTCTGGGTGTTGGGGTAGAGTAAGCATTGATTTTCTTAGAAAAGCTTAATAAAAATATTGGTATTATATCCTTGTTATTATTACCAACTTTCGTTTGGTATTCAAATTAACATCTTTGGCCATTGTGGTTCAGGCAACTTGCATACTACACAGGACCTTCAGGTAACTTTTCTTTATTCTAATACACCATTTGACACTGAATGACAAGTTAAACCGGAATGTTTAATGGTGCTATACACAAAAGTCTATTATCTTAACATGGTATCATATTTGTAACAATGCTGCACCTATTCAAACTGTTCTGGTTTAGAGGCCGATGACTCATAAACTGCTTCAATTGGATAAGTTTTCTTCGGTAGTTAGCATCTTAATCATTGGTTAAAATTACCATCCCGACCTAAAGGTCGCATTTTTGTACTTCTACTTATGTGGTCATGTTTTTTGACCAATGTGTGCAATATGATATTTATCACTTTCTGCAGTTGGAGGTCTTTTAGATGCTATGTTCTGCAATATAACAGAACTGATCATTCCAATTTATGCGTTGAAATATGGGATGGTAAGAGTTGTTCAACATTTCTTGTTGGGCTCCATACTATCAAAATTACTGCTAGTGCTAGGAAGTGCATTCTTCACTAGAGGGACTCTTGATAATAGGAGAGCTCAGGTGTTCGCTGAGGTAGGTGATTGTTATAGTGATCTTATTAGCCGTGTCACATTTCTTAATGAAAATGATACTCTGAAATCTTTTGCATTCACTGTCGCATTTCTTAATCAGTAGAACTAACATTATAGACGGCTGTGTTCCTTTTTTTTTTTTTGGGGGGGGGGGGGGGGGGGGTGGTGGGGGTGGGGTTGTTTGTGGGGGGCAGAAAACTATCTTGGTGAATACAGGAATGTGGTTGATGGCTTTTATGGCAATAATGTTTCCTACCCTTCTTCATTCCACAAACACAGAAGTTTATTTTGGGAAGTCGGAGTTGTCACTCTCAAGATTCAATAGCTTTATAATGCTAGTGACTTACATGAGTTACCTTTTCTACCAACTAAAATTTCAGCAGAAGCAGAATCCTATTGATGAGGTGAGTCCTCTGTTAAAGGTATGATAAGAAGCATGTTTATGGTTATTTTTCACATGTAATGGATTGATTAAAATTTCTGTGTATGTATCCATTAGTGAGAAAGAAAAAAGGAGAGACAGTTGAATTTTCTTTTACAGTAGACTTCCACAAATTGCCAATATTTTGTCTTTATCATTTGGCTTCAGTTATAGGTCAACTTACTAGGTGTGTTTAAGAGGAACCTTTGATGTATGTTATTTGCAGTGCTAGTTTTGATTGATGAAAACTAGATAAGAAATCTAGAGTGATTTCTTTAGGACCATATTTTAATATAAGTGCAATTATGAGGACATGGAATGCAATTTTAGCAGAGCTAGAAATAGGAATGATATGAAATTGATGACAAAGAGTGACCATTATCACCACCTTGAGTAAATGATTCATGCTTCTGGGGATATTCAAAATGATATTATGCGCATGAGTAAGCTTGCTAGATAACTGCTATGTGATTAGTTGTACCAAGTTGAAAGGAAACTTTTCTAAAACAATAATTACTTCACCAATTATTTATGAAATTGAATGTTGGCCTGTTGAGAAACGACAAATTCAAAACATAAGTGTTGAGGAAACATATATATGCTGGGAGGTTGTGTGGGAATAGTACATATGATAGAAAATGAAACAGATGTGTTTGTATGAGGCTGTCGGCATATGATTGGGAACTTCAAAACAACTGAGTAGTTATATTAGCACCCATAGGTGTTGACTTAATTTGAGTAAAAGTTGGTATAGAAACTTTTTTCTTTGATGAATAAAGTTGGTATAGAAACTTGAGGAAGACCAAAAGAAACATCATTATAGGTGTTAATAAAGCATCTGATAGGCCATACATTTACAGAGAGGCAGCTCAATGGCATAAAAGAATTCATGTGATGAACCCCTTATTCAGGATAAGGCATAGTTGAGTTGAGTTGAGTTTATTTGTACTCTAAATATTTGTTTTTAAATGTATTATATATTCTTAATTAATACACATGAAAATATGCAAAAACTTTATATTTAGTTTGTAATAGTATATCAAACATGTTGAAATTTGTCTAGAAACTAAGTTAAAATGACATAAGCCTCACAGTTGTTGCAGGGAGTCAGTCATGAAGAAAATACTCCTCAGATGACACATTTGGAAGCTATCGGCTGTCTCTTTATTTTGACTGTGTGGGTGTCCATACTTTCAAGATACCTTGTTAACGCCATTGAGGTAATACTTCTGCAATGCTGCTATGTACTGCTTCTGTTTTTTTTATGAGTTGATTTTCAACTGGTATGCCTTTTGGATAGTTTTTCAAATCTTAGTATTCAAGAATTTAGTTGGACAAAATGCAAATTACAGAAGGAGGTGAAAATTGATCAAAATTTCCAAATATGGTTTTCTCATCTTGCTTACCTTGATTACAGATCATCATATGCTTCATATGACATGCTTCTTTGCATCTTTTTGTGTTTCTATATATGCTTTTTGCGTTTCTGTTTTTTATTTTGAATTTTTACTACATTTTGAAATCCTTGAATTGAATGAAACTTGTACACATTTTGTACCATATATATTGAGAGTTTGTTTAGACCTCTTAAAATAGATTGTTTAACCTATTATATTAGCCAAGTGATTACTTAGAGTATATTTCAGATCTAGGTTAAACACAAATAATCATATCATGTAAAGTTGCGGAAAAGTAAATAACATCACGATATGATTACACAGGAAAACTATTGAAACTAACTCGTTTCAAGGTAAAAACTTAGGGAGGATTTGACCTAACTATCCTCAAAGTAAACCAAATCCACTATAAGATAATTGAAGTTTTTACAAAAGATTTAACCGTAAATCTAATGCTACCTAATGTAGCAACTTACTGACATGACCACGTGTATGTTCCGAATCCATGGACTTCTTCTCTTTTTGGATTAACAGCAACACAAGCACACCCTTGCTTGTGACTTTAAGACTTCACTCAAAAGTTTCAGATCACCATCAGTAGTTGATCTTGAATGTAGCAACTAGTTTTACCAATCTTTGATTGTAGTTTAAGCTATGGTAGAATCTTGTGTAGTTAGAAGGTATAGAACCTCTCAAATCTCACAAAGAGTAACACATAAGTCTTCAAAATGTAGTCAAGGTTTTCTTTTTATATGTGGAGAAGTTTAAGTGAAACCCTAAAAGTTTTTGTTGTGATTGGACTGAAATAACCTTCTGCAAAAACCCTATCTGCGATTTTCGATCGGTCGGGTCTATTTCTCGATCGGTCAAGAAAGGCAGAACCTGAATTTTCTTTTCTACAATCAGCTAGACTTTTGAAATCTTGAAACACACTTATTTAAGCACACTCTAAACACTTAGACTAGACTTTTTTTGCTCTCAGTTTGCCAACACAATACAACCATGATTCTAAACATTTAATCTAAATCTTTAGAACCTAACATATATTATTTTATTGCTTGACTATGTGTTAGTAGTACCCGATTTGGGAGTTAAATGTTAGATATAACAGAACTTATACTTACAGCAAAGTGTCTCTTAGGAAGGTACTGGAAAAAGGGTAGATGTTAATATGACTAAGCATTTAAGAAACTCCTTTCAAAAAAGAAAAGACATTTAGAAACTCCTGCTACAATGTGTTCCTCTCCTTAGAATTCCCTAGTTTTGGTATAAATTATAGTATTAGTGAACATTGCCTCCCATTGGAGACAGATTAAACATCAGATGCTTCTAGAGCTTTGCATACATGCCATTTACATCTTGATACATGATGGAAGAGAACAAATATTCATACTTTTTTGCTATGCTATAGTGTGTTAAATGACAGTATCACAATGCTTTACCCTCTGAGAATGTATTATTATTAAGATTTTCTTTTGGTCATTGTCCTTTTTTCTTTGGTGATTAGTATTGCTTCATGCATTAGATCACTTGTGAAATCCATTTCTGCAACCCTAGTGCAATGCATGGCAAAAAGTGCCTGTCTAGGACTAGGAAGATGCAAATTGTGCAACCACTTTTCAGGAAATGTTAAGTGTTAACAGGCAATCCAGTTGAAAGATTCTTTGTAATGATATTTAGGACATTGCACTAAAATTCTAACTACAAGTATTATATGTTTCAACATTCCTCATTTATGTTCATAATCTAAAACTCTCTTTGTGCTGAATTTTTTTATTTTTTATTTTTTTTTATAGTCAATTAGATGTTTTTGAGTGAACAGTTGATGATTGTGAATAGACTACTTTCAGGGAGCATCAAACTCCATGAATGTTTCAAAGGCTTTCATTACTGTCATCCTGCTTCCCCTTGCTGAAAATGCCTGTGCAATTAATTTTGCCATTAGGAACATGCTTGTGAGTGCTTTGAAGTCTAAAAAAAGATCAATTTCCTTTATTTTTTTTCCCTTTCAATTTTTATTCTGTTGATTTATCTGTTTGCAGGACAAAACACTTGGAGTTGTTGCTGTATCATCTACACATATATTGATGTTTGTGGTAAGGCTTTGAAATTTAAATGGATTGTCATTGTTGATTTTGCTTATTGAGAGTGTGTTGACTTACCAACCAAGAAATGTAATGAAATTACAATCACTACCTTTATTTCTTTTCCTTTAGTCTGGTCTTACACTAGTGCTAGGGGATAAAAAAAATGTCCATGACACATACTGACATACTTAGCAAATGATTTTCTTTAATGATAATCCATTAAAATTAGCAGTCCTGTTAATTTTCTGATTACAACAATTGCAGCTTCCCTTGTGCGTACTTATTGGTTGGATTATGGGAAAACCAATGGACATGAACTTTGAACTATTTGAGATTGCAGTACTCTTCATCACAGTAGTAATGGGAGCATTTATGATGCAGGTTTGTTTTCTGAATTTTAGTCATCAAATTTATGAACATGTATTGAATTATATTCGTTTTTAGTTCTTCTAAACTGCACTATATGCACCATCAGCTGTATATATTTACAATTTTTTCTAATCAAATATGCTGTTCTTTTAAAATAAAAATAGAAGTTCAGATGTGTTTTATCTTAGAAATATTTCCATTTTCCTTAGAAATTAATGAGGCCAGTTTTGTGTTCTTGAATCAGGCCTTACTCTCTCAACTCCACTCCACTATTGTTGGCCATGAATGTCTGTTACTTTTCTTTATAATTTTAAAATGTAGGTTGGAACCCACATCTTCACCCAGCTACTTCTAAATCTAACCTTGCCTTACAGAGTTGTGAAACCTTGAGGCTGTAGCTATGAATTGAAAAAAAGGATTCTTTATAGTAAACCCACCTTGATTTTGGTGCTTAATTATATGTCTGATCATCAATGTTATTCTTTGTTGATAATGCGTGTGCACCACTAAATATTGTCAATGATAGTTGAAAATTCCTTGACTAGGCCCCCATTCTCATTGCACCCTTTGCTCCATCTTGATTCCATAAGGGTTTTGGACTTAGAAGTGAACTATTCACTATTGGCTGATAGGGTTTGACTCTGACACAAATGGTTAAAAAAGTGCACTGTTCTTCTTGCTCTTATTCAGTCTTTTATTTCGTCTACCCCTTTCTCCTGGATTTCCTCATTCCTCTATTATAATACGATGTCCATGCACACCATGTGATTCCCATGTGTGTGTGAGTAAAGCTACAAACCTACTTGTCATACGTATAGGTTGTTTCATACCTTCAGTTATGTTGGTCCTCCTGCAGCATATTTAGACACTTTTTTGACAATTTGATAGTTAAAAAAAAGGGAGAAGGGACTCAAACTTTGGTTATCTTAATAAAGGAGACCGGCTATGTCATTGAGCTATAAGGCCCTTGGCAACATAATTAAGCACTTAAAATCATTTACAAATAGTATACCATGATAAATTACCAAAATTTCAAAATCTTAATGTAGGTTTATCTTCATGGTTTATGCATGAGATGTTGCTTTTCGGTGGATAACTAAGTAATTTGCTGCTTTCCTTGTTGCAGGATGGGACATTAAATTATTTTAAGGGTTTGATACTTATCTTTTGCTATATTATAGCCGTTTCCCTTCTCGCAATTGTATACGAAGAATACCATTACAGTGAAATTTCATTGTGATATGTTCACAATATTATAGATCTGGACGGACTTACCTTTTATGCTATATCATAGTTTTCCTTTGTTGTATATCCTCTATATTTGGATGAGCGTGAATTAAACTGTACAGGAGACTACCACTGCTGCCTTTATCTTAAACTAGTCTGAAATCCGTGCGATGTACGGAAATTTTTTGCCTAATAGTATGTTGGTCTCAAGTTTTGCATAAAAGTACAGTTAAAATATGTTGGTCTCAAGCTAAAACAATAAACTTGCTTTCTATATGATTCTGATCTTCACTATTTACATCAATAGGAATTGAGTAAGGAGGAAAAGCTTGAAGAGGATTCATAAAAATGAACATCAAAATAAACATAAATTTGCATTAATAAGTAAAATAAGCACATATTATTAGCCACAATATTTTTTTTTTAAAAAAGCAATATAAATCAGGAACTAACAATAAAAAAAGTAGTACATATGTAACAAAGTAACTGATTGAAATAACATTTATAGTAAAAAGATCATATATGGATTACCATTGTTGCTCTGAATAAACATATCACTAATTTTGCCAATGAAATTTTGCTTTAAGCCAAATCATGTAAATACTACAAGAAGGCTTAAAAAAATGATGTACATCTATCTAACTAAAAGTATATTTAGTCCTCTCTAGTTTCTACCGTACAAAATACCAAAAAACATTTTGTATCATAGATTATATGCCAAGTATTTGTGGCTAGAATCCTATAAATTATTTAGATTTTCAGAAGGAAAAAATGCTATTAGAATCTATGACCACAGTATCTCAATTGTTTGTCAATATATGAACTTATGATCATTTTTATGATTATGATGGAGCTACCATTTTCATGCATTTGTTTAATATATATTCGAAGGCATCGCAAATAGTTTGCTCCAACTTGTTGTAGCAAATACTTAAATACTCATTTGATATTCAAGAAGACAATAGAACTATTTAAAGAATAAAAATGGGAAAAGAAATAAAAAGGTAGAAAATACCTTGAGTTTTGCCAAGTAAAAATGAAATGTAAATCCAATTTTGATTTGGAAAAGGGGAATATATAAAATAATGGGTGTTGAGGTTAGGGTGTACAAACTTTTTTAGAGTGATTGTCTATCTTCCTTAACCATACATCTTTATTAGTTTATATTGTACAGGATGGCTGAATTAAGACTTGAAAAAAACTGAGTTGAAACTTTGGTTTGATCAATTGGGATTATGAAGAGACACAAAGGAGTGGAGATGAGTGTTAACTTCTAAATGATGAGTTGGAAGTTAATTTAAAAAAAAAAAAAAAAATGGAAGTGATCAAAAAAGAAATTACATGGCAGAACTTCATGCTCTCTCATATAAGGTCCCTGCTTATATATATATTTCACTTGTCCATTTTCTTTTTAATTGACAGATATTCTAAGACCTTTATCTACTATACGGGAACAAAATCCCAATTTTGCCATTAAGTCTCAAAATTTTTCAAATTAATTTTTTTTCTTTTTTCTTTTTAATTTTTCTTTTCTTATTCTTGTAACAAATGTAAATACTTGATCATCCGCACATAAAAAAATTACAATAACAACAACAACAATAAAATCTTAGTATTAAAATTTGGGGTCACATGAATTCTTTTCCTTTATTTTTTTTTTTCTATTTGAATTATACCCTCCCTAATTGTCATAAAAAATTAATAAAACAAAAATAAAAATGAAATAATCAAAACCAATATGAAAAAGTTAGAAATAACAATATATAGTTCCAAATCTTTGTAACATTGATTCTCCAAATTTGAGGTAATTATTCTTCAAATCATCCAAAAGAAGTTTGGTCACATTGAACTCTTAACAAATAACCACCCTCTTTAATTTAAGGCTAATGCTCTAAAGGAGTAAACGAAATCAAGTTGAAATAATCCCTATCCAACACAATTGCTTGGTATTTTTTGGTGACAACACCGTCCTCAACTGTCAAGTCGAGCCGATAATAGGTCCCATTATCGACTCTGGTGTCGCCGTTAAACACTTCCACAAACTTCAACAGCGACCCTGACCTCTTGTCGTACTGAAACACTGAGATTGCTACGATCGACTGAATGAAATGGTCTTTGATGTTCTTTATAGGCTGCCAGTCACTCTCATCAAGAACACCAAGTTTGCCTTCCGCGGCTGTTGTGTGAAGTGAAAGGGTGAGAAGGTAAACGCAATTCTGGGTCTTCATTGTAAGTCTAGTGTGCGAGAGAATAGTTTCAATGGTGGTTAGTATTTATAGGGGATAACAACTGCTACCTATGGCTATAAATGGAAATCCAAAATTGTCATGGCACATGCAATATTACAACGTAGAAGAAAAGTTGCGGTTATAAAATATGAATAACTAATAATTTGCTGTGAAAGAGTTGTGGGCACAAAAGTTATACTCGTAGAAAAACTCTGAAGACAACTTGTGTTGGAGATGGTCATATAAAAACTAAAAGATTTTTAAGTTTAATCCCTAACTATGAAATCAACATTTATCCTTTATTCTTCTACTACTACTACTACTAGTAGTAATGAAAAATTAAAATATTAAAAAAATAAAGAAGGTTTTATTAAAAAATTTGACTTATATATTTTCAGAATTTGTTATTATAGTATAAGAGTAATGAAAGGAAAAAAAGTGCATTAATAATATAAAATTTTCAATTTTATGAAATGCATTATGTACACTTGAAATAATAATAGTAAAAGTCTAGGAAGGGCCATTATATAAATTTATTTCTAAATTTATATGAGATGAGTTCAAGTTATACCAGGTGTAACTTAAGAAAGGTTGCACATTTTTTAGATCATAGATTTCTAATCAATCTAATGGTTAAAAAAACAGCATTAAATGGTAATTGCCTTACACCTCTTTCACCTAATTAATAACACTTTTATTTCTCTCTCCTTATTTATTTAAAACCTCATTAAAGTTAAACAACACTAGGCCTTTCTTTTTTTTTTAAAATTCTGTTAGGATGTAGCTAGTATAAAACCCATGTTTTACTCGTCCAATTCCAATATGTCACATCATTTTATCACATATTTAATGATAAGCACAACTACACTCAATTAATTGTAATACCTATATATTAATCCAAGCAAATTAGGAGTTTATTGAGATGTTATTAGGTGCAATATGATGTATTGAATTTTAAGTAAAATGCTGATATGACAATCTCTTATTGGATGGTGTTAAACATGGGTTTTATACTCCAACCTTACTAAATTCGGACTCATATGTGTGTGTATATATATATTATTTTATAAGATGGAAAAGTATAACTCTATTGGTACTGTCCTTTTTCCTAGCTATATCAGTTATAAACTTGATCTTTTTGCTTTAACAATTCTTTTCTGGATTAAAACTTCAGTGTGAATGCATAAGTTATTGCTTACATGTTCTCGTATAGTCTCAGTGCTGCTATAAGGTTAGTTGGTGTAATAACTTCTCATAAGTTGTGTTATTCTTTTTAAGGTCTTCATTTTTTTTAGTGGGCAAAACTTGAAGGAAAACTAGTTGCAAGTCCACATGATGCATTGGAATAAATAATTATTTTGTAATTGTAATGTAATGTATATATAATTTGTTATCTAAATTTTTTTTTGAACATAATTTGTTCTCCCTAAAAATTAAACAATTGATATTCGGTTCAATTAGGTGTGCATTTGGATAGCTTTTTTTTTGCTAGCTTATTTTACTATTTAGCTTATTTTTGATACTATTCAAGGGTCCCACTGCACTTTTTGGTACTATTTATGGGTCTCACTGTATTAGTTCGGCTAACTTTTACTTTTATCTACAATATTCTCAGCAAAAAGTTTTCAGTTTCAGCAAAAAAAGTTGTTCTCAAACAGACCCTAGGTCTACTTCGGTCTCATTCGGTCCAATTAGGTTTATTTCAGTCCACTTTGGTCCAATACAGTCCAATTTGGTCCTCTCGGTCAATTCGGTCCCCTTTGGTCCTTTTTTGGACTAATTGGGCCTTACATCGATTCTTTTTGTAGGTTGCCAGCTAAAAAATTATTTTTCTTTTCCTTAATTTTTGGGTTGAAAAATATGAAATTTTATTATATTTGGGCTAAACTCTTTAGTTTTGAGTTAAAAAATACAAACAAAATAGACATTAAAAATAAGAAACATGGGCCCTAAAAATGCAATAAGATGACAAATATTCAAAAGTTCTATTCGGTCCACTTTGGTCCTATTCCGTCCATTTTGTCATTTTCGGTCCACTTTGGTATTATTTCGTCTATGTTGGTCCTATTGGTCCATTCTATCCACATTGGTCCTATTATATCCACTCCAGTCCTATTCGGTCCACATTGGTTATATCCAGTCCATTCAGTCCACAGGTTCTATTCAGTCCACATTGGTCCTATTTGGTTCATTTCGTTCACTTTTGTCCTATTCAATTGATATTGGTCCTATTCAGTCCTACTTATTCTTATTAGGTACATATGTTGACTTTGGTCCTAATCTATGCATTCTTTCTTATTTGGTCCACGTCAGTCCCACTCGGTCCTCCTTGTTCCCATTCGGTTCTATTTTGTCCATTTAGTCCACTCTGTTCCATTTGTGTCTAATTCAGTCCATTTTTATACTCTTACATATAAGGAAAAGATATGTTTTGATTGGGACATTAAATTAGTTTAAGGGTCTAGTACTTATCTTTTGCTATATCATAGCCGTTTCCCTTCTTGCAATTGTATACAAAGAATACCCTTACAATGAAATTTCATTTTAATATGTTCACAATATTATAGATTAGGACATACTTATCTTTTGCCATATCATAGTTTTCCTTTGTTGTAAATTCTTAATATTTGGATTAGTGTAAATTAAACAACATAAAGGACTGCCACTACTGCCTTTGTCTTAAAATAGGTGGAAACCGGTGAAATTTTGCCTAAAGTATATTGGTCTCAAGTTTTGCATAAAAGTATAATTAAATTATGTTGGTCTCAAGCTAAAACAATAAACTTGGATACGATACGATTCTGAACTTCATTATTTACATCAATAGGAATTGAGTAAGGAGGAAAGCTTGAAGAGGGTTCATAGAAATGAACATCTAAATAGACATAGATTTGCTTTAATAAGTAAAATAAGCACATATTATTAGCTACAATATTCAAAAAAAAAAAAAAAAAAAAAAAAAAAAAAATATATATATATATATATATATATATATATATATATATATATATATATATATATATATATATATATATATGGAACTAACAATAAAAATAAAGTAGTACATATAAATAACATAATTGAATGAAGTAACATGAATTTGGGGTTGACTATGGATCATTGATAGATTATGTTAGAGATATATATTACACATATTAGCCCAATGTAATAGGCCCAAACCCAATCCTGCTTGTACTAGTAGTCTAGGGTTTAGTCGCCTATATATACTCATGTTATGGCTCATTGTAACACAGGTTATTGTACTACACTCTTATACATAATAAAGATGTAGCCCTTAAGGGATTCCTCCGTGGATGTAGGCCGTCAAGGCTGAACCACGTAACCCTCGTGTTCACAGTGTTCCTATTCTATGCTTCCCTTTCCGCATCCACTCTAGCATGGTATATCACATCACGCTGCTAATATTTAACATGGTATCAGAGCCAAACTTCGTTCTTGGCATCAAATAAAATCTCTAGCAAGCAAAGAAGATTCTCACGTGCGTAACACAGATCCACAACAGTGCCCATGCCTTCATTCAGATCTGGGTCTACAGCATCACGCAGCTCCCACGGAAACTCCGTTGCTGCCTTGCTGCTACATCTCTGATCTCTCAAGCAAGTCGAACCACTCACCTTACAGATCTGTGCAAATCAAGCCTTCGCCTAAAGAAACCAACCACACAGGCGTGCTCCTTGGTCTCCCGTAAGGAAAACCCAGAAATCCGGTCACCGGAAGCCGTGCCACGCGCCTCCACGCGCCTCAGTTGTCTCCGGAAAACTCCCACGCGCCGCCTCAGGTTCCCTAACTTCCAGATCGTTTTCAGGTCCACGCGCCGCCATGACGGCCTCGCCGACAACCGATCTGCCTACTGAAGAAAAATGGCTTTCAAAAGATGTCGCACGTGCCTCCACGCGCCACCTGGACTTCTGGCTACTCCTCCACGCGCCGGTAGACTGAGCACGCGCCTGACACACGCCGAACTCAGCTGCTGACATCATCTTATGACGTCATCTGTCCACGTCAGCAGCCACGCAAGCATGTCCACGTCAGCCCTAGGCACGTCATCAGCCACGTCAGCGACACGTCATAGGATGATGTCAGCGGATCCACTATTCGACCCGTGACCCAACCCGGAAACCCGGAACCGACCCGGACCAGTATCCGTTGACTTTGACCCTGGACCAGTTGACTTTGACTTTGACTTTTTGCGTTGACCTTTGACCAAAAGTCAAAATTTCCGACAGGGCCTATCTTGCTTAGTTTTTCGCGTAGATTCCAATTTTGAACTCCGTTTCTTCATTTGAAGCTCCAAAATTGGTCAATTGGCACATTCTTCATTGTGGTTTCTTCAAAGGCTTTATTCATGGCATCTTCAAGAGATCTTCTCATGCTTATCCAACCTCAAGCCTTCATCGAGCTTCCGCCTTGAGTTTGAGGGAGGGTGTTAGAGATATATATTACACATATTAGCCCAATGTAATAGGCCCAAACCCAATCCTGCTTGTACTAGTAGTCTAGGGTTTAGTCGCCTATATATACTCATGTTATGGCTCATTGTAACACAGGTTATTGTACTACACTCTTATACATAATAAAGATGTAGCCCTTAAGGGATTCCTCCGTGGATGTAGGCCGTCAAGGCTGAACCACGTAACCCTCGTGTTCACAGTGTTCCTATTCTATGCTTCCCTTTCCGCATCCACTCTAGCATGGTATATCACATCACGCTGTTAATATTTAACAGATTAGATTGGTCATCATATGAATTTTTCTCTCAATTCTATAAAAATAATCCTATTCTGCAGAGTTTTTATATTATTGTTTTTTATTTATGGTAATGATACAGGATCATTAATTAAACTTGTTGGCAAATAACAAAATATAATTATTCCATTTTTATTGACATTATATCATAAAAATATGTCAATGTACTTGTATATATATATATATATATATATATTTTTTAAGAAGAAATATGCGATCGTGATCATTATTAAATTTGCAAAAAAAAAAAAAAAAAAAACCATAAATAAACAAAGTATAAAATTTACATGGTCCTTGATTTTTAAGAAATAAAGTCAAATTTACGTGGTACTCGATTTTTAAGAAATCAAGTAATCATAATACTAACATTCAGACAGAACACATTGAATCATGAAATCCCAGTGTGAATGGATCAAAACCCAGTTTAGCATTCAAACTAACTAGTCCAATGGGACTCGCATAACATGTATTCTTGGTAGAAACTCTGAAACAAATAAAAGGGTGTCAAACCTTACAAGATTTTACTGGAAAAGATTGGAGTCAGGTCAGTACTGCCATAAACAGTTATGAGCAGTCAAAGTTCAGTCAAGCAAACTCTATCTCATCTGGATGTTACATGTACAATCAGTATGTGTTCTTCAGCAATCTTCATCAATGTGTGCCAACTGTAAGACTCATCTTTCTCTGTCTTTTCATTTGAACTGGTTTGGATGGCACGTGCAAGGCACATGCTGCCTCTTGGATGAGAAAATTAAAATAAAGCTTCTATTTGAAAAAGTATTAAATTATATACAAATATGTCATACAATACTAAATTACTAATGTCAGTAATATAAGAATTTTCACTATGCACAAACTTAGAGTAGCTATTTGTTTTTCATTTATTTTTTATTTTTTTATAAGAAACAGAGAGTTTAACTTAGATTAGCTATTTGACATTGGAAGCTTTCTTCAATCAGCATATATGTACAACAAACACGATTTCCAGGACAAGGAAAGCACCTCAATTCCATAATTTTACAATTAAAAATAGCAAATTCAAAATTATTTCAACTTTACACATACACCACCACACAGAAGAATCTATAGCCATAATAGTTCATTTATAAGAAACTATTCAATCCAACACATCACCCAAAAAAAAAAAAAAAAAAAAAAACTCATCTGAAACAAATAGATATATAAGACATCCATATTAAAAAAAAAAAAAAAAAAAGGCAAATGAAAAATATTTATACACAGTACACATACAACATTTTTCCCAACAACCATGATTTTGTAGTACCAGAAATAAAAAATAAGTAAATAACACAGAGTTTCAAACCTGCAACCGTCTATCTCTCGCACATCCACCAACCCACAGAGATCCTCTTTTTTTTTTTTTTTTTTGCCTCTTCTCTCATGTAGATCGGCGGCAAATGTTCTTGAGTTCCAAATTTTTGTTGATCTAGATTAGTAGAGAGAGATCAGTGCTGAGGCTGGGTTGTGAAGGAGTTGAAATCACAGTATAGATCGATGGTTTGGGAGGAAAAGAGAGAAGAAAAAAATCTTGTGCAGAGAGAAGAAGAAGATAAGAGGCAATAAATGTTGAGTCACTGAGTTGTGTTTTGAGTTAATCTTTTATTTTGACTGACTTGTTGTCCTCTTCAAGAAGACAAAACTTGACTAAACAAAAAATACTGTAGACTAGCTCAATCACTCTTTTTATATTGTTACTAGAAGTAGAAGTAGATAGAAGTAGGAGAGAAGGAAAAGACATTTTTTTGTTGGTTGTTTTTTGCTCAAAATGTAAACAGACATTAGTGATTGCTATCTTATAAAGTGGGGCTGGGTTAGTAAAAATGACTGAGACCTCAGCAACACGAAAGACAGTGTTGAGTGTGCCAAGTGTAAGTTCTTGAGCAATCTAAATTTGAAAAAAAAAAAAAAAAAAAAAAACCAACAATATGAGAAAAAAATCACATTCAATTCGACTCTATCTAAAATAATTAGCTTTTTGTTAAGTTTGCTAGGGGCATTTGAGCAAGTTTACAAAACTAAGTGCAAAGAAGGTATCGAAAGTGTAAAAAAGTATAGTCTACTGCCTCACACTAAAGAGGTTAATGGCAGCACTCGTTCTATTGCCAAAAAAATGGTGAAAGAAGAAATAGGAGAGTTTTTTCTTTTATACATACACACACACACATATATATATATATATATATATATATATATATATATGAAGGGGATAAAATGTGAAATAAGGCTTGGGAAGCCCAATAGGCCCATTGACGAGCCCAATGGGCCCATGTCCACAAGTCCAAAGAAGTTCGAGCCCATCCTTCGTGTGGGCCCCTGACAGGACGAGGGCCCGGACTTGCCCATCACGTTTCAAGAAACTTGTTATACAAGCAAGAGAGGCTTGCCCAGCAAGCCTGAGAGGCTTACCCAGCAAGTCTAAGAGGCTTGCTCAGCAAGTCTGAGAGGCTTGCTCTACAAGGAAAGGAGGCAGGACCTCACCACTATAAAAAGGCCCCAACACCTTCAAAAAAGGTATGTGTAACTAACTCCTCTCTAGCACTCTAGAGTTGTAAAAAACGTTTTCTGACTTAACCTTCGGAGGGTATTTGGCCGGCTCCACACCGGAGCCCCCTTTGAAGGTGTTTTTGTACTGTTCTATTTTTCAGGCAACGGTTGCTCGAGTGTAAGGGTCGTGCATCTCACTGGTGAACATTTCGGCATCATCAATATATATATATATTTGGTTAATGACTGTTCTCTGCAACTCGTCTTTCTCTGTCTAGGACGGCTTGATGCATTGAGGGGCCTAAGGCAAAAAATGAATTGAGGCCTTTTATATATTTAAAAATGACTTTTTAAAAAAAAAATCTAAATATTGCTTAAACTTTATTCTCTTATTAGATACAAAATTACTAATTAATATGAACCACCTAGAATATTTTTTTTTAGAATTTTTGTAGATGCAAAAAATTTGACAAAATATTTCACATCTGTTGATGTGGCAGAATAATAATGGTAAGTAAAAAAGTGACTTAACGATGGACGTAGATGAGAATTAGTAAAATTTGCCAACTCAATTGTTGTGAAAAATCTTGTAAAATTTTTTGTGTACTGCTCTTTTTTTTTAAAAGTGCTAAATTCATAACATTTTCACAATAAATTCTAGGTATTAAGTTGTTACTAGTTCTAATTTGAACCCACCATTGAAATTATTTTTTTAACCACCAATAACAGCAATAACATCCTATTATTTAGAATTTATTGTGAAAATATTGTGAAAAATATTATAAACGTAGAATTTCTTTTTCATAAAAAAATACTATTTTATTTATTGGCTAATATTTGGACTTAATTAAAAATATTAAAATGAAAGAAATAATTCTATTGGTTAAAATTAGGGGCCTTTTTTTTTTTCGCGGGGCCTTAGACGACTGCCTCTTATATGCTAGAGCCGGCTGTGTCTTTGTCTTTTCAATTGAAAATTTTTGCTTTTTTCGTTCACGTGTCTATCATATCTCATTCATTGAATTTGTTTCCACTATCATAAATGGGAAATTCTCCTTTGCTACCTCCCTACCCTCAGTAGCTAGATTCTTCAAGATGATCCACTACATGAACAAAGGAGAATTTCCCATTTATGATAGTGGAAACAAATTCAATGAATGAGATGTGATAGACACATGAACGAAAGAAGCAAAAATTTTCAATTGAAAAGACGGAGAAAGACGAGTCGCAAAAAACAGTCATTAACCAAGAATATATATATATATATATATATATATGTGTGTGTGTATGTATAAAAGGAAAAAACGAGTTATTTCTTCTTTCACCATTTTTTTGGCAACAAAGTGCTGCCATTAACCTGTTTAGTGTGTGGCAGTATACTACTAAACTTTTTTACACTTTTGATACTTTCTTTGCACCTAGTTTTGTAAACTTGCTCAAATGCCCCTAGCAAACTTAACATAAAGCTAATTATTTTAGATAGAGTTGAATTGAATGTGAATTTTTTCTCATATTGTTTTGTTGCAATATACTAATTTTACAATTATTTAAAATCATTTATTGCAACAAATTTATTGCGACGAAATTTTTGTTGCAATAACCTATTGCCATTGACTTTATTGCAATAGTGTGCTACAAATTTTTTTCGTTGCGATATGTGTTTATTGCAATAAAAAATTAGTTGCAATAGAGCTTTTTTCCTGTAGTGTCTCAATTTGCACTTTTTGATATTATTAATGAAAACATTGAATATTCAAATTTTCATTCCTCTAATTATCTAATTATTAGAAAAATTTCAAAATATTTATTACTTACATAAAACCCAAAAATCACACACTCTTTCCCAGTTCTTTGTTTTTGGTCCAATAAATTTTTTTTTTTTTTTGGGTTAAGAAAATATTTAAGACTTGCTTTGTGGAGTAGGTTCAATATATGTTAGAAATAGTTATTATTGACGGTGGATAATTGACCCAACCTGACTTGCTCCACTTGGCTTTACATATAACATGCCTACATGGGTTGGTTGGTTGGTTGCTGGAATCCGCAAAACTACACCAGAAACTATAAAGCTTCGTCGGAACTACACTTTTTTGCCAGAATTTGCATTTTTTCTTTTCACCGGAATCTACAAATTTCGCTAAAAATTGTTGGGATTTGGACGGATATTGATAAATCCCACCAGAGTTGGTTGAGATCTCATTGGATTTGGCTTGATTTTGCTAGATTTCTTATATAGCTTCGGTCGGGTTCAGGTTGCTCGGGTTTTGGAGAAGAGAACTTGCCACTCAACCCGTCGGTGTCGGTTCTTGGAATCGGATACCTGTCACCGGCCGACTGAAGCTTCAGTTTGGGCTAGAATTAGGTCAACGTCAGGCGGGTTGGCGGTTTTTGGGGCTCTAGTTGGGTCTGGACACCTCTAGTTTATATTAACTTGTGGTTGTTGCACAAAAGTTGGTCACCTTAAGCAGTCATACCCATTTATGGAGATTCAAGATTTGAAGTTAAAATGAAAGCCACAAAATAAGTAGCTACTCCTACTGTAATTGGGGCTTCTTTTAAGCCAACCCACCAAAAAATTCCACCTTGTCTCCCGTGAAATATTTTTGCCTTTCCCGAATGATGGGGAGAAAAAAAAAATTAGGTCAAAGGAAATTGCCATTTTGGAGTTTTATCATCATATCACTGTTGATAACATTAGTACTAGCGGTGGCAGCAGAATCTCTAGCCAAGCTTGGCTCTCCTAACAAAAGTGGAGATTTAGAAATTCCATATCCATTTGGCTTAAATGAAGGATATTCCCTGGATGAGACATTTCTCATTACTTGTTAACAACAACAAAGTAGCAAAATCAAATAAAGATACTATTAAAAACATATCTATTAAGGATCAGCAATTGTAACCCGAGATTGTTATGATCAGACCGGTAATTATGTAAAAAGAGACACATCCAGCATACTCCATGCAGCCATGTACACCATTTTCAACACCAAAAATAAGTTCATTGTTGTGGGCTGTGACACTTTTGCAAGCCTTAATGGGTTCCAAAACGGAGAACTTGAGTCCTGTAGTGGGTGCGTGCCTATGTGTAGAAGCCTTAGCAATGTAGTCAATGGCTCATGCTCTAGCATTGGGTGTTGCAAGATGACGATTCCCGATAGGTTAAAAAATATGTGGGTGGACATATACAGCTTTCACAATCACACATTTGTTTGGGACTTCAATCCTTGCGGCTATGCTTTTGTTGTGGAACAAGGCCAATTCAATTTCTCCTTTAATTATCTCAAGAACATTCCAAACGAGACTCTCCCAGTGGTGCTTGACTGGGCAATTGGAAATGAGAAATGTGGAGAAGTAGCTCAGAACAAAACAAGAATTGCATGTAAGAGGAAAAGTAAATGCTATGACCTTTATACTAAGTCATGATACCAATGCAAGTGCAAGCAGGGTTACAGAGGAAACCAATTCCTCCATGATAGTTGTCAAGGTATTACTCCATACATTGTATATATATGTTTTAATTTTGGTTATGACTATAGTAACTATGGGGTTCATAATTATATTCTCCACTTGATTCTTAGACATTAATGAGTGCGAGCTTTCAAGTTTCAATAATTGCGAAAGTGCAAAAAACTGTCAACATAGAAGGAGTTATACATGTCATTGTCCAAAGTGGTACCATGGGGACGAAACAAAAGATGGTGAAGGCAGTGTTGCAGATACCTTACCATTATTTAAGATTGTCTTAGGTAAGTATATTTTTGAAGATTTATTCCTAATCTGCAAATCAAGTGGAGAATATAATATCTTTTCTTCCTTCCCCAAGGTACCACTTTGGACAATGACATGTATAACACCCTATTGTGTTGACACAGTTTTTTGCACTTGTGCAATTATGGAGACTTGAAAGCTCACACTCATTAAGGTCTGCGAATCAAGTGGAGAATATAATTTTGAACCCTATAGTTGCTATGGTCATAAGCAAAATTAAAACATATATACACAATGTATGGAGTAATACCTTGGCAACTATCATAGAGGAATTGGTTTCCTCTGTAACCCTACTTGCACTTGCATTGGTATCCTAACTTGGTATAAAGGTCATAGCATTTACTTTTCCCCTTACATGAAATTTTTGTTTTGTTCAGAGCTACTTCTCCACATTTCTCATTTCCAATTGCCCAGTCAAGCACCACTGGGAGAGTTTCATTTGGAATGTTCTTGAGATAATTAAAGGAGAAATTGAATTGGCCTTGTTCCACAACAAAAGCATAGCCGCAAGGATTGAAGTCCCAAACAAATGTGATTGTGAAAGCTGTATACTTCCACCCACATATATTTTAATCCATTGGGAATCATCACCTCGCAACACCTAATGCTAGAGCATGAGCCGTTGACTACATTGCTAAGGCTTCTACACATAGGCATGCACCCACTGAAGGAAACGTTCTCCGTTTTGGAACCCATTAAGGCTTGCAAAAGTGTCAAAGCCCACAACAGTGAACTTATTTTTGGTGTTGGAAATGGTGTACGTGGCTGCATGGAGCATGCTGGCTGTGTTGCTTTTTACATAATTACCAGTCTGATTGTAACAGTCTCGGGATACAAGCTGCGAGACACGCATCTCATGATCCTTAATAGGTATGTTTTTATCAGTAACTTTATTTGATTTTGTTACTTTATTGTTGTTACAAGTGATGAGAAATGTCTCATCCAGGGAACAACATTCATTTAAGCCAAATGGATATGGAATATGGAATTTCTAAATCTCCACACTTTTTAGGATAGCCAGGCTTGGCTAGAGATTCTGCTGCCACCACTAGTAATGATGTTATCAGCTTTATCATTAGTGATATGATGATAAAACTCCAAAATAGCAATTTCTTTTAACCTATTTTTTTTTTCTCCTTATCATTCGAGAAAGGCAAAAATATTTCAAGGGAATTGAGGTGGAATTCTTTGGTTGTAAACATGGCAAAACGAGTGGGTCAAGTCGAATTCTGGTCAGGTCAGTTGGGTTTGCGGGTCAGTCGAGTTGCGGGTTAAAACGGGTCAGTTTTTAAGCGGGTCAATCGCGTTGCGAGTCAGGTCGGGTTGACCTGTATTTTAGACCAAACCTTTTACTTATTTATTTTAATTACAAAAACAAATCAATGGCAACCTTTTGAAAGAGAATGAATAAAATCAACTAAGAAAATGAATTGCACTTAATGCTATTTGTTAATATCCTTCCAAATCTAATAGTTATGAGGATGACTGAAATTTTTTTACTCTAAGAAGAGGTCGGACCTGACCTGTTGTCCACGCCGAGAGAGAGAGAGAGATTGGAAGGGACAAAGAAGCGTCAACGTCTATGGAGCTCGCCGATCGGCCCGATCTAGCTCTAGCGAAGGACAGAGGGCAGTGGTAGTGGGCAAAGGTCAGAGGGAGGGTGGGTTGAGAAGTGAGAACTTGAGATGTGGGTTTTAGTCTAATGATTTCTCAGACTTTGTTGTGTTAGGGTATATCACAAAATTAATGGTATTGGTAAGCCCATCTGTCAAAATCTGTGATTTTTTTTTTTTTGGTTTTCACTGCTGGCGTGTCAGACGCGTCGGAGCCATGTCGGAGAAGCGAAAAAAAAGAAAAAAAGAGACACTGCTCGGACACTGGAGTTCGGCGAATCGTACCGGTTCTGGTGTTCGACACGTGTCGGACACTGACTCGTCACCAAAAATGGCGTGTCGGTGCAACCTAGTATTTGTGGCATGCACTTAGCTATTCATTACTTTGTGATTATCTATGATTAGATATTGACTAGCCAAGATATTGAATATATTTAGTCACTAAATACCATGCTTAGCAACGACCTAGTATTGAAGAGGATAAAAGAAAATACAAGGAAATATAGGATATGAAATGAAGAAATTTACTTAAAGATAGTAGTGGCTCCTATTAATGAGGGAGAGTGGCTTGAGAAATTTGTCATGTGCAAAGGAGATAGATTAATGCACCGATGAGAATGACTGATTATCCAATTTAAGGGAATGAAAGGAGATAGAGGAAGACCTAAAATAACATTAGTATAATTAGTAAAAAATGACTTGTTAATGAAAGAGATGTCAGAGAATATGATTTCGGGAGACAAATATATGTGATCCATCACGATTAGTCTATTAAGGATCCATGGCTGACCTGAAATTTTTGTGAGTAAGGCTTTATTGTTGTTGTTTTATGAGGTGAGGGAGTTTGCAATCAGGGACGGAGGGAGACCTGGACTGGGGGGGCAATGTCTCCCCCTAATTTTTTTTTTTTTAAAATTAATATATACATAGTCACCAATTTTAGCAATTTTGTTCTATAAAATCGCACTTTGCCCCCCCTTAATATTATCATTATTTCTTTTAGGAGTACTACTCTAGCCACAAAATTTTCTATAACATTTTTACAAACTATTGTGGTAGTAAACTTTTATTAGTTTGCATCTGGGTTCATCACTTACATCGCTTTTTACTTACTAATAACCACTCACTACATTAATAATTTGTAAAAAAAAGGTTTGTAATTCTAGCATTTTCCTCCTTTTAAAGGCTAGATCTAAAATCTAAAGCAAAATAAACAAGCCCAAAAAAATTATTCAACAACAAAAATTACCAATAGTAAAGCTAATTTTATCTAAAACAAACAACTTGACCCTTTAAAAAATTTTAAACAAAATAATTTTGTCCATACCTAGATGCACACATAAAAAACACAAAAAAAAAAAAAACTCATTAGCTGTTAAGCAACTGACCTGGAAGCTAGAGCCACCACATGCAACTAATAGTAAAACTGCCCCCCTAACTTCAAGTTCTGGCTTCGTCCCTGTCTGCAATGCATATCAAGACATTGAAAATTTATACACAATGATAATGATTCAAACTGCAATGACCTTTTTGAAAAACACAAGGTTCAGCTTTAGAAAAGAAAAGAGTCATGATTCAAACCTCCATAGCTCTTAGATGGACATAATCTGATGTATCATGGGACAAATCCCTCTCTATGGAAGAGCATGAGATGTCTTTATCATCAAGTAGAGAACTGATTGGATCCTGATCACCTCCAAATAGTTCTTCGAAGTTTTGGAATGTTAAATCAACATCTGGTATGTTGAAATCTTCATTGTAAAGTTCCTCACAAACCCCGAGGTCTTGCATATTTTGAGACCATAACTACAAAAATCAATCAACAAATATTATTTTTGTATCATAATACAGTGTTATAGAAAATTTTAATTTGAACACATAACAGAAACCAAAATCCTCAAACCAGGTTTATCCAAAAATAAAACAACTGCAGACCAGCCTACAAACGAACTATAACTCTCTTGTTGTTAAGAAGATTAAATACACAAAGGTCGAGATCAGGATCTCATTCAGTTCATACAAGTGGTCACTCATAGAATTGGAATATTTAGAGTTGACTCCAGAGACCATAATCTACCATTCTGCATTTTACCATGCAATAAGTTGCACATGAAAGGACTTATTAACTGTGAATCTTGGTTTGGTATTTAGAAATATGATGCATTTAAATGGAAATTTTTTTCTTTTTTGATTTCTTTCTACATCCAATAGATCCTAAAGATCTTGAAGCTTGTATACCAAGTTCCAAGCAGTCACACTGAAATGACATGTTCAATGTTAATTGAGGGCATGCTTGTCCTGGCCTGGTATATATTCTTGATCATTGATAATTCCATTGCATGGAACTTAACATCAAAACTTAGATTTAGTGTAAAAAATGAAATGGTGATGAAAAATGGACCAACACAATTCAGTGCCCTTTCGTTGAGAATCAGTCCCACTTATTGTATATGCCGATTTCAAGAGAAACTTATCATGCTTTTGGCACCCTTAAGCAGGAATGAATTGACAGTATAGCCAGTTAACAAGTGATTCATCAGACAATGATTCAATTCAAGTATTGATGATGATGATCAGACCTGGCTACTTTGAACTGTACTTTTACATTGCCAGAAGGACTCTCCAGGCACAGTTAGTCCAACATTTGAAGATGAAGGTAAATTCTCCATTTGTGAAAATGTAAATGGCAGTCTCCACTTTTGGCTCCTGAAGTGAACTGTCTTGGGAAAGTTGTGAATGCTGATCAAGGTTTTCATCAAACTCGGGACTGTAATGTATTCAGGAAGATATGTCAGTTTGCTCTTGGCCACGTATCAGAGACCACAACTTATGATGGTGGACTATTTAGTTTATTATCAATATCAACGAAACAAAAATTTCTGACTGGCCTAACTGTTAGCACGGTTTAGATATACTGCATTCCATGAGTACCAGTGTTAATCATAATGCACATTAAAGTTGTTGGCAACTAGAATTTATCTTCAGATGAAGAGTTTATCCCATATTCAAAATCATAAAATAAAATTTAAAAAAAAGAAGAAGAAAATCATAGTTGATGTAACTGATGCAACAAAAGATAGCAAACCACACACCAAAAGAAGTGATGTACAAATGCAAAAAATGTTAAATGAGATCGCAAATCAGTTGCAAAAGACTTCTAATAGTATTGTTTGTTAAGAAGTTGGACCAATTTGGTGTATCTGAAGAAGACCCATCTTCGTCAGTGGCAGTCCAACCTATATCTGGCAGGTAAGTAGAATCCTCCAACAACCAGTAAACAAGGAGCTCTAAGTTAAACTAATAATCAGTTTTATCCATTCCCAGGACAAAACATTTAGCATATCAAGAATGATACGATCCAATCTAGAACTATTTGCTGTCTTTCAATGCAAAACATGATAACATACGAAATTTTATGTGACACGCCATCTGCAAAGTGTACCACTATATTAGAACTAATCTTGTCTGTTTTTCATTTTCATGAACATTTTAAGAAGTATTTTATCACTTTAAAATAAGAATCTGAGGGAATTCAGTTTCTTGTTTTAAAAACCCGAGTTTAACCACCGGGGTATCTTCTGTCAAATTTATTCAGATTACGCAGAGATTATAAAATTCTAATGCACCTGAGACATATAATTTAGCATCAGTTTAGCAATAAATCTTTGAGAAGTTCAAATTGAAGGGAGGTTACTACAAGCAGCATATCATCATCAAATCTATACAAATTATTTTGTCCTCCTGTTTATATTACAACTCATGTGTCAGATCAATAGTCAGATGATGGAGAAATTCATCAATGTAGAATTACAAAAACTTAGCTATGATTTTGATTTTTTGATGATGACTAAACTAAGACAGGACAATGTAAAATGGTTATGAATCTCCTGAAATCTAAAAACCTGTCCCACATTAACGATTTGCTAAATCATAATTTGCATAAACTTTACCTGGGCCTGAACCTCTTATATTGTGACCTAAAAGAAAAATTTATCACGAAAGAGAGAAAAAGATTGGAAGAAAAGAAAAGGGAAATTTATACACGACAAAGGCAAATTATCATTAAAGCCAAGTTACATACTTGATACTTGCAAGCATAAACCCTGCCTTACCTTACTTTGTTGACTGCTTGATCCCACTTCAGATTCTGTACTGGAGCCTAGAGTTGCAGGATTCACTGTACATAACACTGAAGGGCCTCCAATTTGTGAGCAAGATTGTCTTGGAATAGCCAAATTTTCCACGCTGGAATCCTCAGAACCATGTGAAGTGGACACAAAGTGATCTTGTCGAGTATTGTTGCCTTGTTCATTAAGTTCAAAACCCCACAATGCTGCAAAATCCTTAGCAGAAGGGCATCCCATGTAACTGCTGATTACCTGTTTCTGATGCTGGGAAGAGCCATCATGCAGGCTTCTATCGCAGCTGTGACGCATGAACATCTGATGATCTGTGCATTGAACATATGCTGGGCAGTATCTGCACAAGTCACAAAGGAGGCTTCGTAGATGCCGACTAGAAAGTGCATTGGCTGAACAGACCTTTGCATCGAAGGAAAGACAAAGATGTGCTGCATTGGATTTACAGTAAACAACTGGCCTCAAAACCGTGCAGAATTCACAAATTTTCTCCATTCTCTAACTCTCTGCATCCATAAAGAACTCCAAAACTCCAAAACCTCTTAAGATAATAATTCACTTTTGAGTTTCAATGAATAAGGATATCAACTCCGCTAATCTTTTTGCGAGCCCAGAGACTTTTATGCTGTCAATAAAATGTCCAATATCTAAAAACAAAGCCAACATGACAAATGGAATATTAATGCAATTTAAAACGAAATGATAAGTCAACAACATTGTATGCCTTTCAGAAAACAAAATCAACAATTTACACTTCGAAAAGCTCAACAGTTAAAAAATTAAGGGTGTCTTTTGGAAAAAAAAAAATCCTTTATTACTTTAAATTATAAACAACTTCTCCAAGCAATAGAACCCTTTGTCTGGCTTTCAAAATAAAGATAAACTACAATTGATAGTCGAATTGTTCTGCAGCTTGTAATGAATTACCTCCATCAAGGTTCAAAATACCTTGTTCAATTTCACGCAATTATCACACCATTACCAAATTACTTTTACACAAATTGTAAACATTACCCATGAACCTCTTAATTCTCTGTTACAAGCCGCCATACCTTGATCAATAAACAATCAATGAGCAAGACTAAACGGTTAAGTAAGCAGCCTAATTGCTATTTCACCTTTCAGTAACTTTACCTAGAGGTCAGACCTTAGTGCGATAGCAAGTTCCCTCCGCTCAAGTGATGGGATCGAGTCCAAGAATCAACCTCTACAAAAACTAGGAATTATGCAGCCTACCAATCACCTCTCCCATACCCTGCAGAATTAGGATCCTTTTGCAGCGAGGACATTTTTCAATAACTATACCTAAAAATGTGTTTGTTTGGAAAAAAGATTTTTTTTTTTTAGCTTATTTACTCATGTACAACTTTTCAAACCCACTTCTCCTTCTTCTTCTTTAGGTCTAGATACGACTATATACTTTAACCAACTTATATATATATTAAAAAAAAAAAAAAAAAAAAAAAAAAACCACATCCAAAAGCGCAAAGAAGTAACTTTACAAAGGTCAACTTCCCCTCAGTACACTATTTAACACAATTTTGCATCCAAAACACAATCTTGAATATGAAAATTTCATTTATTTAGCTACACATTCCAGCCAGAGTCACAAAATTCAAAATCCCAACCATCCAATTCCAATTCTTCTAATCTGAACTAAACTAAAAACGATCTCAGCTAAACAAACAGTAAAAAAAAAAAACTATAAACTAAAAATCCCACACCAAAAATCAAGTACATACCCTGTCTCAATTGACCAATCAACCCAACAAATTCTTCCATGTACAAGAAAATAAGATAAAAAAAGTTGTCACATTCAAATTTCAAAGAAAGAAAGAGCAAAAAAACAGTACCTGAAGTTTGCTACAGCTCTAGGACTTTAAGACCCTCTCTTCTTCCATCTTCTTTGCTCTCTGTTGTAGTTGTTCTTTTATCTATCTTCTTTAGGTGCCTTTTGTGTCTGACGTGTGAGTTTTTTGGTGTGAACTTTCCAGCGTGATTGCAATAATTTCTTCCCTTTCTATACTACTAACGTCATTTAAGACTTGACTGACCGAAAAAAAAAAAAATTTAAGAAAAAGAAAATGGTTTTACATGGAAGAAAATGAAAAAAGAGAAGAAGAAGAAGCAATGGTCAGAGCCAGAAATGAAGCTCTGATCTCATAAAAATAAACCCAGAAAATGAAGCCAAAAGATTTCAGTTTTGAAGAGATTTTTCACCAAGAGGCTGAGATAGGAGGTAGACCGAGAAAGAGATCAGCTTGAAGAAGAAAGAAGGAAAAATAGGATGCTAGCTACGTAGAGAAGGAAAGGATGAAAATAAGTAAATAAGGTGGTTGGGTCTGAGATTTTGAGCGGGACAAGTCTTTACGCTGGATCCCATTAATAATGTTATATTACCAAAATGTCACGTATCTTAGAGCAACCGTATCAATCCAGCCAAAAACGTGTATAATACAAAAAAATGTTCATGTTAATGTATATTGTGTTATGGGCTTTAGGCCCTTTAGGTCCAATTACTTTACTTGTACCGCACACTTATGCCTCCTATATAAGGCACTGATGTATATTTTCTCATCAAGAAATACAATACAATCTTCCAGTATTTCTAACATGGTATCAGAGCCACTGCTCTAATCCTTTGGTGTGTCGCTCTTCAGCAGTCTTGTCTTCTTGGGTGTCATCTGCAGCCGTTGTTGTGAGCAGCGCCACTGCCTCCACCGCGACTTCAGTACATCAAAGACCACTGCCTCGCCGCCACCCCCGCTTCCGCTTCTCCGATCAGACCACAGATTACACCATCGGAAAGAAATCCCTCCGATCTACTTTTCTGTGAAATTTCGTCTTCATCGGACCTCTCACGCGCCCCCACGCGCCACCAGAAGTTTCGGCGTCAGTGCCACGCGCCTCCAGCTTCCTCCACGCGCCGCCACGCGCCGCCACGCGCTGCCACGCGCCTCCACGCGCTGCACGCGCCAGAGTTCCCCTGCTGACGTCAGCCCTAGGTGACGTCATCTGCCACGTCATCGACACGTCATCTGCTGACGTCATCCGCTGACGTCATCTGCCACGGTACCTGCTGACGTCATCGTTGACTTGTCCGTTGACCTGACCGTTGACCTGACCGTTGACTTTGACCGTTGACTTTGACCCGGGGTTGACTTTTTCAGTCCAGGTTCTTCTTACCCAGTTTTTCGCGTAGATTTCATTTTTGCAGTCTATTTTTGCATATTGTGTCTCTAAATGGATAAAAAGGATGTTTTTATTCCTCGCCCCATCAATACTGTGTTGGAGGGGTGTAAGAATTACTTATCTTGGTCTCAAGCTATGCGCAGTTTTCTTAAGGGTCGCATGCTCTGGCATTATTGTACTGGTGCACTCACTGTTCCTGTCAAGGGAGCCACTGAAGAAAATTCTGCCTTCCTTGGTCGCATGATTGAATGGGATAGTTACAACCACATGATCCTCACATGGATTAGGAACACTTCCATTCCCTCCATCTCTAACCTGTTGGGCAGCTTTGATGATGCCAAGTCAGCGTGGGATATGTTGGCCAAAAGGTACTCCACTACTCATGGCTCCATGAAGTATCAATTAGTGGTTGAATTGCATCAACTCCGACAAGAACCAGGGCAATCCATCAATGACTACTACGATCAGCTTCGCTTCATTTGGGACCAAATTGATCTTTCTGATCCAACTTGGGCATGCTCAAAGGATGCTCAACAATATGCTTCCATCAGAGATGAATTTCGCCTCTATGAATTCCTGATGTCCCTCCACAAGGACTTTGAACCCATTCGAGGTCAGCTTCTGAATCGCAGTCCTGCTCCCTCTCTTGACACTGCTGTGAACGAGTTGGTTAGAGAAGAAGCTCGTCTTGCAACTCTTCAAGCTCAGAATAAGCTTAATGTTTTGGCCATTACACCTTCTGCTCCACCCTTAGAGCAACCTCAGCAATCAGGTGATTCCTCTGGCTCTAGCAATCGTCGTAAGCAGACCAACAAAAAGTTCTGCAACTATTGCAAGCGTCCTGGCCACACCATTGAAACTTGCTATCGTCGTAGCAAATCTACTGCTGCTGTTGCTAATACTGAGCCTACTCCACCAATGGCTTCCATTTCAGCTGAGTCCCAGTCTTCTGGATCCACTATCAACCTCTCCCCCACTGAATTACAGGAGATCATAGCTCAGGCTGTTCGTATGGCTGGTAATGCATCTCTTTCCACTGCTCTCTCTGTTCTACCCGGTAAGTCTCAAACTTGGCTTTTCGATTCTGCCTGTTGCAATCACATGACACCTCACTCCTCCTTATTCTCCAAACTTGACCCTGCACCACACCCCCTAAATATTCATATAGCTGATGGTTCCACCATGCATGGAAATAGTTTAGGTTTTGTTTCGACTTCCAACCTCTCTGTTCCTGGAGTCTTTCATGTACCTGACCTATCCTATAATTTGTGCTCTGTGGGACAATTAGCTGAATTAGGTTATCGCCTTATTTTTGACTATTCTGGGTGTATTGTGCAGGATCCGAGGACGGGACAAGAGCTTGGGACCGGCCCTAGAGTTGGGCGTATGTTTCCCGTGGACAATCTTCATCTTCCACCTGTTGCTCTTGTTTCTGTTGCTGCTGCAGCTGCTGCAGTTTCTTCCTTACCATCTCTTGCACTTTGGCATTCTCGTCTTGGTCATGCATCATCTTCTCGGGTACAACAGTTAGCTTCTAGGGGTCTGTTGGGTTCTGTGTCCAAAGACAATTTTGATTGTACTTCATGTCAGTTAGGAAAACAGCCAGCTTTGTCTTTTAATAACAGTGAATCCATTTCTAATAGTATTTTTGAGTTAATTCATTCTGATGTTTGGGGACCTTCTCCTGTTGCTAGTATTGGTGGATCTCGATATTTTGTTGTTTTTATTGATGATTATTCTCGTTATAGTTGGATATTTCCTATGAAATCTCGTTCTGAAATTTTACCAATATATAGCAACTTTGCAAAAATGGTTGAAACCCAATTCTCCAAACGTATCAAAACTTTTCGTTCTGATAATGCTCTTGAATATACTCAATATGCGTTTCAAGCTCTGTTACATTCCTATGGCACTGTACATCATCTAACTTGTCCAGGTACCTCTCAGCAAAATGGTCGAGCCGAAAGGAAACTTCGTCATATTCTTGACACTGTTCGTGCTCTTCTTCTTTCTGCTAAAGTTCCTGCCCCTTTTTGGGGTGAAGCTGCTCTTAATGCTGTTCATACGATTAATCGCATTCCAAGCCCTGTCATCCATAATCAGACTCCGTATGAGCGTCTCTTTGGGTCATCTCCTGACTATCATCACCTTCGATCTTTTGGATCTGCTTGTTTCGTCCTTCTTCAGCCTCATGAACACAACAAACTTGAGCCTCGATCTAGACTTTGTTGTTTCCTTGGTTATGGCGAAACTCAAAAAGGGTATAGGTGTTATGATCCTGTCTCTCATCGTCTTCGTGTTTCTCGTAATGTTATCTTTTGGGAACACCGATTATTTGTTGAACTCTCTCACTTTCGTTCTTCCCTAACTACCTCCTCTGTTTTAGAAATCTTTCCAGATGAGTCTCTTATTCCTTCTACAAATACTTTTGATCCTCCTTTGAACCTTTCTCCAGATACTTTTGATGCTTCTCCTAGACAGGTTGAAGATGAACAGGTTGATGACGAGCTACCCCACTTAGAGCCTGGGTCCCCTGCTCCTGCTTCGCCTGAAGATCCTCCACAAGACATTCCACCTCGCCACTCAACACGGGTAAGATCCATTCCTACACACTTACTTGACTATCATTGTTATACTGCCCTTGCTACACTTCACGAGCCTCAGACCTATCGTGAGGCCTCCACTGACCCTTTATGGCAGATTGCAATGAAAGAGGAACTTGATGCATTAACCAAAAACCATACTTGGGATCTGGTCACTCTCCCTCCTGGACAGTCTGTGGTTGGTTGTAAGTGGATCTATAAGATCAAGACTCGCTCTGATGGGTCCATTGAGCGCTACAAGGCCCGTCTTGTTGCAAAAGGCTTTACACAGGAGTATGGAATTGATTATGAAGAGACCTTTGCTCCAGTTGCTCGTATCTCATCTGTTCGTGCCCTTTTAGCTGTTGCTGCAGCTCGTAAATGGGACCTTTTTCAGATGGATGTTAAAAATGCTTTCCTTAATGGGGAGTTGAGTGAAGAAGTCTACATGCAACCTCCTCCCGGTCTCTCTGTTGACCCAAACAAGGTTTGTCATCTTCGACGTGCACTTTATGGTCTTAAACAAGCTCCACGAGCTTGGTTTGCCAAGTTCAGCTCCACTATCTTTCGCTTGGGTTACACTGCTAGTCCGTATGATGCTGCCTTATTTCTTCGTCGTACTGATAAAGGCACCATTCTGCTTCTTCTATATGTGGATGATATGATCATAACTGGTGATGACCTCAGTGGCATTCAAGAACTCAAGGATTTTCTCAGTCAGCAGTTTGAGATGAAAGACCTTGGACATCTCAGCTATTTCTTGGGTCTTGAAATTACTCATTCTACAGATGGTCTTTATGTTACTCAAGCTAAGTATGCTTCTGACCTTTTATCTCGAGCTGGACTCACTGACAGCAAGACGGTTGACACTCCAGTTGAGCTTAATGCGCATTTGACACCCTCAGGGGGGAAACCATTGTCTAATCCTTCTCTTTACAGACGTTTGGTTGGCAGCCTAGTATATCTCACAGTTACTCGTCCAGACATCTCCTATGCTGTTCATCAGGTGAGCCAGTATTTGTCTGCTCCACGATCTACTCACTATGCTGCTGTTCTGCGCATTCTTCGATACCTGAAAGGCACTCTCTTCCATGGCCTTTTCTACTCAGCTCAGTCTCCTCTTGTGCTCCGTGCATTCTCTGATGCTGATTGGGCAGGGGATCCCACTGATCGCAGGTCCACTACAGGTTATTGCTTTCTCCTTGGTTCTTCTTTAATTTCCTGGCGAAGTAAGAAACAAACCTTTGTGGCCCGCTCCAGTACTGAAGCAGAATATCGTGCCCTTGCTGATACCACATCTGAGCTCCTTTGGCTTCGATGGCTTCTCAAGGATTTAGGTGTGTCCACATCCTCTGCTACTCCCCTTTACTGTGACAACCAGAGCGCCATTCATATTGCTCATAATGATGTCTTCCATGAACGGACTAAACACATTGAGATTGATTGTCATTTTATCCGTTATCATCTTGTTCATGGTGCTCTCAAGCTCTTCTCCGTCTCCTCCAAAGATCAACTTGCAGATATTTTCACTAAGTCACTTCCTAAGGGACGCACTCGTGATTTGGTTAACAACCTCAAGCTGGTCTCACATCCACCTTGAGTTTGAGGGGGGCTGTTAATGTATATTGTGTTATGGGCTTTAGGTCCTTTAGGTCCAATTACTTTACTTGTACAACACACTTATACTTGTACTGCACTTTACTTGTACCGCACACTTATGCCTCCTATATAAGGCACTGATGTATATTTTCTCATCAAGAAATACAATACAATCTTCCAGTATTTCTAACAGTTCAAATTTACACAATTCCTCTAAAAAAATCTATCCACATTAGTAAGCGTAAAAGTGTGCATATATACACGTTTGTTATAATAATTGTGCAAATATGCACATGGTAGTTGTGCATATCAATAAAATATTCTTTTTTTGAAAGAGATAGGTATTAATAAAATAATAATAAAATATTATTTAAATAAAGTAGAGTGTATATATTTGATGTCGGTATTTTGTAAAAGTGGTATTATAAAATAAAATAAAAAGTTGGTTGTTAGTATAAAATAGATGAAAATATTTGATCGAACTTATGCAGTTGCTCATAACTCTAAAAACACAGGAGTCATGATACACACAAACACACAAAACACACAGTTTTGGCTTCACAAGAAGACAATACTTGACCGAACAAAAAATACTCTAGACGAGCTCATTCACTCTTTTGATATAGTTAGTAAAAGTAAAAGTAGAAGTAGATAGAAGTAGAAATAGGAGAGAAAATGTGAAGAGAAGGAGAAGACATTTTTTTTTTTGGTTGGTTTTTAGCTCAAAATGTAAACAGACATTAGTGATTGCTCTCTTATAAAGTTGGGCCGGGTTAGTAAAAATGGCTGAGACCTCAGCAATAGTAAGTTCTTGAGCAATCTAAGTTTGAGGAAAATAAATAAATAATTAAAACCAAATGGGAAATTCTCCTTTGTTACCTCCCTACCCTCATTAGCTAGATTCTTGAAGATGAGCTATTACGTGAAGCAAACAAATATGCTTAAAGCTTATACGTCCAGCTTTGGGTTAGAAGATTACGTATTTTGATAGTCAGTCTATGGACTTATGTTTACTTTTGTTTTATGATTTGTATTATTAGATGCGTAGTTATCCTAATTCCGTTTTTGTTTATTCTGTTTGTTAATGCTACTAGAACTACCAAAAAAAAAAATTCTCCTTCATTACTTTTTTTTTTTTTTTTGGGTTTTGTTTTTTTCCCTTTTGTGTATGGTAGTCACCACCCAATGAACCTACTAGTACTATACTAGGTTATCAGAAAGGTCCAAAACATCATAGTCGGGGTGGCTCCACACTAATGTTAGGTGGTCACGGGATATATATTTTTCGATTATTATTTAAATTATAAACTAAACTAATCTATTTTCACAACCTTATAAAAATGTTGAACACCTTAGTTTGAAAATCATAAGAATTTGGGTCAAAAAAATAAGAGTAATGTAATATTCACAATATTTTTACAATAATTTCACAACAAATCTTAATTAGTAAGCTATTATTGATTCTAATTTGCCTAATATCACTTTTTTCGCATTAATAGCAGCATGTCGCATAATGTTCCATTTGGCGCCACATTTTCTAAACTAAAACACGCATTATTGGAAGAAAACGCTTGAGGTCATGTGTTTGGCTTTGCGTTTTATTAAAAATCATGTTTTTGAAAATGACAAAAAAACACTATTCCAGAATGCAGTAAGAAGTAGCTTTTTAGAAAACACTAGTGTAAAACAGAAACTGCATTTCCAAATCAATTGGAGAATGACCAGAATACCCTATTAAAAAATCCATTGCATTGTCACTATGCCTTATTGCTATCTATCTTCTCTGTAGTTATTGTCTCTTCTCTTTAGCTTGTTATTCCTTGCCACCATTCTCACCATTTTTCATGATCTAAATGTTGTGGGCATGGAAAAAATTGGAGCAAAACTTCAGTATGGAGTAGCGCCCACATGGTCATAGGGACTTGAAAAGATGATAAATTGAAAACATTTTACTTAAAGTATTGTAGATAAAAAAATCCATTGCATCGTCACCATGCCTTACCGCTGTCTATCTTCTTTGTAGTTATTGCCTCTCCTCTTTAGCTTCTTATTCCTTGCAACCATTCTCACCATTTTTCATGATCTAAATGTTTTGGGCAGGGGAAAAATTGGAGCAAAACTTCAGCATGGAGTAGCGCTCACATGGTCATGGGGACTTGAAAAGAATATCTTGAAAAGATGATAAATTGAAAATTTTTTACTTAAAGTACTATAGATAAAGGTAAAAGTTAGCTGAAACAGTACAGTGGAACCTATGAATAGTACCAAAAAGTGCAGTGGGCCTCATAAATAGTAGTAAAAATAAGTTAAATAGTAAAATATGTTGGCAAAAATAATCTTTTTCAAACAAACACTAATTAAAAATTGTAGGAGCTTGCTATAGTTGGCTCCTATCTCTAGCAAAATATTAAAGCAATGAGTTAAAATGACAACATTATTTTAGAGAGTGTTTTAGTGTTTGGGTTGCTAAGAAAATGACTATTTAGTTATTTTAGCAACCTCATTGTAAATGCTATAAGTATCACCCTAAGCGTATGGTATAAGCTAATACATAATAAAGGAAGGAGGAGAGGAGAGAAAATGTAAAGAGAAAGAGAATACAATTTTTTTTGTTGTTCTTTTGGTCAAAATGTAAACAAACATTAGTGATTGATATCTTATAAAGTGCGGCTGGGTTAGTAAAAATGGCCGAGGCCTCAGTAACATGAAAGACAGTGTTGAGTGTGCCAAGTGCCAACTGTAAGTTCTTGACTTTCTCAAAAAATAATACTCCATGGGGAGAGAGTTCTCGGTAGGGTAGGGTAGGGTTTCCCGCCATCTCCATACCGTAGCATAGAGTTTCCCTTCTCGCTTTGGGAAGGACGTTGAGTTCCCTTTAGTAACAACGTTACCAGGAGGGCTAGTGGGCTGTTTTTTCGAGGGGCCTAGGATACAGAATAGGATCGGTATGGAGGACTTAACTAGGGATTGGAAGAAATTATCATTGACGGAGAAGGAAGGGGATAAGCTTGACTTGGCAACTGATGTGCACGTGTGTGTCATGTGGGCTGGAATATATACAAGAATTTATTCCCTTATTTGTTTGCAATGATTTCCTTTCGTGAATTATATGCAACCATATCATGACCTTCTCTTATCATTTCATAAGGTTGCCATCCCTGTAAGTATATAATTGACGAAGGTAAAATGAGACACAAGTTTCTCATAGATGGCCTATATGTTGTTCACTAGTAGCCACCTTGGCTTGAGGTGCCAATATAATTGATTATGGATTTCATATCTTGAAAATATCATACCTAAGATGATGGTATTTTCCATATTAATTCGTCCAAAATTGAATTGCTATCACCTTGCACTATGAAATAATTTATCCAGTTAATTATCTCTTCATTTTACTCATTTATTTTAAAGAGTAGCAGTGTCTTTTTGGGATCACTCTATAATTTTATACATAATTTTCTATCATGAACATATTACCTCATCTCTATCAATACATATTCATAGGCATTGGTGTATAAGTTTCTAAATTTTGTTCTAATACATTAGACATGAAATTTTATGAAGATTTCCCTTTGGGACTAAGATTAAGTCCAAAGGAAGAAAAATACAGGTACAAACCATGACAGGCCCTTCTTTTGGTCATCATCCAACAGCGAATGTACCTTTCATGTTTGAACGGGGGTAAATCCAACAGACCCTTAAGGTTAGATTTAAAATTTTCTTTTCCTTTTAGCTCTCTAAGTATTTGCAACAATGTTTGAAGTCAAGTTTTAGGCATAATAACAAATATCATTATTGCCAAATAAAAACCTAGCTATAAGTTTAAAATAAGATCATAACTATTTACTATAATAAATATGATGACTGTTTATCATAATGACAAATGTCATTAAACACACCGAATTCCAACACTTTTTAAAAAGTTTAAACACTTTGCCAAGTGTTATTTAGTTGCACGAGAGTAGGGAAATAGTTATGAAAACGATTGTTGGAAAGACAAATTGCTAAATTACAAGATTAGTACAAACATGCACAATTGACACAAAAGGCTAGATAATTTCTTGCTAAAGTTAAAAGACTTGACTAGTAATATCTGCTCTAGCTAGTGTGACCTATTTTAGACTTTTGATCTCTAGCCGATCAAATGATCTTAAGTCCATCCATTTCTTTTATTATTCTACTATCACCAAAACCAAGAAAAAAGTGGAAATGGTTGAATTGCTTATAGAGCATGTGCTTCATACATAAAATAAGACAATTTTATTTGATTGCATGGCATTAAGTGTGACTTTAATTCTCACTAAGTTTTTATACTCTTACATGAAATGATATTGATTGGACGTAAGCTATATCAATTCACCCAAAATTTTGTATAATATGTAAATCTATAAGAGGTTTGCTAGATTACTAGCTTCAGATATGCAAAAAACAGATATTCCAAATTTTCTAAGGGGATGTCATAATTTGACAAAGAAAAACCCTTAAGAAGAAAATAAAGATATAGCCAAAAGTTCTAAAAATTCCATTTACATCACAAATGCCAAGTTTAACTCCTGTAAATTATGGAGTTGTACAAATCCGACGAAGAAGAGCTCTATAAGTAAGAGTTCAATGAAGAAGAGTTCGTCAAGAAGACTACAACAATGAAAAGATCGAGGTCCGTACACAATAGTATTGAGATTTAAGGTCTTCTATTGAGGTAACTCATTTCTTTTTTTTCTTTTTTTATCCATGAAATCATTTTACTGAAACTAAATAAATATCAAGCTTGCATGATTATTACAAATGTGTATGTAGAACATGTTGAAAATATTGCTATAAAATTGTTACAATTATCACAATCAATATGACTATATTATTAGTAGCATATGTTTCATCATCATGAATCTGAGAAGTTCTATTAAGTTTCCTAAACTTAAATTCTAGATGATTGTGTTCACAATATGCTCATGAATTTAAGTCTCAATAAATTTCCGCTATCTCCATCAACTCACCAAAATCTTCTTAAATTGCTCTAAAAATCATATACGGTGCAAGCACCTAACAAAGACTAGTTTAAAGAAGCATATAGTCAAATAGCTTCAATTTTTATACTTCTTTATGATACATATAGAATGCACTTTGTCTTGTATAGCATGCAATTACATGTTTGTACATCGTCATGCAGCTAGCACTATTGAAGTGAGTTAAGCGTACAATTAAAGAAGAAGGAAAAGGAAATTGCTATTATAAACGGCAATGACCATAGACGTCAAAGCACACCCAGAAAAAAAAAGGGTTCCAATCGTGATAAAGCATTCCTCTAGTCGTCAACATATGAGAATTACACTCTTCATGTTTGAACGGGGGCAACAACATGGCCTAGTTTTTATGCCTTCGAAAAATCGAAGGCAAAAGAGATCTAGGCCTTAGACATGAAGTATCATGTTAAGCTTAAGAAAAATCTTGAAAAGAGAAGAGTTTGTCAAGAAGATCCCAACAATAAAAAGATCGAGGTATGTGACAAAATAATGTCGTCATTTAAGGTAACACATTTATTTCTGTCTCTTTTATATTCGTCTATAAAAATTTACACCTAGTAAGGTTTCATGCAAACATGTCTGCATTACTAGACAGATCACAAAAGAGATAAAACTCTAGGATTACAAGGAAATAAGAAAAAGGTCCACCAGGCTGTTGGTAACTTATTATTTATATATGAATTGTTCTAAAATTCTTGTTTAACCAAGCCTTGGCAAGTGCATGTGCTACTTAATGCAGATATCAACATGGCCTCAAGAAGGTCCAAAACGACATAGCATCAAGGAATTTTTCCAGCAATAAGTGACAAGATTCCTTAAATGGATGTAAGTCACCAAAAAATGGTTAAGTGATAAGAGTTTGCCAAGACGGATGTAAATCACTAACGAAGCCTAAGTGACAAGATTCCTTAAATGGATGTAAGTCACCAAAAAATGGCTAAGTGATAAAATTCCGCCAAGACGGATGTAAATCACCTAAAAGTGGCTAAGTGACTAAATACCTTTAGACGAGTGTAAGCAGACAAGGATTCTCACACAAACGCAAGTCACATGCAAATCAAGAATATCAAACGTGACAACCAAAAAATGAATGAAAGAAGAAGCATCGAAGTGATAAAAAATGGTCTTCCAAAGAAGTCACCTCGCTCTTTAGCAGTGATAAAAAATGGTCATCCAAAGGAATGACCTCGCTCTTCAGCAGTGATAAAAAAGGGTCTTCCAAAGAAATCACCTTACCCTTCAGTGGTGATAGAAAATGGTTGTCCAAAGAAATTAGCTTGCTCTTCAGCAGTGATAAAAAAATGATCGTCCAAAGAAATTAGCTCACTTTCAAGATCAAGCTATGATCCCTCGAATGTCCAAAAAGACCTTCAAAAGGCAAATACTAAGAGGTCGTCATAGAAATACTAACATTCCTAAAGAAGAAAGTAGTTGAAGATAAAGAAGCCTAAATCTAAAAAAGTCAAGAACATTCTCTAAGCCTGACCAGCATAAAGCAAAATCATACTTGGGAATAGGGGACAACTGATGAGTCCAGAAAAATCATTAAGGCCATCCATTAATATGGACAACCTTGCATCATTAACAAACCAAAAGATGTAACCGCTCAAACACATTCAACACATTAATGATGACCATTACTTATCGGTCTTAAACGCCAATCAATACGATAACTGTTACACCTGGGTAATAATCATTCCTAATTATGTACAACAGCTATCCAAATCACCTATAAAAGGGACAGTCCGTCTCACTTGTGAAGGTATGTCAAAAGCTACACAAAACACTATCTAAATACAAGAAATATGGGTTGATACTAACTTAAGCATTGGAGGCTCCCCCACCGGGCACAACCCGGTGGTCTCTTCGATCTATCTCTCTTTATCTTGCAGGTTCTACAAGATCATCTAAAGCTTCAGATTGGAGGAGTGACCCAACTGACGATTTTGGCATCATCAACCACCAGTGTGACATCTATAGCATTGCTGATTAACGTTCTCCACAAATTTCTAACGACAACCAGGTAGATTGATAGTATAAAATTTAGTTAAATCTCATATTCTCGGGAAACAAGGATTGTGTTCATAAAAAATAAAAGCCAATTCACCCTAAAGTATACTTTCTTTTAAACAACTTCTTGACGCCAATGATTGGGCATGTTTCACAATCAAAGGATAGTTTTTAGAAAGTATTTACAAGAACACGAGTATGTAGAAGCCATTTGGCTTAACCTTGCATGTTTAGACCCCTAAGGCTAATCAAGTAAAAAACTGCTCAGGCATGAATCTTCTGGCTACTAAATTTTGAACCTAGCTTAATCTCAGTTGTACAGCAAGCAAGCCTGGACGAAGAATTAATTGGCTGAGTTTAGACAACCATTTCAATCCCATGCATATTTCCATGCCCAAGAACATTGAGAATATGCGTTAGGGATGAATTGATTAGGAGAGAGAAAGAAAGTTAAAAAGAATATAATATAATATATTTTTTAAATTAATTAGGTTAGCTAATATGGAAAGCAATTAATTTTAAAGATGATATTGATTATAGTGATTTTCTAACTATTAGATTTTAAAAAAAATCTACGGTTTAAAAAATGTGTAACTTTTGTAGAGTTATACTAGGTGTAACTTGAACCTCTCTCTCTCTCTCTCTCTCTCTCTCTCTCTATATATATATATATATATATATTTTACACTGACTTTTTCCAATTTTAACACATAAGCTTTTGCATACTCACATTTTTTTTTAACGTGATTATCCTAATATATGTTTTTTAAAACCTTTTATGTTTACATCTTGTATGAGTCTTAGAAATTTAGGATATATATTGTCATATCATATGTTCTTTAAATACTAGTATAATTATAATAGCAATAAATTATATTAATAACTACCATAATTATGACATTTAAGAATTAAATGAATTAAAAATTCTTTGATTAGGAAAAAAAAAAAACAAATAGAATATTATATTTTGGGTGAACAGACATTAGTGAATAGTGATTGCTATCTTACAAAGTGGGGCCGGGTTAGTAAAAATGGTTGAGACCTCAGCAGCAGGAAAGATAATGTTGAGTGTGCCAAGTGCCAACTGTAAGTTCTTGAGCAATCTAAGTTTGAGGAAAATAAATAAATAGATAAAAACCAAATGGGAAATTCTCCTTTGTTACCTCCCTACCCTCATTAGCTAGATTCTTGAAGATGAGCTACTACGTGAAGCAAACAAATATGCTTAAAGCTTATACGTCCAGCTTTGGGTTAGAAGACTATGTATTTTGATAGTCCGTCTATGGACTTATGTTTACTTTTGTTTTATGATTTGTATTATTAGATGCGTAGTTATCCTAATTCCGTTTTTGTTTATTCTGTTTGTTAATGCTACTAGAACTACCAAAAAAAAAATTCTCCATTACTTTTTTTTTTTTTTGGTTTTGTTTTGTTTTTTCTCCTTTTGTGTATGGTAGTCACCACCCAATGAACCTACTAGTACTACACTAGGTTATCAAAAGGTCCAAAACATCACAGTCGGGGTGGCTCCACACTAATGTTAGGTGGTCACGGGATATATATTTTTTGATTATTATTTAAATTATAAACTAAACTAATCTATTTTCACAACCTTATAAAAATGTTGAACACCTTAGTTTGAGAATCATAAGAATTTGGGTCAAAAAAATAAGAGTAATGTAATATTCACAATATTTTTACAATAATTTCACAACAAATCTTAATTAGTAAGCTATTATTGATTCTAATTTGCCTAATATCACTTTTTTCGCATTAATAGCAGCATGTCGCATAATGTTCCATTTGGCGCCACGTTTTCTAAACTAAAACACGCATTATTGGAAGAAAACGCTTGAGGTCATGTGTTTGGCTTTGCGTTTTATTAAAAATCATGTTTTTGAAAATGACAAAAAAACACTATTCCAAAATGCAGTAAGAAGTAGCTTTTTAGAAAACACTAGTGTAAAACAGAAACTGCATTTCCAAATCAATTGGAGAATGACCAGAATACCCTATTAAAAAATCCACTGCATTGTCACTATGCCTTATTGCTATCTATCTTCTCTGTAGTTATTGTCTCTTCTCTTTAGCTTGTTATTCCTTGCCACCATTCTCACCATTTTTCATGATCTAAACGTTGTGGGCATGGAAAAAATTGGAGCAAAACTTCAGTATGGAGTAGCGCCCACATGGTCATAGGGACTTGAAAAGATGATAAACTGAAAACATTTTACTTAAAAGTACTGTAGATAAAAAAATCCATTGCATCGTCGCCATGCCTTATCGCTGTCTATCTTCTCTGTAGTTATTGCCTCTCCTCTTTAGCTTCTTATTCCTTGCAACCATTCTCACCGTTTTTCATGATCTAAATGTTTTGGGCAGGGGAAAAATTGGAGCAAAACTTCAGCATGGAGTAGCGCTCACATGGTCATGGGGACTTGAAAAGAATATCTTGAAAAGATGATAAATTGAAATTTTTTTACTTAAAGTACTATAGATAAAGGTAAAAATTAGCTGAAACAGTATAATAGAACCTATGAATAGTACCAAAAAGTACGGTGGGTCTCATAAATAGTAGTAAAAATAAGTTAAATAGTAAAATATGTTGGCAAAAATAATCTTTTCCAAACAAACACTAATTAAAAATTGTAGCAGCTTGCTATAGTTGGCTCCTATCTCTAGCAAAATATTAAAGCAATGAGTTAAAATGACAACATTGTTTTAGAGAGTGTTTTAGTGTTTGGGTTGCTAAGAAAATGACTATTTAGTTATTTTAGCAACCTCATTGTAAATGCTATAAGTATCACCCTAAGCATATGGTATAAGCTAATACATAATAAAGGAAGGAGGAGAGGAGAGAAAATGTAAAGAGAAAGATAATACATTTTTTTTGGTTGTTCTTTTGCTCAAAATGTAAACAAACATTAGTAATTGATATCTTATAAAGTGGGGCTGGGTTAGTAAAAATGGCCGAGGCCTCAGCAACACGGAAGACAGTGTTGAGTGTGCCAAGTGCCAACTGTAAGTTCTTGACTTTCTCAAAAAATAATACTCCATGGGGAGAGAGTTCTTGGTAGGGTAGGGTAGGGTTTCCATCTCCATATCGTAGCATAGAGTTTCCCTTCTCGCTTTGGGAAGGACGTTGAGTTGCCTCTAGTAACAACATTACTAAGAGGGCTTGTGGGCTGTTTTTTCGAGGGGCCTAGGATACAGAATAGGATCGGTATGGAGGACTTAACTAGGGACTGGAAGAAATTATCATTGACGAAGAAGGAAGGGGATAAGCTTGACTTGTCAAAGAATAAGAAAACACAGGTTTTTGTACTAGCTGCAAAGTTCTTTACGCGTAGATCTTTGAACGTGGAGGCTGTGGCAAAAACGTTCAGACCACTATGGCGCACTAGGAAAGCATTTGAAGTGAGTGAAGCAGGGGATAACAGACTAGTATTTGCTTTCCAGACGGCGGAGGATGTGGAAAAGGTACTAATGGGAGAACCATTGTCGTTTGACAGACACTTGGTAGTCTTTCAACGATATGATCTATCTACTCCAATTGAGGACCTCAATTTTGACAAGGTAACATCCTGGGTTTAGATACATAACTTACCATACTCTTTGTTGACGATGGAAGTAGCAGTGCATCTCGGAGAGTCATTAGGAGAGGTTAATGTGCCAAACGACCTAACGGAGATGAGAGGAGGAAGCTTCATGAGGGTGCTAGTGACTATAGACATATCAGAATCCCTATGCAGAGGAAGATGTGTGGATTTCGATGAAGATAATGAAGGGTGGGTTTCTTTTCATTATGAATGATTACCTAATCTATGTTATTGGTGTGGCCACTTAACGCATGACGACAAAGAATGTGCTTTGTGGCTTCGAAGCAAGGGAACATTATCGATCCAAGACCAACAATTTGGATTGTGGATCAGGGCCAGTTAGTTCAATCCGGCGAAGAAATCCATAGTTGAGGTTCAAGGGTACGAAAACATGCCTGGCATCCAAAATGAGAGATGGGAAGATCGGAAGAGGCAGATCGGACACGGCGTCGGTGACTGTGTCAGTTGGAAACATGGAGTCTCGTAACGTATCCAGAGAGTCCGGAAAATTAGTAGCACATCAATCTACAGTGGAATTTGCGGCTACTTTATAGGAAATTGATGAGGCTATTAATGAGGATTTTGAAGTTCAGAATTTAAATAAGGAGGATAGTGTAGTAACGGTAGAACAAAATGGGAAGGAAATAGATATGGAAATAAGTATTGTGGCTAAAGATACGGATATTAAGAATCATGATGTTCAGTTGAATCCTAGGTCATCACAGCTTGGAGAGCACGTGCTATTCACAGCTGGCTGGGTGGATAATGACTGAGATAAAAAAAGGAGGAAAGGAAAGGAGTGTGGCACCAAAAATAAAATACAACCAAGTGATAAAGGGCCTTACAAGGTATCGAGCCTAGGCCCAATGGAACATGGATCAGAATGCATGACAGGCCAAGGAACTTAAGTGACCCAACAATAGCTGCCAAAGAAGGGCGCAAACGTAAGAAAATAAACCAAACAGAAGGGGAAGGTGTGATACAGGAAAAAGAAAAAAGACTCAGAATGGATGAAGAGACTAAGAACCTGAGTGTGTTGATGGCTTTAGAATTTAAAATGGCGGAGGTTGCTAAGCAACCCCGCCGGGAGCAATGAATCTTCTTAGTTCGAACTACCGGGGGCTTGGGAACCTCCGGACAGTTAACACCTTGTCAGAGGTGGTAAAAAAAGAAGAGCCCAAGATCGTCTTCCTTATGGAGACAAAGTTGAATCGGGATTGGATGGTTATGGTTAAAGATAAATGCAACTTCAAACATGGTCTGTATGTGGACAACATTGGTTCAAAGGGTGGGTTGGCAATGCTATGGAAGGAGGAGGTGAAGCTTGACATTCAAACATTCTCACAGTTACACATTGACTGCCTGGTGGATGGTGGAGTTGAATATGGATGGTGGCACTTGAATGGCTTTTATGGCAATCCTGAAACTTCAAAAAGAAAAGAATCATGGGATACAATGAAGCATTTGGGTACAACTTCTTCACTACCTTGGCTAGTTATAGGTGACTTTAATGAGATTATGAGCATGTTGGAGAAGGAAGGTGGGAGTTCTAGACCAAGGCAGCAACTAGCAAACTTTGTAGAAACAATTAATTTGTGTGGTTTGCGGGACATCGGCTTCGTGGGACCAAGATTCACATGGATTTATGAGAGAAGGGATGGCAGGCAGATTAGAGAAAGGCTTGACCATGCTTTAGCAACTGTGGAATGGGTGAACTTGTTCCCAAGAGCAAAACTTCACCACCTCACTAACTCAGCTTCAGACCACTCTCCTTTGCTGCTGCGTTTGGACAGAAGGGTCAGTAAAAAGAAGATGAAGAAATTATTTAGATTTGAATCAATGTGGCTCAAGGAACCCCAATGTGATGAGATTGTACAGAATGCTTGGAGTGATGGTGTTATAGCCCAGTCGGATTTCCCATTAGTTTCATGTATAAATCAATGTAGGATGCAACTTGAAGCATGGAATAAAAATGTGTTTGGACACATTGGGAGGAAAATAAATGAACTACAAAAGCACTTGGAGTGGTTGGAATTGCAACCGGCCTCTCCAGGCAACATTCAAGATATGAGGGATACAAGAATGGAGTTAAACAAATGGCATGAAAAGGAAGATGCAATGTGGTACCAATGTTCAAGGATCAACTGGTTTCGAGATGGGGACAGAAATACTAGCTATTTTCATGCTAAGGCTTCGGCTAGGCTAAAAAAAAATCAGATTGATGGGATGTTTGATGCACAGGAGATATGGCAAGAAGAGCAAGGGAAAGTGGGTGACATAGTGGAGGAGTACTACACGGATCTCTTCACAACAAACCACCCAACAAATTTCAATGAACTTTTACAAGCCTTGCAGCCAAAGGTGACTCCACAAATGAATCAAATGTTGGACAAAGCTTTCACTGCCAGTGAAGTACATGTGGCCTTGAAGCAGATGCACCCATTAAAAGCCTCAGGTCTTGATGGTATGCCCTCTTTATTTTATTAACAATTTTGGCCAATAGTTGGTGATGTAGTTACTAAAACTATTCTTGATTTTCTTAATCATGACTTGTATCCTCCTAATTTTAATGAGACTCATATTGTACTAATCCCTAAAGTCAAGGAGCCTAAAAGGGTGACTGACTTTCGCCCTGTTAGTCTATGTAATGTGGTTTTCAGGATAACATCCAAGGTGATTGCAAACAGATTGAAGAAGATCTTGCCATCCATTATTAGTGACACCCAAAGTGCATTTGTGCATGGAAGGTTGATCACTAATAATGTCCTTGTCGCTTTTGAGACCATGCACCATATTAATCGTAGAAAGGGAGGCAAAAAGGGTGAAATGGCATTGAAGCTAGATATGGGCAAGGCATATGATAGAGTGGAGTGGTTATGCCTGGAAAAAATTATGGCTAAATTGGGATTTGGGGAGAAATGGACGAGTTTGATCAGGAAATGTGTTACTTCAGTTTCCTATTCCATAAAAATTAAGAAGAAATCAAGAGGCAAAATCATACCATCTAGGGGACTACGACAAGGAGACCCATTGTCCCCATACTTGTTCTTATTATGTGCTAAGGGACTTTCAGCTTTAATAAAAAAGTCAGTGGATATGGGTGAGATGGAAGGGATAATAGTTTGTAAGGGTGCTCCTCGCCTATCACATCTCTTTTTTGCAGATGACAGTATTGTTTTCTGTAAGGCTACAATTGAGGAATGTAATGCCATACAAAGAATTTTGGGGGTTTATGAACAAGCCTCGGGTCAGCAATTGAATTGAACAAAAACGGCTTTGTTTTTTAGTAAGAACACTCCTAATGAAATTAAAGAAGAAATAAAGAATAGAATTGGGGCTCAAGTGATCTGGCAGCATGAAAAGTATTTGGGTTTGCCATCCTTGGTGGGGAAAAATATGAGGAACACTTTCAATGATGTTAAGGACAAACTTAGCAAAAAGTTAGCAAGTTGGAAAGAGAAGCTCCTTTCAAAAGCAGGTAAGGAAGTGTTGATCAAGGCTGTAGCTCAAGCTATACCAACATACACTATGAGCTGCTTTAAAATACCTGATTCTCTTTGTGATGATTTGACTAGTATGATCTGGAATTTTTGGTGGGGTCAGAAAGGCGAAGAGAGAAAAATGTCTTGGCTTAGTTGGGATAAATTGTGTGAGTCCAAGGCTAATGGAGGTATGGGGTTTCGACAATTAAAACAATTTAACCTTGCTCTTCTTGCTAAACAAGGTTGGAGACTTCAAGTGATGCATGATTCATTAGTTTATCGTCTTTTCAAGGCGAGATATTTTCCCCACACAAATTTTGTCCATGCTTCAATGGGGAACCACCCATCCTATGCTTGGAGGAGTATCATGGCCACTCAACATTTGGTGAAACAAGGCATCCGTTGGAATGTGGGAAATGGTGAACATATTCGTGTATGGGGTGATAAATGGCTACCATCATTTTCTACTTTCAAAGTCGTGTCCCCGAGGCTGTTCATGCATGCTGATTTACGGGTTAGTGAGTTGATTTCCCATGAACCTGTGGGTTGGAAAATACAGGTGATTGCTGCCCTCTTTCTTCCCCATGAGGCAGAGACTATCAAAAGCATTCCTTTGAGCACTCATTTACCATCAGACAAGCTTATATGGGCTGTGACAACTAATGGCTTATTTAGTGTTCGTAGTGCATACAGGTTAGCAATGGAGACTTCTCGGTCTGGTAATGCAGGGTCTAGTTCTGATAGCAGCAGACTTCGTAGCTTCTGGAGGCGCATTTGGAAGATACCGATCCCTCATAAAATATGACATTTCACCTGGAGAGCTTGCCGAGAGATCTTGCCCACGAAGGTGAACTTGAAATGGAGAAAAGTGGTGGACGTGGATAGCTGTGAGGAGTGTAAAGATGGTTTGGAGAACTTGCGTCACCTATTTTGGAGCTACTAGAGAGCCAGACAGACTTGGCAATGCACTAAACTCAGGTTTGCTTTTGAACTAATTGCCATCAACTCATTCTTAGATCTGGTATGGCACCTGATGATGCTTGAGGAGTACGATGAAGACAAGCTAGCCACGGTGGTTACTATAGCACGGTCGATGTGGACAAACCATAATGAAGTGCGCCATGGTGGGACAAAGAAGACGGGTGAAGTGCTGGTCAAGTGGAGTGCGCAGTACCTGGCAAAGTATAGGAGTGCGAACTCCTCATCGGAACTGGTATCGAGAAGCCAAATTGTGAGGTGGTCTCCCCCACCACCGGCAAGATACAAAATAAATTTGGATGGAGCGATCTTCAAAGCACAAAAATCAGCTGGAATTGGTGTCCTTATCCGAGATGAACAAGGTAGGGTAGTAGCAGCACTAAGCCAGAAGATAAATGCACCTTTGGGAGAGTTGGAGGTCGAGGCGAAGGCAGTTGAGGTAGCTCTTCAGTTTGCAAGGGATGTTGGTATCTTAGACTTTATTATGCTTAAAGCTTATATGTCCAGCTTTGGGTTAGAAGATTATGTATTTTGATAGTCCGTCTGTGGACTTATGTTTACTTTTGTTTTATGATTTGTATTATTAGATGCATAGTTATCTGAATTCCATTTTTTTTTTCTGTTCATTAATGCTACCAGAACTACCAAAAAAAAAAAAATCTCCTTCATTACTTTTTTTTTTTTGGTTTTGTTTTGTTTTTTTCCCTTTTGTGTATGGTAGTCACAACCCAATGAACCTACTAGTACTATACTAGGTTATCAAAAAGGTCCAAAACATCACAGTCGGGGTGGCTCCACACTAATGTTAGGTGGTCATGGGATATATACTTTTTGATAATTATTATTTAAATTATAAACTAAACTAATCTATTTTTACAACCTTGTAAAAATGTTGAACACCTTAATTTGAGAATCACAAGAATTTGGGTAAAAAAAAAAAAGAGTAATGTAATATTCACAATATTTTCACAATAAATCCTAATTGATAAGTTATTATTGATTCTAATTTGCCTGCATTCATAACAGTGTGTCGCATAATGTTCCATTTGGCGCCACGTTTTCTAAACTAAAAAAAAGCATTATTGGAAGAAAACGCTTGAGGTCATGTGTTTGGCTTTGCATTTTATTAAAAATCATGTTGAAAATGACAAAAAAACACTATTTTAGAATGCAGTAAGAAGTAGCTTTTTAGAAAACACTAGTGTAAAACAGAAACTGTGTTTCCAAATCAATTGAAGAATGACCAGAATACCCTATAAAAAATCCATTGTGTTGTCACCATGCCTTATTGCTGTCTATCTTCTTTGTAGTTATTGTCTCTTCTCTTTAGCTTGTTATTCCTTGCCACCATTCTCACCATTTTTCATGATCTACATGTTGTGGGCATGGGAAAAATTGGGCAAAACTTCTGTATGGAGTAGCGCCTTCATGGTCATGGGGACTTAAAAAGATGATAAACTGAAAACTTTTTACTTAAAGTACTGTAGATAAAAAATCCATTGCATTGTCACCATGCCTTACTGCCGTCTATCTTCTCTTTAGTTATTGTTTCTCCTCTTTAGCTTCTTATTCCTTGCCACCATTCTCACCATTTTTCATGATCTAAATATTTTGGGCACGGGAAAAATTGGAGCAAAACTTCAGTATGGAGTAGTGCTCACATGATCATGGGGACTTGAAAAGAAGATACTGAAAAGATGATAAATTGAAATTTTTTTACTTAAAGTATTGTAGATAAAGGTAAAAGTTAACTGAAATAGTATAGTGTGACCCATAAATAGTAGCAAAAAATGCGGTGAGACTCATAAATAGTAACAAAAACAAGGTAAATAGTAGCAAAAATAAGGTAAATGGTAAAATAAGTTGGCAAAAATAATCTTTACCAAATAGACACTAATTAAAAATTGTAGCAGCTTGCTATAGTTGGCTACTATCTCTAGCAAAATATTATAGCAATGAGTTAAAATGACAACATTGTTGTAGAGAGTGTTTTAGTGTTTGGGTTGCTAAGAAAATGACTATTTAGTCATTTTAGCAACCTCATTGTAAATGCTATAAGTATCACCCTAAGCGTATGGTATAAGCTAATACATAATAAAGGAAGGGGGAGGGGAGAGAAAATGTAAAGAGAAAGAGAATACATTTTTTTTCATTCAATGCTTCTACAAAGATGGTCCAAATTCAGCTTTTTATTTTATTTTACGGTTTACTCTCATTGGGCATTAAATATTTTATTTTTATTATATTATATTATTTATTTTTAGTTTTTGAAGTTAAAATTGTTATTATTGGTATAATAGTACAGGTACAACTTACAGCCAACTCCCCTGTTTCCCTATCAAAAAACCAACCCTACTTAATTTGTTCTAGAAATACAAGTTCTCCTTTTTTTTTTTTCTTTTTTTGGAATGAAAAATTTTTATTTAACACAAAGCGAAAGCAGAGCTTTAGAGGATACAAAGAGGCCTAATTCATCCACAAAATCAGGGGGGCCAGTACTAAGATTGAAATAACCATACATAACATTAATCAAAGCCCAATGGGCTAATTCATGTGAGGTTCAATTTGCTTCTCGGGGAATCCACCTGAAGGACATCTGGGCCACATCTGGGGCACTTGTTTAGCTAAACCTGCAACTTCTAATATGACATGCTCTAGTCTCCGAGGAATGGCAGCATTAGGAGAATTAATCCCTCGCACACAAATAGAAGAGTCCCTTTCATTGATAACATTATTTAAGTTATGTTTTATTCGTGGTTTAAAAACCACATAGGACCAACTAGTCCGACCAGATGAACCGAGAATCAGTCACTGAATATATCAAAGTGGACTAAATGGATCGTATGGACTGAATTGACCAAAGTAGACCGAATGAATCGAATTGGACTAAATGGACCGATCTGGACTAAATAGACCTAACTAGACTAAAAAAAGAAAAAAAAGAAAAAGAAAGAGAATGTTCGAAATTGGTGAATGATATGGTTGCTAATGTGGCTCAACAGAAGCGTAACAATAATTAATGCTATGCTTCAGTTTTTAGATATATAGAGACATAGATGAATATAGTTTCCTGTTTATGCTAAACAAGTAACCGAGAAGTTGAAATATACTATTTTTTGTTGAAAATAGTAATGAACTTTCTTCTCATAAAAAAGAAAAGAAAATTGAAGTGAAATTGCACGAGCTCAAAACTAGTAGGCCCAAAGGATCCAATCCAGGTAAAACCTAGTTTCGTTGGTCCAATCCAATATGTAGGGTTCTATCTCTAAATTGCAAACTTTGCCTACAATCATGGAAAAAATGCCCTAAGTTCCCCAAAAAATTACAAGGTAGTGACTTAGTGTCAGACTCCCTTATGAAATAATTAAAAACAAATATTAAGCCAAGAACTTTATAATTCATCCTTCTGGTGTTTGAAAAAATTGGAAGGATACAAAGAAAATTAATATTGCTCTTGCGCAAGGATGACACGCATTAAAAAAAAAAAAAAAAAAACTTAACCAAATCTTTTTGATATTACTAATGAAACATTTAAGGTTCAAATATCTATTCCTTTAATTATCCAATTATTAAAAAAAATAAAAAAAATTTGATTAGTTACATAAAACCCAGAAATCACACTCTTTTTCCAGTTTTTTTGTGTTTGGTCCAATATTTAAGACTTGCTTTGTGGAGCAGGTTCAAATCAATATATGTAGAAATAGCTATTATTGACGGTGGATAATTGACCCGACCCGACTTGGTCCACTTGGCTATACATACCCGCTTTAAAAAAAATAATAATAGTGGGTCCCGCCCCCTCTAATTTTCAGAACAACCACTCAGTTCTATTGTAAATGTAAAATCCAGATGAGATAAGACTCTACTTAACTGAACTAAACTACCCTTAACTGTATATAACAGTGCTCACCTGACACCAATCTTTTCGACTAAAATCTTGTCAGGTATGTTCTCGTTCTTTTTTTTTTTTTTTTGATAATTATGTTTACTAATCAAAAATTTTAATTTATTGAGTCAAATTTCAAAAAAAAAAAAAAAAAAAAAAAATGCTTGCAGATTAGCAAATTATTCATTGAAATTTTGACACCCTTTTATTTGTTTGTGAGCTTCTAGCAAGTTACATGTGATGTGAGTCCCATTGGACTTGTTAGTTTGAATGCTAAACTGGGTTTTGATCCAATCACACTGGCATTTCATGACTCAGTGCATGCAATTCAATTGGCTCATTGTCTGAATGTTAGTTTTATAGTTTTGAATCCCGTACTGGGCATAGAGCCTATCTAATTGGGATGTCAATGAGCTTATTTGCATTCAATTGAGTTTGTTCTGAGTTTAATATCAACTTATTATTCACATTATGATTTATTTTTGTATTTGTATTTGTATTTTTTTTTAAATATGGATTTGGCTTTTGTGCCTCCATTGTATCCACCAAAAGGAAACAGAGCCATCTATGAGGTTAAGCCTTTTAGCTCTGCCCTTCATAGAAATCTGTACTCTCAGAGAACTTCTCCATGTTTAGCAACTGCAGCTACCCAAACCAGTCAGGTTTCTCTTCTTAATCCTTTGGAACTCATCTTTCAATTGTTTATTTATTTTTGGAAAGAATTACACTTTTCCATCCTAAGCTTTTCCTTCATTTTCAATGTCCCCCTAAACTATAAATTTGCTCAATTGACACCCCAATTTGACAGAATTGTATCAATGTGCCCTATACCGTGTAAATCTGTGTTAAATGAGATTGAAATGGTAGTTTCACATTGCAACCAGTGAGGGTTGTTTAGGCGTTACGCATGAATGAGAATGTAGGGTGGTGCAGTGGCTCGCATGTCCATTTCCGTCTCAATTTAATGCCCAATTTAGATAGAATGGGTCACATTGATACAGATATGTCAAATTGGTGTGTGAATTGAGCAAATTTATAGTTTGAGGGACACTGTAAATGGGTTGAAAGTTTAGAGTGGAAAAGTATATTTTCCCATGTATTTTTTTTCATTTTTAGTCATTGTTTTGCATAATTATTGACTTTGTTTGGTCTTTTAGGCATCTGAATTTGTGTTAGAGAACAAAAAGCATGATTTATTGAGAGCTATCCAAGAGACAAAACGAGGACTTGTTGCAACTGCTGACCAACGCTCTTCCATTGAGGAGGCTCTTGTATGGTTTTACTCCAGTATATTTGTTTGCTTCATGCTTGTGCTTATTGATTCCATATTCTACATGGGATGTTCACTTGATTAAAAGGAGGAAGAGGTATGTAAAAGTGAATTTGTTCAAATATAACTAATGAAATGTTTATAATTGGCAGGTGAGTGTGGAGGGTTATAACATGGGTTTGCCAATTGATCTTGTAAAGTTGGATGGGACATGGCACCTGCAGTATACTTCTGCCCCCTGATGTTCTCATTCTTTTCGAAGCTGCTGCTAGACTTCCTTTCTTTCAGTTTTTTTTTTTTTTTTTTTTTTTTTATGTAACTTATAAGCAATTTCTGAACACTTTATTGCTCTTTTAGTTATGAAATGTTTATTTCCAGAAATCATTATACACGAAGAGGCTTGAAGGTTGAAAATAACTTGCCTGAGGACAGTTTTTATGGATCATTATCTGCCTGAAGATGCCTTTTTTTTTTTTTTTTTAGCATCTCATGTCTAAAATTTATGTACGCTGGATTATTCTATGTCTAGGTGTATGTGAAATGTCCATCACTAGATTTGTTATTTCGTTTTTCTGTGTTTTCCCCCTAAAACATTGTTCTCTGCAATTGGTTTCAGCATGAATGTGGAGCTAGGCTTGGCAAATTTTTGAAAAATTTGAGTGCTGAGATCAATCAAATGGGGGTGTCATCCGTAATTTTGTTCAATGGAGTATTCCAACCTTGATAGAGGTAAACATCTGCCTTCCTTTCCTCCCACTACCTTATTTGGAAGCTATTCTACTTAAGTTGAAAACATAGATCTTGAAACCGTGTGTTCATAAATAAAAAAAAGAAAAAAAAGAAACTGTGCACTGCATTGAGTCTGGATTTTCTGTATAATTCTAATTCACTTTCTCATTATTCTCTATGTTTTGTTTTCTTTTGAGTTACACAATATCAATATTATTACAGTTGTTTATGTTCATTGATAGGTTCCTCAGTATGCTAGATCAGTACTGAATATTGTAGAGCAACTGTAATATCGGCTTGTCATTTGCCATTTCCAGCAATATATATGAGATTTCACATATGGGGATGCTTCAGCTAGTGCATATGACAAAAAGGCCTTCAGCTAGTTGTTTGAGTAAATGGGGAAGGGGAAAAAATAAAAGACAAAGGCCACCTCATACACATGAACAAATACATTAGATATATATATATATAGATACACACCCGCATGAAGAAAGACACATCCTTAAATTTATTTCTTGTAGCATATACAAAGGATTAGGTTATTAAGGATTCTCCATATTCTTATTGATGTCGTTTGGTCCTGGGTTTTCTTGTCAATCTTGAGTTTACAGAAGTAGAGTATCTCCTTGCTTCCCTTATACCTGTCTTCTAAATTCCTATAAGCTAATTTTAATGTACTTACTAAATTCCAACATTTTATTGTGATGGTCGACTTAAATTAATTATGGGTAACTTGTTGTTTCTAGTGGTGAGTATTTAGTTAATTTAAGAAACAGGGTTAATTGGAGATGCTTCATGTGCATGCAAAATTTAGGGGACTATTGAAGATTATCGACATTCTTTATATTGTTTATGGAGTTGTGGGAATGAGAAAACGTTCATATTTCATGAAAAACAAATCCTTTAGTTTCTTTGGAGTGACTTCAAGGTTATTTACTGTGCAGGAACAATCTGCTTGTATCTGCAAAATTTGACATTGTTTCTGTGTGTAATGTCTACCTTCCGTTTGAAGAGGTTAGTTTTCCTGCCCTATATGAAACATGATATCCAAAATCGTTGAGCTGCATCAGCTGCAACTGTTCCCACTTCCCTGCAATTTTCCTTTACTGTTTTGGAAGTATTATCAACAGAACTTGATAGATTAAATGTGTCATATTCTATGCATTTTTCCTTTGGTTTAGTATCATCCTATTTGAGTTTTCAATTTGATTAATTTATTCATTTAGTATATGTAAATTCACCTAATTAGATATATGCAAATGAGGGGAGAAAATAGAATAATATTGAAATTTTTTTAGGGTAAATGAAAATAAGATAGAAAAAGAAAAAGAAAAAAAAAATTGACTACTAGTTTTGTTCCATTCTTTTTCTCATTTTTGCAAATTTTGATCAATTTAGCTCCATCATCGCTGGAAGTGATTCTCATCTCTGTAGCCTTAAAATTAGCTAAACAAATGATCTGTCTTTGAGTTTGGATTGATTTGGAGACAGACCTGTTATCAGCAAGCATTCTGATCAAATAGACAGGTGAAAACAAATTTATTCCTCTTGCCAGACTTAACCCCTCTTCATTTCCAGATCTCAGTATAGATAATAGGCTGGGAACAAAGTATTTGAGCTTCATGTGTTTGCCGTGGGCCAATATTAAATGTCTAGTTAGTCAAGAAGATGATGGAGATCTTAAGATCGCTCCAGCATCACCTAAGATTGACAGAAAGTTAGCATATATTTGTTTAGTATAGCAAGAAAAAGGCAGAACGCTTCTTTCTTTTGGTGAGTGGTTATTGTGATATTTTGGTATTTCTTTACTTGCTATGAGAAACTACATGAAGTATAATTTTTGTGAATTTAGCTAAATCCGGATATTTGTTTTTGGCAGATAACTATTCAAAATATAAATGTCAGTGAACAGCTGCAAGCTCTAATAGCTCCAGCAATACTGCCACGATCATTTTTAAGCCTACAGGTAACTTGACTACGTAAGTAGTTTCAGAATGCAATCCTTCATTGCCAACTTTGCATGCAACCTCATGCATCTAGACAGCTTTGTTATCTGTGAACCTTGGCCAATAATAGGCTAGCTTAACAGTTTAACATTACTATTTAGAGAGTGTGGTTAATGTTATATCTTAGCCACGCTCTTGGCTTTTATCAATGAATCTGCAGATATAAGTCATTATCTAAGCTTGTTTGCTACTGAGACAGCAGTTAGATTGTTATATTTCCTTTTGAGAGTATATTCATGGTTGTGTGCAGATCTTGCAATTTATCCGTGCTTCAGAGCTCAGATCCCTGTAAGTAACCCAGGAACGTATGTGATGTTTATCATATTTATGATATCAGTTATGAACTTATGATGCTTCCTACAAATAAATGTGAGTGCTAAATTTCTTCGCATTATAGACAATCAGTGGGAGGACTATATTACCCTTCTTATTTGGATGATAATATGCTTTTGGGTTGTGCTGTTGGTGGTGGAGTATTCATGTTTACTAGAGCTCAAACTCTTGAATGATAAGGGCTAAGCTATTCAACTTATCATTTAGTGCTGGTCAGCATTTCTACTCAAGAAAAGCATTGGTTTTGGAGGAAATAGAAATATGAGGACTACAATGATGAGGTTTTTATTATTGAGTCCGACTTATTATACATTTTTCTAAGACTGGTGGGTTTTACAACTGGCCACATACTTTTATACCCTTGCCACTTCCAGAATGCAAGAAAAACAAAAGAAATATGGAGGCCTTGTTTCTGGGTTTACTCATTATTCCTTAATTAAAACTATGTTATTTGATGGCGTTGAAACTTGAAACTAATAGTAGCTTATGAGTGTTTATACAGAAACCAAATTACTAACAAATAGAAACTGTCATAGTCAAAGTGAAATCATATTGTTCTTCAAATTCGGTTCAAATCCTACTTACTCCTAAGCAACTTACTGTTGACTTGACTTGTTGTGAATATAATAAAAATAGTATCAGTGGTGGAACCAGGTGAAAGTGACGTTGCTTCAATTATAATAAAGCATGTTAACAGTTATGAAAAATGTTGTGTTCCTAACATTAATCTTAGAGAATAGTCAAGTGTAGTGCTCTTATGGACTGAGGTGCAATAGAGGATTGTGACTATAATGAGTTCTGTTCTTTACATCTTAAAGCATTGGCGTGGCTGCAACAATAGGTGTTTTATGACATGAGTAATAATTTATAATAGCTGTATTGCAGATAAATCATGTGCTGAGTCTACAATGATGATAATTGATAGCGTTTGAGAAGTTCCTGCAACTATTTTGGAGTAACAACTGAAGTAAAACCCTTTGGTACTACTAAAGATCCAAAACAATATGTAATTTTTCTATTTTGGATGGGGATTCACATGCAGCTAGAGCCTTTAACAACAATTAAGTTTTATTTATTGAGATTTGAGGTTGCAACATGTTCCCTTGAACCAAATAGCACTCTTGCAAATTTACTTGAATTTTCTGAAAATTCACAATACCTAGTGACCCTAAAGAAAAATACATTACTAAGGCGTATTGGTTTAAATAGACCACTAATTGATTAACTAATCTTTATTTCAAAAGTTTCCTAACCATTCAGATGCACAAAATATAAGGGTTTAAACCTTAGGTATAGCATAGTTATAAATTTAGTTTTCAAAATAAGAAAATTTTTTAAGTGGGAAAAATCAATGGCTAGGAAATCGATGAGAAAACACAAGGTGACGATAATAGATCATTGTTTTTGTTTATGTTTCTCTTCATTGTAGTGCAAGCTAATGGGCTTCCTCCTACATCTTTTCCTCTCTCTTCACTTCTAAGCTCGCCTCATAATCCCTCTAAACTCAATAATAAAATCATCGAGGAAGGACTATTTTTTCGGTGTGTGACTGCAAAAACTCATATTTGTTTGCAAATACCAGAAACTTACCCTTGGGAAGATTTTCATAAATAGTTTGCATTATGTATTGCAAATGTTTTCCGAAACTGTTTGGGGTAATCCATTTAATGTGTTTGATCCAACATATTTTATATCCGTAGAATGCTTTAATTATCGCTCCAAGATAGTAAAAGAACCTGAACTCGTTACTTCGTTAGTGTGTGTATATATATTTGTCATTTTATTTTACTTTTTGTTCCAAACTAGTTTAAAGGCAATATCTGTGAGTTTGACCCAATATAATGGCCCAATTCATCATTATTTTTATCCTCATATATTGACCCAATCCACCATATATAAATAAATTATCTAATCAATATAACCAAAGAAAAAAAAAGGGACAGGTGGAGGGTCAAAAAAGACCCCACCAACACTCATGTGAATTCTAATAGAATTCAATGTTAACTTCAGAAATTCATTTAAACTGGCTGGGAAGTGGGGACTAGTGAGAGGGTTTAAAGATCAAAACCACCACTTTTCAAATTTTAAGTCTCACATTTTAGATTTTACAACAACAACAACAAAAACAAAAACCAGAAACAAGGCTCCGAAACAGTTCATATGCTGTAATCACTTATTCAAAGCTAACAAATAGTCAGATAAATAGGATTTCATGCTAACAATCCCAAAAGTTGTATTATTACTGTGATAAAGTAGTTGACTGATATATTTTTAATCTCCAGATGTCTCACCATTAAGCATTCACCAATCAAGGGTCCGGATTCTCTTCCATCTTTCTCAGTCCATCTAACTTAGTTGCTAAGTCCTTCATACTAGGCCTCTCATCTCCTCTCAGGCTTAAGCACATCGCTGCAAGGTTTGCAAAATTCTTGAGTTGCCCCATGTTTCTCTCATCCACTATATTGTTTTCAACAATTTCAAACAATTTACCCTCTTTCAATGAGCGAAGAAAATGCATTGCTAGACTCATTTGTTCTTTGGACCTATCAAATGAAAGTGCCTTCTGTCCTGTTAGTAGCCCCACAAGGACCACTCCAAAGCTATAGACATCACTTTTCTCCGTCAACTAATTTGTTTGCATATATTCAGGATCTAAATATCCAAAAGTTCCTTGTACTATTGTTTCTAATTGCTTTTGATCTCTTGGAATCAACCTTGAAGTTCCAAAGTCAGAGACTATTGCAGTAAAATCATCATCGAGCAATATGTTTGCAGACTTGACATCCTTATGAATTATAGGTATAGAAGTAGTAGAGTGCAAATATGATAGTGCTTCTGCTCTTCCTATAGCTATTCTCAAACGAGTTCCCCATGATAATATGGTGGATGTGATGCTTTCGATCATGATGTATGTGATTGAAGAGAGTACCATTAGAGACAAACTCATAGACTAATAGAGGAATTGGTGTCTCTAGACAACATCCCAATAATTTGATGACATTCCTATGGTTGATTTGGGAGATAACAACCACTTCATTAATAAATTTCTCTTGGATTTTATATACTATTTTGGACTTCTTGATTGCAACAATCCTATTATTTGATAACAATCCTTTAAAAACTGTGCCAAAACCTCCTTGGCCAATGATCTTGCTCTCATGATAGTTGTTAGTGGCCTTCTCTAGTTCTTTAGCAGTGAAGATTTTGAATGCTCTGCTAGATCCTTCTTCACTAGAGAGTTGTTGTTGCAAAACCAATCCTCCATTTTTTTGAAAATATTTTTCTTTAAGCTTGACTAACCTTCTTTTCTTGATTCCAAAGTACATCAAATAGCAAACCACGATTATAGCAATTAAGCTCATTCCAACACCTGCATATATATGAAATTAAAAAGTTAATACATTAAATTTTAGGGACGAATCAAATTGGCGAGTTCTTTTTTTGATAAGTGCCAGCTTTTTGTATTATTTTGAAGACTTAAAACTGAATTTCAGTTTATTACAAAAATGCCATTGTAGTAATTATTTTTCTGAGAATGAAAACAACTTTTGTATTCAAATCTTTTTTTTTTTTTTTGACTGAAATGATAGAAGTACACTTATTAATCAAAAGGATAACAAACTAAAGAAAAAAAAGAGGCCCGGCCCAGGAGCTTTACAAACAAAGAACGGCCCATAGCAAACCATGGACCTATAACTCCAAAACCTTTAAGACTTTTAAAAAGCAAAAAAACAAGGCCATGAATACTACGTAAAAGGCCATGCATACAAATAGAAATCTGAATACAAATTTGCAAGTCAAACCAAATATTTGTAGTGGGTCTCATAAAAAATTGAAAATGAATATATAAAATATTACTTTTTTTCTTTTAACCAAACAACCTTTAATTATTTAAATGAATGTTTATACAATTTTTTATTTTTTATTTTTGAGATGATGAGGGTTTTTAAATAAAAAGTATTCGTGAATTATAATAAGTTTTCAAAGAAGAAAAGATGAAAGAAAGAAAAGTTCTTCAAGCAACCCATGCGATTAGAAATAAATTCTCATAAATATACTTACCTAAGACAATCTGAAACAATGGTAAGGTATCTTCAACACAACCTTCACTATCTTTTCTTCCGTCCCCACGATACCACTTTGGACAATGACATGTATAACTCCCGTCTGTGTTGTGTTGACACAATTTTCTGCTCTTGTGCAATTATTGAGACTTGAAAGCTCACACTCATTAATGTCTACAAATCAAGTGGAGAATATGATTAAGAACCCCATAGTTACAATGATCATAAGCAAAATTAAAACATATATATACAATGTATGGAGTAATACCTTGGCAACTATCATGGAGGTACGGGTTTCCTCGGTAACCCGGCTTGCACTTACATTGGAATCCTGACATGGTATGGAGGTCATAGCATTCTCCCCTTACATGCAAATTTTGTTTTGTTCTTAGCTGCTTCTCCACATGTCTCATTTCTAATTGCCCATTCAAGCACCATTGGGAGAGTTTTGACTGGAGTGTTTGTGAGATAATTGGAGGAGAAATTAAATTGGCTTTGTTCAGGGACGAACGCAGGATTTTAAGCCGGGGGGCCAGAGATAAGCAAAATTTTTTTTTTTCAAATACGCATCCATATAGTATTAATAAATTATCAACCAAGACAAATACCCAAAAATCATTGTTTCTTAATATATTAAGATACAATCTACTAACAAAAACAAAAGATGCGAAACACTATTGTTTCTTTATACAATCATCTATGAAAAGGGAACTCGACGCCCTTTCAAATCTTCAAAATCATCTACTATTGAATCCAAACTAAATGTCGAAGCTATATCCTTTTCAATGTATAACATCAAAGAGTCATTCAAAAAGTCATCTTCCATTTTGTTTCGAAGTTCAGTTTTGACAAGTTTCATAGCTGAAAATGCTCGCTCTGTAGTAGCAGTAGAAACTGGAAGAGTAAGCATAAGTATCACCATTCTATAAACAAGTTTGTAGTGTTCTGAATTTCCAGTTCTCACTAACCATTGAGACAACTCAGATAAACTTTTCAATTTTTTGAACTCTGGATCTTGGACTACATTATGCTCAAAATGATAAAGCTCCTTCTCCAACACTTGTTTGTCATAATCTGTGAAATCTTGTGGATAGAAATTCTTTACCAACAAACAAAGATCACTAATTCTGAAAGATTTTAATGCCTCTCGAGGTTCTAAAGCTGAGCTAAGCCTAAGCAACTCCATTGCATCTTCATTAAACTGATAATTTAGTTCCTGTAGTTGAGAATCTATTGTAGCATAAAAAATATTTACTCGATAATGATGCTCATTCGTAACGTTATCTGGTTGATTACGAGCTCGACCTCGCCTTGCAACATAACGAGCATTCATATCCAGGATATCAATGTGATGCTTCTCACAAAATGATATCACAGTGGTGAGTAAGCCATCCCATCCATCATCTCTAAATTTTTGGATAAGTGCTTTAGTAGATGAAACTAAATGCATGGCATTTAAAATGTCTTGAGATTGGCTTTGCAAAGCTTGACACAATTTATCAGTGATCTCCATAGTTTCCTTCTCAAGATGCAAGATGAAAACAAATTCAAATGAAGTTAAACCTTCATAAGCTGACTCTCCTTCTGCCCGATTTTCTCCATCAATTGCACCATCAATTATATTTTGTAAAACTTCAACAGTTGAACTAAACATCCTTAATAAGCTAGAAACTGATCTAAAATGTGAACTCCAACGTGTTTCTCCAGGTCGTTGTAAAGTGCCAATTTGATTAAGTCCACTTCCAGTCTCAAGCTCTTCAAGATCAATCAAACGTGCTATTTCATTAGCATTGGCAACTTTCAATTGCACATTGCGCTTGCATGAAGCACTAATAATTTTGATCAGAAAAAGCAATGTAAGAAAAAAATGACTAATGGGAACAACTTGTTTTGATGCTTTTACTAATGTCAATTGTAAGCGATGTGCAAAACAATGGATATAGTAAGCATATGGGCAATCATTCAAAATCAAAGCTTGTAATCCATTCCACATACCTCGCATGTTGCTTGCTCCATCATATCCTTGTCCTCGAATATTTTGTATATCTAAGCAATATTGAGATAACAAAGAATATATCCCCTTCTTTAGAGTCAAAGCTGCAGTGTCAACAACATGAATAAGCCCAAAAAAGCGTTCTTTCACAAAGCCTTCTGCATCAACATATCTAAACACCACAGCCATTTGCTCTTTCATGGACTCATCACGAGCTTCATCAACCATTATGCAAAACTTTGCATCACCAATTTCTTCCCGAATGGCCTTCTTCACTTTGGCTGAGAAAACATGTAGAATTTCCTTTTGAATCCTAGGTGATGTGTAGGTTGCATTTTTTGGAGCTTTTTCTATTATTTCAGCAACCTTCTCATTCCAAAAAGTCACAATACCCAATGATTCATGAAAGTTCCCACGATTTAATGAACTAAAACTTTCATCTCGACCTCTAAAAGCTATAGCTTGAAAGGCAAGATATCGCACAATAAAAATTGTGGCCTTCAATTGCAACTGATTATTTGCAATTTGTTCAGTAGTGAAATGATCAACTACCCTTTGCAAATGCTGTGATTGGTTCATCAAATCCTTACACATTTGCTCAGCAACTCTATGAACTGAGTTAGGATCTTTTCCTATATGAACTTGAAAAGAACAATCTTTGCCCCCAACCTTTTTCCAATTTCTAAATCCACCAACAATAAATGTATTTTGTCCCACAACCACATTTGGATTATGAAAGACAAAGCAGGGTAGACAATAAGCTGCATCTGTTGTAGGAGAATATTCAAGCCATTTTGAATTATTTCTATACCAAGAAGCTTGAAAACTACGATTCTGCTTTCCACTTTTTTTGAATATCTCTAAAGGAGGTTGGTGTGGACCTTTTTTAATGTAAGCCCGTCGAATTTCATCACGTTGATTAACATGATATTCCCATATTTGTTTGCGTGTTCCGGGATCATAATCCAAAGAATCAAGGACAATTCTTTGAAATTGTGTTTGAGAGATTGGAACATCCGCATTTTCCGGAATTGGAACATCCGCATTTTCCGGAATTGGAATAGCAACATTAGTTGTTGGCAATTCCACGTTGACTTCAGAAGAATTTGAAGTTGAACCTTTTCTTTTGAAAAAATCAAGCATTGTAGTTGATTTTTTCATGATCTACAAATAAAATAAAAATTATATAAGAATTACCGTTATTTTTTTAAATTTGTGTGATAATTTCTTATATTATATGATTTTTTTTTTTCTTTTTGTCTTTTGTCTGCCTTTAATATCTTTGTGTTTAAACTGCCTTTATTTATGTCTCTGTGTTGTCTCTTCCTTTATTTATATCTTTTATGTTTTTTGTATCTTTGTATTGTCTCTTGTCTTCATCTTCCTAATTCTGACCCACTAACCCAAATATCCAATGAATCCCACTACAGACAGTCAAGCACTACTAACAAAAACTTTTCTTAACTTTACCTTTTTTTTTTTTTTTTTGTTTTCTCCCCTGTCACTTGTCTTTGCCCAACAGCAACTCCACACCACTTTTTCTTATTCCCTATTATTATGTCCAACTAATGTCCAACTATCGGTCAACAAAGCATCTGACTGTCACTACTCACTACAATCTCTACTCTCTCTATCTATCATTCTATTTCTTTTATCTATATAATGCAAGGCAGCAAGAGCCACAAACACAGTCACAAAGCCAAAAACCCAAAACAAAAAAAAAAACACAAACATTTCAGTTCAGCCGCAACACAAGCACCAAATCACCAAATCAGTTCAGTAACTTCAGTTCATCAGTAAAAACACAAACAAGAAACACTCAAACACCACAAGCACAGTTTCTTTGATTCTCAGAATCTCAGATCACAGATTCACAAGGTTTTGAAATTTGAAGGAAAAGATAAGAGTTAAAGAGTAAATACCTGTGATTCTGTGAAGGCTCGAAGCTGGGCTGGGTAGATCGGGAAACGGCAACCGGCGGCAGCAGCGGCAAGTGGATCTCGTCTCGCGTGGTGGCGTGGGTCTCGTCGTCTCGCTCTCTGTCTCTCTGTCACGGTGTCACGACGACACCGCTGCGGCGCTGCCTCTCTGTCTCTCTCTGTCTCGCACTCTTGCTCAGTCGCTCGTAGCTCTCGCCTCTCGGTCTCTCACTTTCCTTTCTTCTTTTTTTTTTCTTTTTTTTCCTTTGGTTTTTGCTTTCTCCGTTTGGTTTTGGACTGCTGAGGGCTGAAATTTTTTCCTTTTTTTTTTTTTTTTTTTTTTTTTTTTTTGGTTGTGGATTGACATGGGTTATGGCCTTATGAGCTCTGCTCTGGGCTGGCCGGATGATGGGCTAGGGGAAGGGGGGTTCATGCCGGATGATGGGCTAGGGGAAGGGGGGCCGGACCAAAAATTTCAGGGGGGCCCAAGCCCTTATTTTTTTTTTTTGGAAAAATTTTACTTGCTAAAAAATTTTTTTTTTGGGCCCAGGGGGGGCTCGGGCCCCCTTAGCCTTGTACCTGGGTCCGTCCCTGGCTTTGTTCCACAATAAAAGCATAGCCGCAAGGATTGAAGACCCAAACAGATGTGTGATTGTGAAAGCTGCCTACGTCCACCCAAAAATAATTTAATCCACCGGGAATCGCGCGCCATCTCGCAACAACCAGTGCCAGAGCATGAGCTATTGACTACATTGCTAAGGCTTCTACACATAGGCATGTGTTGTAAAATAGCGGAAGCTCAAATTACCAAAATTGATTGTGAAAATATTTTAGATTTGTGAAAGATCTCCAAACTAACAATAAGAACAAAGAAAATTAATCTAAAAAAAAATAGACACAAAACACAAAGATTTACGTGGTTTGGCAATAGCCTACATCCACGAGCGATGACGAACAAATTTCACTATAACAAATTTGGGATAATACAAATTGGTGTAGAGGCACTCTCATAAACCCAAATCCTAAATACACCCAAATAACTCTCTCTCACAAATACAAAACCAAAGAACCAAAGGTTCACAAATACCAAATACCAAATGTGAATTGCACACAAAGCAAAGAGAGAGCCACAAATCAAATCTAAAAGTTGCAACACACCAAGAGAGAGCAATCACCAAATCGCAGAACCAAAATAGGCAACAAACATCTCTCACTATTCCAAATTGCAACTCACAAATATCAAATTACCAAATGAAGAGAGAGTCTTTTTCTCACACACTCTCATTTCTCTCTCTCTCTCTCTCATTATCTGTAGTAGCACTATGCTTATATAGGAGACTTGAGTCGGCTAATATATCCAAAACCAAGAAGGACTAGACTTCTTTTCCACGCACAAAAGGAGAATCACTCCTATTCCAAAAGGAATTCCAAATCAAGCAGTAGACAAGACTTCTAATAGAGCTTGGTAACTTCAAACAATAGTAACCTAAAAGGAATAAAATTCCTTCATTATCCAAATCCAACAAGGAGTTGAACTCCTAATTCAAGCCATATTCTACAAATCTCCACCTTGGCTTGAATTCCATCAAGCCTCACAAATGAAATTTGCGGACCACCAAATATAAATCCCTAACAAGTCTCCACCTTGACAAGACATCTCCCACACCACAAATGCAAAGCACTCAATAAATTAGAGTTTTCAACAAACAAAGTGCAAATTATCCAAAATTACTTCCAAATACGCCAATAGACACCAAATGCACCTAAAGATGGTGTCAAATCCAAATAAGAGTCCAAAACAAAGTGCATATCACCACAAATGAAACTTCTACGTTGCCATCACCAAAGCCCCTATGGGCTAATTCAAATTGCAAATACCGAACAAGTCCAAGCAACACTTGAACTTGTGCAAAGGCTTAATCACCATGTCACTACCAAAAATAACATCCTTGGCCAAACACAAACGAATAGTGCCACAAGTTTGTCTATTAATCTTTTCCCAATCCTTGTCTAGCAACCCTTCAAGTTTGTCTTCCAAAGTAATATCCAACTCTTGTTGCACCAAGACATCCATAACTTCGCATTGCCACATGCCAAAGTTACTCGTTCCATCAAATTCCTCTACTTCAAATTTGGCATTAGAAACCATCGTCCTAACTGCCAAAGGTTTTGCAGAAGACTCTAACAAAACTTTTTCAGAAGAATCCGCTGAAGATTTTGTAGAGGAATCACTTGACATCTTTCTCCCTAATAATCAGATTCATGAACCAATCACCAAAATCTCCAAAGAGAACAAATCCAAACACCTAGGTAGCAAACCTTAGCTCTAATACTAGTTTGTTGTAAAATAGCGGAAGAATTACCAAAATCGATTGTGAAAATATTTTAGGTTTGTGGAAGATCTCCAAACTAACAATAGGAATGAAGAAAATTAATCCAAAATAAAATAGACACAAAACATCAAGATTTATGTGGTTCGGCAATAACCTATATCCATGAGCGATGACGAACAAATTTCACTATAACAAATTTGGGATAGTACAAATTGGTGTGGATGCACTCTCACAAACCCAAATCCCAAATACACCCAAATAGCTCTCTCTCACAAATACAAAACCAAAGGTTTACAAATACCAAATACCAAATGTGAATTGCACACAAACTAAAGAGAGAGGCACAAATCAAATCCAAAAGTTGCAACACACCAAGAGAGAGCAAATCACCAAATCACAAAACCAAAACCAAGCTGCAACAAACCTTTCTCACTATTCCAAATTGCAACCCACAAATATCAAATAACCAAACGAAGAGAAAGCATTTTTCTCACACACTCTCATCTCTTTCTCTCTCTCTCTCTCTCTAATTTTCCATAGTAGCACTATGCTTATATAGGAGACTTGAGTCGGCTAGTACATCCACAACCAAGAAGGACTAGACTTCTTTTCCACACACAAAAGGAGAATCACTCCTATTCCAAAAGGAATTCCAAATCAATTAGTAGACAAAACTTCTAATAGAGCTTGATAACTTCAAACAATAGTAACCCAAAAGGAATAAAATTCATTCCTTATCCAAATCCAACAAGGAGTCAAACTCCTAATTCAAGCCATATTCTAGAGCATGCACCCACTGTAGGACCCACGTTCTCCATTATAGAACCCATTAAGGCTTGCAAAAGTCTCACAGCCCACAACAATGAACTTATTTTTGGTGTTGGAAATGGTCCACGTGGCTGCATTAAGCATGTTGGCTGTGTTGCCTTTCACGCAATTACTGGTCTGATCGTAATAGTCTCAGGCTACAACTTGCGAGACACGTATCTCATGATCCTCAATAGATATGCTTTTGACTGTAATTTCATTTAATTTTGCTACTTTCTGCTTCTTGTTGCAAGTGATGAGAAATTTCGCATTCAGTGAACAGCCTTCAGTTGATAGTGTTTGAGAAGTTCCTGCAACTATTTTGGAGTAACAATTGAAGTAAAACCCTTTGATACTACTAAAGGTCAAAACTATATGTAATTTTCCTATTTTGGATGGGGATTCACATGCAGCTAGAGCCTTTAACTACAATTAAGTTTTATTTATTGAGATTTGAGTTTGCAACATGTTCCCTTGAACCAAATAGCACTCTTGCAAATTTACTTGAATTTTCTAAAAATTCACAATATCTAGTGATCCTAAAGAAAAATACATTACTAAGGCGTATTGGTTTAAATAAACCATTAATTGATTAACTAATCTTTATTTCAAAAGTTTCCTAACCATTCAGATGCACAAAATATAAGGGTTTAAACCTTAGGTATAGCATAGTTATAAATTTAGTTTTTAAAATAAGAAAAATTTTTAAGTGGGAAAAATCAATGGCTAGGAAATCGATAAGAAAACACAAGGCGACGATAATAGATCATTGTTTTGGGCTTGTAAACTTTGTGCAGAGGTTTTTCTAGACATATGACATTTGTTGGGTTGTCGTATCTTGGGGGAGACAAGTTAGAGAAGATCTACACCAGTTACAAAGTTTAGCCAACTAAGGGATTGGATCTCCTTAAAGAGAACGAATGCCATGTCTCAATCCAAATAGTGCTGTGTATTTTCTAATCTCAAATAAATAATATTCAGAAGTATTATTCAGTTTCTCTTTGTGTTATTTCCATTATTTTCTAATCTCATTTGCCCCCCCACCTTTTTGCACTGATTATGCTGGTTTTCACAAGTTTCACACAGCAAGAAAGAGGGGAAGCTGTAACAAAGAGAATCTGTCTCAAGTATGTTTTGTAACAAAGATTCTATTGAGCCTACGAATCTGGTTAAGTGGAACATGGCTGCCTTTATGTGGTCCGTATAGAGTCTATTTGAAATATTAGGTTCTATGTAGGTCTCTATGCCTATCTACAGGGGGCGTAGCCAGGAATTATTACTTTAGGGGGGGGGGGGGGGCAACTTGAAGTAGCGATTTATATGTTGGAATGTTTCAAACAATAGATTGCATCCTTTGAAGGTGATTATTCCAACCAATTTGAATATTATATAAACCACAAAGCTTGAAAACTGTGACCATAATTATCTGGTTCTTTGTATGGATACTCTATATCTTTAGGTTGATATGGGCTGACTATGAGATAAGCATGTCAGATTACATCTTTTTTGTTGATAGGAAATTTATAGATCCCAATCTATTTCTTTAGATTGAATTCTTTAACATTTGGAGGAGCGCTCATTAGGCATTGAAGTATCAATATTTGTTTCTATAGGTGTTCTAAGTTTTGAATGACTAATATCTTTTTTTTTTTAAAGAATGCATCAATTGTTTGTCACTTGTTCATTATTTGGCACCTAATTTCAAATCCAAAAAAAAAAAAAAAAATCAATTCAAAAAATCATAAACTAACTTGAGAGAAAGATATAATAAATTATCATATAAATTTCATTTTTGCATGAATTATAAATACACATTAATTAAATAATGAACCTTTATCATTAAAAAAAAAAATAAACAAAAATATAAATATACAACTAAACCGAATAAATTAGCAACACCCCACTACCTTGCATAACGACGTAATGGCTGAAATACAATACTCACCTCAATTGCCTTCAATAAATTAATTAGTTTTTTTTATAATTTACTTACTTTACTACCCTAACTGCACAAAGTCCCACTTGCCCCCACTCAAGAGATAGCACAAAAAAAGGCCAAGTCATTGAATTAGTGGGTTAAGAGCAACTGCATCAGTCCGTGCAACATTCTTATATATTTTGCAAGAAAAAATATACTTTTCTTTATTTTACACACCCACTTTTACAAAACACTTACATCAGTTATCTATTCTATCATCTATTTTATTTAAATAATAATATTTCTTTAATTTTTTATTATATCGAACAAATCACTACCCACATGGCCCCACCCACCTTTTTCTTCTTTTGTTGTGAGAAGAAGATAGATGAGAGAGCAACTTGAGAGAGAGAGAGAAAAAAAAAAGAATAAAAAAATCATTTGCACATGAACAGTAACTATGCATATATGCACGGTTACTGTTTATTTGTAAAACAGTTTTTTATATTTGCACATTTATACAAATACTGATGTGGGTGTTTTTTGGGTTAAAATGTGCAAAATTGAGCACTTTTTATATTTTGCAAATTTTTGCAACCACTTATGTGGTTGCTCTAAGTATAAAGAAATACAATAACAATAAACACATAAGGACAAAGTCAAATAAGCATACATTGTTGGCAAAGGGATATCACATACAGATATTCCTATTTAACTATTCAGTATGAAGGGTTTGTTTGGATATTATTTGTTGTTGAAAACTTAAAATTGAAAACACGGTAGCAAAATAATTTTTAACTGTGTGAATAGTGTCGTGGGATCTAGTTTTGAAGAAAAATTTGTTGAAATCCGTACTTGCAGGTCCGTGAACAGTGCACGGGACCCAAAAAAAAAAAACACAAACGCGCATGTTTGCTGTTTTCAGTGTAATCCAAACATACACTAAATTTAATTTAGAAAAATAGAGAGAGAGAATTGAGATGAGAATGAGATACCTTGAGGTGAGGGCCTCAAGTTGAGGCGATGAAGGCTGGGTAGTGGGCCAGTGGTGGCTGCGGCATCACAGCGTGAGAAGAAAAAAAAAAAAAAAGAAGTTTTTTTTTGGGACTATGAGAAGCTGAGAGATAAGACTGATGAGGATTTTATTTTGTTTGAGTTGGGATTTGGGGCTGGGCTGGGCTGGCAGTGCTTTAGAGGAGAAACAAAAATTAATAACCTAACCTTCCTGAGATTGGGAATGAAGTATGAAGTTTTGTTTTGGGCGAATTTTTGTTTTATTTGAGTACAATAATAGATGTTTATTGGACTAAAAGAACTTTAAGAAGTTTGGGAATAATTTGAGGGGGGCTGGATATTTATTTTAGGAGGGGCCCATGTCTTTTTCCTAGCTACTCTAGAGGAAAAATGAAAAATTTTAGGCCCCCTCCAAAGGAGCCATGTGGCTCCACCCTGCCTATCTGTTGAAGGGTAGATCTATTTGGGAGGTTACAACTCCTGTTGACAGCTTATGGGATCGAAGAAAAAAAAATCCTCCATTTTAAGAGGGGAAGCTCAACCTTTTAATGAGATACAAAGTGAGAAATGGAGATATATATATATTAATTAGGCGATTAGCCCAAGGCCCAATGGAGAATGGAAGCTCAATCAGACCTAGCCTATGGGTCCATGAACTTGCCGAGAAGAGTTTGGCCCAAAATAGATAGCCAAGGAAGGTCCATCCGAAATGGTTGACCAATGAATTGCGATACATGGGGGTGTGATCCTAGCCGAGGACGCTCCCCAAGACATGGCGAAAATCACAAGGAATAATAATAAAACAACAGTTGTGGCGTTAGAGGGGGATAGCAGTGGCCCACCCAATAATTGTCGAAATGACCAGTCCTAACAATGTACTAGACTCAAGGCCCCATTATGATTCAAAAAAAGGTGATGGGACATATAACAGAGCAGAGTCCTCATCGTTACAACCAACTACCTACACTTAATTATATTAATAAAGAGGGAAACCTCCAACTGAAAGGGGTTCAGAAAAATATGAGAGAGAGAGAGAGAGTAATTGATAGCATAATTTTGCACTTGTAGTTAATTACAAATGGTATATAATGATAAATTTCCAGCTTTTCAAAATCTTAAACAATTAAAAATGTTAGATTTATTTATTTCATAAAGTAAAAGGTTTAAGTTTATCTTCATATTTTATGTATGAGAGGTTGCTTTTTGACGGATAATGTTAGTGTGTGTTTGCCTAACAATGTGTTTGCATTTAAGCTGCATTTATCTTTTTTTTTTATTATTATTGATTTTATGACATTGTTTATAGACCAGTTAAAGCACAAAAATAAGTGAACGGTATTTTACATTTAAATTTTTTTTTGTTAGTATTTTCAGTAATAAATTTTCAATTTTTAATAGGGATAATTACAGATAACCCTCCTGTGGTTTGAGCGAAAATCACTTTGCCTACCCGTGGTTTGAAAAGTGTCACTTAACCCACCTGAGGTATGTTTCCGTCACCCTCCGTAACCCACCTCGGTCTCTGCCGTTACAAAAACACCTTTTAACCCCAAAACAGAACATAACGCGAATCAAAACACCCAAAACTCAAAAACTTTTCGAGAGAGAGACCTGAGGTGCGATCAGGCTGTTTGTCGTGGTTTGGAGCGATTGGAGGGAGAGAAAGCACTTGTTTTCCATCATCGAAGCTAGGCAAGGTATGTGTGACTGCTGCATTTGTGTTCCCACCCACGTATTTGTGTTTGTTCTTGATTTAGGTTTTCAGAGTTTGTTCAAGTGCAAACTTACTGTGTGAAAGTGAATATTTGTACTTCCCAGGAATTGTGGTATGTTGATATGTCTTCATCAAGTGGTAATTTCTCGGGTTCATGTGGACACATGTGCAATGAGCAGACTTGTGTTTTGAGAACAAGTTTGAGTTTGAACAATTTTGGGAGGAGGTTCTTGGGTTGTAGCCGTTATAAGGTTGGTCCTAAGTGTCCTTTCTTTGTTTGGGTTGATAACCCAACCTGTCCTCGTGGGAATGAAACTGCCCCTTTGGCCATAGAGAAGATGTCTAGGCTTCAGAGTGCTCTCCAACTTGCCAATGAGAGGGAAAGGACAGCTCTGGAAATGGCAGAAGAGGCTAGGCAAATGGCAGAAAAGGCTCTTGAAGAGGAAGCCAAAGCGAAGGAGAAGGAGAGAAAGGCTCGAGCTGTCTGTGCAAAAGCTAAGGAAAAAGCCATGTTTGCTGAAGAGAAGCAGAGAATGTGGAAGTCCACATGCATTTTGTCATGGATCTTTTTTGTTATTGTTATGTTTTTGTGTTTTGGCTCAATTGAGTTTTCTGGAGTGAATAGACCTAGATTGTTGCCCTGAAGTAGTTAATTGGTTAGTAAGTAGGTTTTTTTTTTTTTTATGAAGGTTAGTAAGATAGTTATGGCAATGGTGTTAATGGATTTGCATTGTAACGGGAAACTTCATCTACTTATGTAATGTTTTGATGTGTCAATGAAAGAAGTATTTTGTGCATACCATAACAACCATTCAATGGAAGAAGTATTTTGTGCATACCAACCATTCAATTATTAAGTATTTTGTGCATACCAACCATTCAATTCAATTATTAAGTATTTTGTGCATACCAAATATTGGGCATACCATACCAACCATTCCACAATAAAAACTTCCATACACTATATTGGAAAAATATACTTGGACACATAATTTGGTTTAGACACATAATATACTTGGAAAAATACACTAATTTGATTTACACAAATAATGTTCCATACAGTTACCTGTGCATACTATAAAAACCATTCCACAATAATAACAACTTCCATTCAGTCTATATTGGACAAATCTAGTTGGACACAATTTGTAGAAGCAATAAATAATTGCTCAAAATAAGGTGACTGTACCTTAATTACAACTAGAGTGTATTGTACCTTAATTACAAAAAAGCACATTCCAAGGCTAGCTACATATATATATATATACACATACATATAATTGCTCAAAATAAGGTGACTGTTTTTTACACTAGGAGTGAAGTTTACAAAAAGCCAACAGTGGCCTTCACAAAAAAACAAAAGGCCCACATGTTCCCTAGCTGCCACTCCCAAGCTGGCATGCGCACCCACTAGCCTTTAATCTTTCTTGCCTTTAATCTTTCTTCTTTCCTCTTTCCTCTTTTCTCTTTCCTCCCACTGAATTCATTTTTGGTGGCCTCTGTGCAGCAAGCTGTCCTCTAGTCCTCACACCACCAGTGCTCTTATTTGTATTGGTAGGCTACAAATTAAAAATTAGATCCACATGTTAAAAAGTATCTCAGCAAGAACACAACCATCCAGGAAAGAGGTTACTGAACTAAGTTACCTGTGAAGAACTTTGTAAGGTATCCCAAGTCTCCCTAGGTGTGTGAAACTCTGGCTGTGAGGAAGAGAACCATCCTGCTCTCCTATGAGATGACCTAGGTTGATTTCCTTGCTGTGAGGATGAAGGCTGAGTGGCAGACATCATGTTGTAGGTCTGGGTAGGCTGCTGGGATGGTGGCTGGGGTGCAGGCTGAGGTGCAGATCTAGGTGCAGGCACCCCTCCCCTTGCCTGCAACAAAACCAAGTTTCAAGACAGTGTTTATTGTAAGTTTAAAAACAAGTTTTTTTTTTTTTGCCATTTAAATCCTAATTACTTACAGTTTTTTCTCTTTCAAGTCTCTGTCTCCTCTGCCATGGTGTCTCCCCAGTGATGCCAGCCTTGCACCCTCTTGAGTTATGCCCTTCCTTTTTGCATTTCCCACATCTGACAGGTTTGTTCAGCCTACTTGCTTTGTAAGGGTTTCTAGGCTCATCAGAAGCCCTCTTTCTTTGCTTGGGTGGTCTGCCTGGTGGTTTGTATATGTTAGGTGCTAGGGGAGCAGGCTGTCCAGTCTCAGTCCATTCTGACTGGCCAGGCATGGGAGGAAGTACCTCCTTGGATATCTGCATATAAGTTTCTTTTAAGTAGCAAGGGTGGGTATAGTCTTCTGGTGTCTCAATGTTTGTATAAATGGCTGTTATGGCATGTTTGCAGGGAATGCCATTTAACTCCCAAGACCTACAGCTACATGTCTTATTGACCAAATCAACTACATGCCTCTCATACTGACTGCCTACCTCATAAAGAAAACTGCCAGCTGGGGTAGCACTAAATGGCTTACTTTCAACCTTTAATTTTTCCAACCTATCTTGTATGCTTGGACACAACTTTCCAGCATACTTCTGTATCCCTTCCTTTTTTGTGTAAAGCCTAGTCATAAGTCTAACCCTAATCCACTCCAACATTGCCAAGATTGGCTTGTCCCTAGACTTCAATATCATTGCATTAAAAGACTCACTTAAATTATTTACCAAACAGTCTGTTAAGGCCCTAGGAGTGAAGTGTGACCTTGTCCATTGTGCAGGTGCAATCTTTGCAAGATATTCATATGCCTTTTCATCCAAATCCCTTATGTACTGCATGCATCTCTCGAACTCCCTTACTGTTGTGGCAGCAGCACACCTCCACAGTGCATCCTTTAGCTCCAATCCCTTGTGATCAACTTTGAAATTGTTGTAGATATGTTTCACACAGTATCTATGCTCCACATTAGGGAATAGTGTCTCTATTGCAGGTATAAGCCCCTGCAAAAAAGCAAACAAACAAACAAGTTAGTTCAGCAAACAAAGTATTGGTCAAATGTAACTGAACAAAGCAAAAACTTGCATACCTTTTGCCTATCAGAAATAAAGACCAACTTCAGCTCCTCTGGCCTTCCTATATCCTCAGCAAAAATTTCTAAAAACCATATCCAAGAGTCCCTAGTTTCTTGTTCCACAACAGCCATTGCTACTGGAAAAATGTTGTCATTTGCATCCTTGGCAGTGGCAGATAAGATTTGCCCACCAAATCTGTGCTTTATGTGACAACCATCTAAACCTATAAATGGCCTGCATCCACCTAAAAATCCTACCTTTTGAGCATTGAACCTAACATACATCCTCTTAAATTTTGGCTGAGAAGTCTCATCAGCCATTTCGGTTTGCAGTATAACCCTGCTCCCCTTGTCTACAGTGTGTATCATGTGTGCATAGTCCCTAAGGACACCATACTGCAGTTGCTCATCTCCATTGATGAGATCCTTTGCCTTCCTCTTTGACCTATACACTTGGTTTACACTTAGGTCAACAGATAAATTTTGCATCACATGGTTGTGTACACCACTCAACTCCCAATTTGGATTTTTGCTAAAATCCTCAATGAACCTCTTAGCAACATAAGCTGATGTTGCTTGACTGTTTTTAAAAGACTTGGGGCAAGTACAGTCATCAGTCAAGGTCTTAATTTGAAATGTTAGCTCTCCACTTATTTGAGATGCATAACATCTCCACCCACACCCATTCTTGCAGTGAACTGATATCTTGGTCCTCTCATTAATTTTGAATTTGATGTCAACAGGTTTCTTGATTGCATACTCCCTCAAAGCAGCTCTGAACACATTTGCATTGGGAAACTTCATCTCCTTCTTCAGTACAACATTTCTCATGTCACTCTTGGCATTAAACTCTACCTGCTTAGGTACCTGCTCATCATCAGACCCATCCATGCTTACCAGGTCATCCTCAAGGGCTGGCTCAGCCCACTCAGGGTCTGCATGGACTGCATTGCTTGATTTTGGGGCTGTGTGGGGTGCATTGCTTGATTCTGGGGCTGGGTGGGGTGCATTGCTTGATTCTGGGGCTGGGTGGGGTGCATTGCTTGATTCTGGGGCTGTGTGGGGTGCATTGCTTGATTCTGGGGCTGTATTGGGAGTAGAACCTTGTGGTGCTGAGTTTTGAGCAGCAAATACATCATCACCAAATTCAGCCCCCTCTAGGCCTTCATTTAGCCAATCATCATCATCTTCATCTTCAACATCCTCAACATCTTCTTCTTCATCATTCTCATCATCATCCTCATCATCATCCTCATCATAATCACTATCCAAATCTATTTCATCCCTTAATGAATCACCACCTAAACCACGTACATCAACACCTGCACCAGCTGCCACTCCCCCTTTATCACCACCTACACTAGCTGCCACTCCCCCTCTATCACCACCTACACTAGTTGCCACTCCCCCTCCATCACCACCTACATCACCTACACCACCTACACCACCATGTGCCACTCCCCCTCCATCAGGATACTCAACTGCCAGTGGCTCCACATCTATGTCAGTATAGATTATGATTTTTTCAGCTGGCCATGCCCTATGAAGGGTAGTCATGTTTACAACATCTGCATCTGTTGCTATGTCTCTTAAATCAACTTGAAGATTACCTTCAGGAAGTAAGTACTTATATCTACTGTTTTCTTTAGGAGCACCAACTAGATGGCATAAATCCCGAATTTCAAAGTAACTCAACTTGTCAGGGTCAATATCTGTCAGTAAATGTACAGACCCACCCACATATTCAATGGTTGGCTCCTCCACAAAACATCCCCCAACATGAATTTCAATGTCAAAGGTGAAGTCAACCATCTGCAATTAAAGAAAGTAGTTTGTTTACACACTGACATGCAGAAAATGACAAGAAGCAAAAAGATACAACAAGTGTACTCATTGACAAATAAACTTGATTCTACATATATATGCAATCTGTTCAGGGTGTTTTTTGTTTTTTGTTTTTTTTGTTTTCTACATATATAGCCTCTAGTTTATTTTGTTTTCTGAGACTTCCAGAGGTAAAAATTGAAAGCCATATAATTGCCTGGTTGTGCATTGTGATTTATTTGTCTTACCCATATAAAGAGCAATTTCATTTGATATTTGATATATCATTTTTTTTAATGTTTTTTATAATCAACGTACCACCAAATAAGTTTGCCTGATTGTTCATAGTCCAACATTGTGTTGATTTCTAAATAATTCAAGTCGAAGTTGAACACAGATTTTGTTTGTTTGTTAATATTTCGCTAAAATGTGTACTTCCAACCAAAGTACTTGCGCATTAGCTACATCCTAAGCGATTCTACATATAAATAGCAAAATGCACATTTAACTTAACCTACAAAAAATAAAAATAAACATGCAGATGAACAGCAAAACCTAACAATATGGGTCGCGATAAAAAATTGACATCAAGAACACAAATGCAGCAGTCACACATACCTTGCCTAGCTTCGATGATGGAAAACAAGTGCTTTCTCTCCCTCCAATCGCTCCAAACCACGACGAACAGCCTGATCGCACCTCGGGTCTCTCTCTCGAAAAGTGTTTGAGTTTTGGGTGTTTTGATTCGCGTTATGTTCTGTTTTGGGGTTAAAAGGTGTTTTTGTAACGGCAAAGACCGAGGTGGGTTACGGAGGGTGACGGAAACATACCTCAGGTGGGTTAAGTGACACTTTTCAAACCACGGGTAGGCAAAGTGATTTTCGCTCAAACCACAGGAGGGTTATCTGTAATTATCCCTTTTTAATAAATAAGCAGTATGCAAACAGATCCTTAAAAATTTGCTGATTTCTTTCTTGCTGGATGGGACATTAAATTCTTTTAAGGGTTTCATTCTTATCTTTTGCTATATCATTGCTGTTTCCCTCCTCGCATCAGTATACAAAGAGTACCCTTACAATGAAATTTCATTGTGATATGTTCACAATGGAAAATTATTAGGTATTCCCGGAGTATCATAAATGCGTACTCCCTCCTCTCACATAAATGGTGGGTCCCACCATGAATTTAATTAGTGGGACCCACCATTAATGTGAGAGGAGAAAATACGCATTTATGATACTCCGGGAGTACACAATAATTTCCCGTTCACAATAGGTAGATCTGGACGTACTTATCTTTTGCTGTATCAAAGTTTTCCTTCGTTGTAAAAATTCTCTATATTTGGATGAGTGTAAATTAATCAGTACAGGGGACTGTCAGCCATTATCTAAACTCGCATATAAGTACTAAAAAAAATAACACTACTGCCTTCATCTTAAATTTCACTTGTCCATTTGCTTTTAATTTTTTTTAAATGACAGATATTCTAAGACCTTTATATGGGAACAAAATCCCAATTTCGCCATGAAGTCTAAAAATTTTTCAAATAATTTATTTTCTTTTTAATTTCCTTTTTCTTTTCCTCATAGCAAATGCAAATACTTGATCCAACACACATAAAAAATTACAATAACAACAACAACAAAACCTTAGTATCAAAATTTGGGTTCGACTATGGATCATTGATAGATTAGATTGGATCATCATATGAATTATTTCTTCCATTCTATTCTATTTGAAGTTATGCACTCCCTGATTGACATAAAAGTTTAATAAAACAAAAATAAAAATGAAATAAGCAAAACCAATATGAAAAAGTAAGAAATAAGAATAGTGCAAATTCTTTATAACATTTTCTTCTTTATTAATTTTTGAGGCAATTTATTCTTCAAATCAAAGTGGAAGTTCTTTCACCAAAAAAAAAAAAAAAAGTGCAGAAGAAGTTTGGTCACGTTGAACACTCAACAAGTAACCACACTCTTTAATTTAAAGTTTGTTCGATATAGGAGTAAACGAAGTAAGGTTCCTAAGAAGCTCCCAAGGCCTTTCCAACCAAATAGCTTGGTATAATTCGGTGGCTGCACCATCCTTAGCCTCCAAGATGAGTCGGTAATATGTTCCGTTATCGGATCGGGTTGCGGCCTTCACCACTTTCACGTACTGCAACTGAGACTTTGACCTCCTGTTGTACTCATACACCGAGAACTCTCCGAGCACATTGATGTAAGGTTTATCTTTGATGTTCTTTATTGGATGCCACTCATTGTCATCAAGAACACCACGTTTGCCTCCAATGGTTGTTGTGTAAAGTGAAAGGATGACAAGGGTAAGAAGGTAAAAGCAATTCTGGGTCTTCATTGTAAGTTTAGTGTGAGATAATGGTTTCAATGGTGATTGGTATTTATAGGGGATAACAACTATAAATGGAATTCGAAATTCTCATGAGGTCATAAGTTTTGGCCTTTAATTTGTGGAAATTACGATGGGATCATTAAAATGTACCAATAGGGCATATGCATTGTAACATGGAAGAAATGTTGTGGTAATAGAATAACTCATAATCTGCTATGTTAGAGTTGGGAAAATTATTAGGTACCCTCTCACATGAATGGTGGGTCCTACCATGAATTTAATGAGTGGGACCCACCATTCATGTGAGAGGAGGGAGCACGCATTTATGGTACTCCGGGAGTACACAATAATTTCCCGTTAGAGTTGTGGGTACAAAAGTTGTGGTCATAAAAAAAAAAAACTCTAAAGACAACTTGTGTTGGGGATGGTCATTTAAAAACTAAAACAATTTTAAGTTTAATTCCTAATCATGAAATCAACATTTATTATTTCTTATAAAAGGGAAAAATAATAATGAAAAATTAAAATATTAGAAAAATAAAAAAGGTTTTTATTAAAAAAATTTACGTATATATTTTTCGGATATGCTATTATTGGTATAAGAGTAATTAGAGGATAAAAAGTGTATTAATAATATATAAAAGTTTCTATTTTTATGAAATGCATTAATATACTTTGAATTAATGAGTCATGTATGGTATAAGAGTAATTAGAAAACAAAAATGATGCATCAGTCATCTAAATAAATTATGATGGGATCATTAAAATGTACCATTATGGCACATGCATTGTTACGTAGAAGGAAGGTTGTTGTTATAGAATAACTCATAATTTGCTAGGTTAGAGTTATGGGCACAAAAGTTGTGGTCAAAAAAAAAAAAAAAAAACTTTAAAGACAACTTGTATTGGGGATGGTCATCTAAAAACTAAAGGATTTTTATGTTTAATTCCTATCCATGAAATGAAAATTTATTATTTCTTATAAAAAGGGAAAAATAATAATGAAAAATTAAAATATTAGAAAAATAAAGAAGTTTTTTATTAAAGAAATTTAGTTATTGGAGTATATTTTTCGGATATCTTATTATGTTATAAGAGTAATTAGAGAAAAAATAAAGTGCATTAATAATATATAATTTTTTTGTATTTTTATTAAATGAATTGAGTACACTTTGAATTAATGAGTATCTATGTTATAAGAGTAATTAGAGAAAAAAAATGATGCATTAGTCATGAGGGGTGTCAATTTGGATTAGCATGTCGGGTTCATGTCGTGTTGAGGTAAGGGTATTCAACTAAATGACTTAACTTAAACTTGACTCATTTAATAATCGTGTCATGATTCTTCAATCTTAACTCGACCTGTTAATAAGGGGGGTTGACCTAATCCAACCCACTTGATACGCTTAATAAACGGATCGTGTTGGGTTGACACGAATGTGACCCAACCCATTTTAACTTGCTTAATATTAAATATAATATCTATCTATAAATAAATTTTTTTTACATCCCAAAGGTAGTTTACGCATAAAAAATTACAACAACAACAACAAAGCCTTAGTAGATTCTCAATAGATTAGACTGGGCTAATTACATGTATATTTTTTTCCTACATTCTATTTTATTTGATGTCATACATACCCTCCCCCACTAACATATAAAATTAATATAACAAAAAATAAAATGAAATAAGCAAACAAATATGAAAAAGTAAGAGATAATATATATTGTTTCAAGTCTTTCTAACCATTTATTCTCCAAATTCATTTATTATTTTTTGAGGTAATTTATTCTTCAAATCAAACCAAAAGAAGTTTGGTCACATTGAACAATTAACAAGTAACCATCCTTTTTTAATTTAAGGTTAATGCAAAGGAGTAAACGAGGTAAGGTTCCTATAATACTCATAACGCCTTTCCAACACAATTGCTTGGTATTTTTTGGTGACTCCACTGTCCTTAGCCAACAAGGCGAGCCGGTAATAGAAATCGTCATAGTAATGGCCGCTGGTGTCGCCGTTCAACACTTTTACGAACCACAAATGAGATGATGTCCAGTTGTTGTAGTCGTACACTGAGACCTGTCCGAGCGTCTTGATGTAAGGGTCTGTAATGTTCTTTATCGGCTGCCACTGTCCCTCATCAAGAACACCATGTCTGCCTCCCATAGCTGTTGCGTAAAGTGAAAGGATGAGAAGGGTAAGAAGGTAAAGGCATTTCTTGGACTTCATTGTAAGTTTAGTGAGAGAATGATTTCATTGATGGTGAATTGGTATTTAATTATTTATAGGGGATAAGGGGTATAAATAGAAATCGGAAATTGTCTTGAGGTAATAAGCTTTGGTATTTAACTATTTATAGAGGATATAACGGCTACCTATGGCTATAAATGGAAATTCAAAATTGTCATGAGGTGAAGAGGTTTTTGGCCTTGGAGTTTGTGACAATTACCATGGGACTAGTAAACTGTACCAACATGGCAAATGCGTTGTTTTATGGAATAAAAGTAACCACAATAGAAGAATTAATTTATAGTCTGTCAAGTCAAAATTATAGCAAAAAGGTTGTGGTTATAAGAGAATCGAGGAGACGAATTAATTTATAGTCTGTCAATTCAAAGTTATAGCAAAAAGGTTGTGGTTATAAGAGAATCGAGGAGACAACTTGTGTTGAGGTTGATCATATAAAAACTAAATAATTTTTAAGTTTAACTCCAAACCATGAAATCCATATTTATCTTATTTATTCTTATATAGAAAAAAAAATGTTAATATCTCTAATTTTCTAAATTCAAAATTTAAAAAGCTTTTATTAAAAATATTTACTTACATATATATATTTTTTAATTACGGAATAAGAGTAATTAGAGGCAAAAACACAGTGTATTAATAATATATAAAGTTTTTTTATTTTTATGAAATGCATTAAATATACTTTGAATTAATGCGATTAATGGTATAAGAGTAATTAAAGGAAACAAAAATGATACATTAATCATATAAATAAATGTGTTACATGTTTTTAGTAATAACCTTGAGGGATTACTGCACATCCTTAGTGCCATGATCACTCCACAAGTATAAATGCTTGTGGGGTGTGGGGGACAAGAGCCGGGGTTCAAATCTCCAAAAAGGAGTTTCACACACACATATATACTTAGATTAGGTTAGAGTATAATTTCTATCTTGTATTAAAAAAACCTTAAGAAACCATTATTAAAAATGCTTGTGCAATTAATTTTGCCATTAGGAACATGCGTTAGTGCTTTGAAGTCTAAAAAATATTTATTTTCTACACACACACACATATATATATGTATGAAAAATACTACGCCCACAACATTTTCACAACACACACACACACACACACACACACACACACACATATAAGAAGATGTACGTTCACAATATTTTCACAACATTTTTACAACAAATCTTAAGTAGTAAGTTGTTACGAGTTTTTAATTTGAATCACCACTGAAATTACTTTCTTGCCTATTAGTAATAGGAAATAACAACTTGTCACCTAGATTATATTATAAAAGTGTTATAAAAATGTTGTGAATATAGCATTTCTTATATATATATATGTGTGTGTGTGTGTATTGATTTTGCCATTATTGAAAACACTCCGAGTTTTGGTTGTAACATCTACACATATATTGATGCGTTTGGTTAAGGCTTTGAAATTGAAATGGATTGTTATTGTTAATTTTTCTTAATGAGATTGTGCTGGCTTACCAGCTAGGCAATGTAATTGTAATGAAAACACAATCGCCACCTTAATTTCTCTTCCTTTTTTTCTTTATTCTCTCCATTTTCTTAATAAATTAATCCATTAGAGACAATGGATTTGAAAGTTCTACATTATAGTTTTCTTACGTAAGCCCCCTAAAAAGCCTCTCAAATATGTAAAGAACGTACAAGAACAGCTTAGTAAGTGCCCTTCAAAGTTCAAACTCATCAAGAATTTGCCTTTTTTGTGTGTGTGTGTTTCACTCCTCCATTCCCACCCCACACGGCCCCGCCCTTTTTATTTCTCCTGTCATATAATGGAAACTCAATAACAATGTCACAAATGGTTATCCAAGTGCATTGCTTTCTTGCATTTCTTCAGTCTTCTATTCCATCTATCCCTTTCTCTGGATTTCCTCATTCCTCTATTTTTATTATGATGGCCATGTATATATGTATAAAGCTACCAACCTACTTTTAGTTTTTCTCATTCCTTCAGTTATGTTGTTGCTTGAAGTCAATTATAAACTAGGTTCTCATGCAGCATAATTAGGGATTTTTTTTAATAGTTTTATAGTTACAACAATGAGCTAGGAAGTGAGGATTCAAACTTTAATTTTTCTACTAAAAGAAAAGTATCTATGTCACTGAGCTACAATGTTCTTGACAATATAATAAAGCATTTGAACTTAATTTAAAAAGGTATATCATGATAAATTTCCATCTTGCATTTGAAATTGTATGCTTCAAAAAACAAAAACAAAAACAATATATATATATATATATATATATATGAAAAAGAAAAAAAAATATAGATCTAGGGAGTTTTTGGTTGAGTTGTCACCGGAGAAGGATAGTAGTCTGGCTTGCCTGGGTGGGAGGCCACTGAAGACAAGACCTTGAAGGGATGTGGCGGTGAAAACTGGAAGGAGATGGACACACTTGACCTTCCAGCTTTAATGGATTGTTTATAATAATAATAATAATAATAATAATAATAATAATGGTAATAATAGCTTAATAAATTATTAACTTAAAATATAAGCAGTAAGTTTTTCTTTAAAATAGCTGACATGTTGCAGTGCCACTTCAGTTTGTAAGGGTTTTGTAGGAAAATTTGTCATACCTATAGCATTTTTCATGTTCACAATATTATGAATCTAGACATATACTTAAAATGAGAGCTGTAATTTTCAAATTTATATATATATATATATATATATATATATATATATATATGTATGTATATATATTAATTTCCCTTTTCTTATCTTCGTACAAATGTAAATACATGATCCTTCATGCATAAAAAATTACAACAATAACAAAACTTTAGTCCCAAAATTTGGATCAACTATGGAATTTCAATTGATTAGATTGGGTTACCACATGAATTCTTTTCTTCCATTCTATTCTATTTGAAGTTATACCCTCCTCAATTGACATAAAAAATTAAGAAAACAAAAACAAAAACAAAAACAAAAACAAAAATAAAATAAGCAAAACCAATATGAAAAAAAAAGAGAGTAAAAAATAACAATAGTTCCTCTAGGAAGAAGTTTTATATACCTATATACTTAGATTAAGGTAGAATACGATTTCTATCTTGTATTAAAAAAAAAAAAATGGATGACCATGCCCTACATGGGTACATGTAATTTCATTTTGTATGTGTATAAAGCTACCAATACCTACTTTTAGGTTTTCTCATACCTTCAGTTATGTTGGTACTTGAAATCAATTACAAACTAGGTCCTCATGCTGCATAATTAGGCACTTTTTTAACAATTCGATAGTTACAATAATGAGGGAGGAGGATTCAAACTTTTATTTTCCTAGTAAAGGATAGTTACAATAATGAGGGAAAAAATTTACTTGGTAATCCTACAAAATTCTAGCTTGAACTTTTATCAATATTTTTTTCAAGAAAAATTTACTTGGTAATTAATCCTACAAAAAATGTCGAACTTGAGCTTTTATCAATTTTCTATTCAAGAATGATGCACTCTTTTAATTTTGGCCCAGTAAATACTTGCTATTTTCTTTAATACGGCATAGAAAATTTGATATGTTTAGTATCTAATTCTCTGCTTTTTTTTTTTTGGTGTGGCTCTTTTAAAAATGTATGCTACATTCAGGCCTTGATGGCATGGAAACTCTTGACCATCAACAACGGGGTATAAGATCAATTCTTCCTACTCTTTATTCCCCAATCAGAGAAAATAATGGGGAGAACTAGAATTCCACCTTGAAAGAAATATATGTTTCTTTACTGGAAAAAATTAAGTGTAACCTCAAATTGAGATGAACGAAGAATATGACATAAAACCCAAAAACAGAGACTCACCGTAGGTTTTTCTTTAAAATAGCTCACATGTTGCAGTGCCACAGGCCCACATTAGTTTGTAATGGTTTTGTGGTAAAATTTGCCATACCTATGTCATAATTTTCCTTCATTGTAAATTCTCTATATTTGCATGAGTGTAAAACTATATACGAGCTCCTTTATCTAATCATGCATATAAATACTAAAAAAGTTACTGCCTTTATCTTAAATTTCACTTGTCCATTTTTTGTTTTATTTTTTTGATTGAAAAATATTCTAAGACCTTTGTCTACTATATGGGAACAAAATCCCAATTTTGCCACGAAGTCTCAAAAATTTTAAAATAAATATATATTTTTTTTTAAATTTCCCTTTGTCTTATCCTTGTAGCATATGTAAATACTTGATTGTCTATGCATAAAAAATTGCAACAATAAAGCCTTAATCCAAAAATTTGGATCAGTTATGGATTCTCAATTAATTAGATTGGGTTATCATATGAATTACTTTCCTCCATTTTATTCTATTTGAAGTTATACTCTCCCCAGTTGACATTATAGTACATATTTTTAGGTTAGCAAACTGTGATAAAATGAAATCCATTTATAGTATTTTTGATGAGTTTTGAGTGTGTTAAAGATGTATTTTATAGTCTAAGACAAAGATCCAAATTCAAGTCAAGAAAGACTCAAGTTAAGCACAAGAAAGACTTAAGTTCACTGTTTGTGCGGCTAGAGTTTGTATAACGAAGTTTCTCTCATTCTCACTTTACAAGAGAAATTCAAAGTAGATCTGAGCCTCCATCTTTCCAACCTATGAGAGTTTAAGAGCATATAGAGAAAAATCAACACAGTGTTGTTGTTGCCATAGAGCAATCTAGTCTACAATGGTATCTGGTTTAAGCCTTCAAGTGGATTTCTTGGAGTCGCAAACGGGAAGCTTGTATGCAGTTGATTAACCACAATTGTTGATTAAAATATTTGAGAGTGGATCTCAGAGTCACAAACAGAATAGTTTGTGTGCAACAGTCCAGAATAGAAGAATTCATGGATTCAGAGGTATGTGCAATCACGACTAATAAGTACTACATGAGATTGCAGTAGAATTAGTGCTAAGTCTATTGTACAAAATTAGATTTTATTTATGGATATGTTGACTTGAGGATTGTTTAGGTTAAATCATCTCCAAGTTTTTTTTACAGTGAAACTACTGTTTCACAAGTTTTCCTACTTCATATTTCTTGGGTTTTTATTTATTTATTATTTTTAAATTTACTGTGAAACCAAATATCTGAAACCAAAGATTTGTGAAACCACAGATCTCATCATTCCTATGAGATCTGTGCATTTTTGACATGTTAATTAATTTAATCGAGCACATAATTAATTAATTATTTATTTGATTAAAAGTTGATTAACTTTGTGACAACGGGGGCCTAACTGACAAAAAAATTAATAAAACAAAAAGAAATATGAAATAAGCAAAACCAATATATATAGGTAAGAAAAATAACAATAATTCCAAGTCTTTATAACATTTATTATCCAAATCCTTCAATTATTTTTTGAGGTAATTTAATTGTTCTCCAAATCAAACCAAAAGAAGTTTGGTCACATTTTGAACACTCAACAACCACCCTTTTTTAGTTTAAGGTCAATGCATTAAGCTGCATTAAAGTTGGTAAGTTTCCTTACATACGCCCAAGGTTGGTCCAACACAATAGCTTTGTAGTGTCTGGTGTATGCACCATGCTTAGCTTCCAAGACGAGCCGGTAATAGAACCCGTCTGAGAATCGGGACTCGCCGCTCACCACTCGCTCAAACAGCAAATTAGAATTCGATTTGCTGTTGAATTCGATCACCGCGAACTGTCCTATAATCTTCACGTCGTTATTGATGTTTGTTATCGGCTGCCAGTCATCTGCATCAAGACCACTATGTTTGCCTCCTCTGGCTGTTGCGTAAATTGGAAGGATGAGAAGGGTAAGTAGGTAAAAGCAATACTTCTGTGCCTTCATTGTAAGTTCGTAAACTGCTGTGCTGGTTTGGGTTAGAAAGAGCGTGAGAGAATAGTTTCAATTGTTGGTGGTTGGTATTTGTAGGGGATAACAGCTAACTATTGCTATAAATATTGGAAATCAAAATTTTTTATGAGGGGATAAGTTTATGTATTTATAGGGACTAGCCTCCTCACACTCACGTTGTGCGTGCTGGCTTCTCTATTTTTGTAATCCGGTAATTGTTTCAACTTTCAACTCTAATTAATTTGGGGTTTATATATTTTTTATACATTTTTAAATTATTGAAAACTTAGGTATGTGATGAGATTTATGCATTTGTAGGAGAATTAATTTTTTATTTTTTACATCTCTTCACATTTGTAGTGGGAACAGACCCAAGATTTCAAGTTAGAGGGAGCCAAAGTATACGGAAATAAAAAACTCTAAATAGACATCCATAGAGTATTAACAAATTATAAATACACAAGCCAAGGGCCTTGCAGCTAAATTGACATCTCCCCATACACAAAGTGCTTGAGAGTTTAACGGGGAAAATGTTCAAGCTGCGAGTTTAGCAATATGTTGTAATTATCTCTCAAAAAAATTATTAATACACAAAATTGTTATTTTTTATTAATACATTAAGATACAATCTTCTACCAACAAAGACAAAAAAAAAAAAAAAAAAAAAAAAAATTTATACTAAGCTGGTTTGGATTTAAATTTTTTTTTTTTTTTTTTAAAGTTAGAGCATTTACAGTAATGGGGCTAAAAAATTTAGCTTTTAGTATCTCAAAAAGCTAATTTATTTATTTTATTACCTCACTTTACAATACATCTAACATCAAATATTCTATTTTTTGCCACTTCATTTAAAATAATATAAACAACTCACTAAAATAACAAAGAAAAAGAGATAATTTGAGTTTTTTAATTGAAGGTAGAGTGATAATCGATCTGAATAAATATTATATTTTATTTTTAACAACTTGCAACAGTCAACTGGTATTTATACTAGTTTACTATAGTTGCAAAAAAATTAGTTTTAGCTTCTCCAATAACGTATGGTTTTTTGTGGTAAAATAGTTTTTTTTGCTAAAATACAATCATCATTATGAATGTTTTTATTATTTTTATTAAGTTTTTGGATTAGATAGTTGTTAGTTGAATGGGAGCCTAAAGTTTTGGAAGTAGGCAACTACGAGAATTATATATATATATATATATATATATAATAAATAAATAAAAACTTGGGCCAGGGGGGCTCAAGCCCCCTTCAGCCCCCACTTGGGTTTGTACCTAATCCCTAGGTTTTTCGATGATTGAAAAATGCATAAATCTCCTTAAAAAATGCATAAACCTAAATTGAAATGAATGGAAAGTAATATTAAAAAAAAAAAAAGAAGAAGTAGAAAAGCCTACTTGCGAAGATGCTAGTATTTTTATATTCATTAATGTTTTAACCAAAAATAAGAACACTAAAAATACAAACATAGTGTTTGAGTGGATAAAAAAAATGTTCAAGTGTCAATTGTGTTAGTTTTTAGACTCCTTAAAACCACAATTAGATTAATCTAGGTAATTAGTCAAGTTGTTATTTAGTCAAATTAAACAGATCTAGGTTATTATAAACAAACAATCATATCATGTAAAGCAGCGGAAATATAAAAGACACAATATATGATCACCTAGGAAACCAAACCGGTAAAAACCTGTGGAGGATTTAACCTAGCTATCCTCAAGGTAAAAAGAAAATCCACTAAAAAGAATCGAAGTTCATACAATAAGACTTACAAGCCTCCATGCTCGACTTCTTATTGCTACCCACCAGTAGAACTTACTGATACAACCACGTGCAAGTTCCGAATCCACGGATTCCTTCTTTCTTTGGCCTTTGCAAAACACAAACACCCACGTTTGTGACTTTGAGATCCCACTCAAAGGTTTAGCAACACAAACTCTCCTGTTTGTGACTCTGAGACCACCATTGAAGGTTTAAATCATCAGCACCTTTGATGACTAGAGAAGGTAGCAATTTCTACAACATCGGATCTTGAGATTCTTCAAGGAATAACACCGGTAGAAGACATAAGAGAGCTTTTGGGTACAAAACCATAGATCTACAAAAGAGGCACAAGATGCACTCTAATCTCTCTAAAAAACTCTCAAAACCCCACCTAGGGTTAGCTTATAATGTCCTTTAAATACTGGAAAAACGGCTCGTGATTTGGGCTTCAAACGAATAAGTTATGGCCTTTTTACGTTTGTTGATTTTGTTGATACGCGAATTTGGATCGATCGAACCAACCAGCTTGTAACTCACTTGTTTTTATCCCAAACTTGAGTTTTTTGTCTTGGGCTTCAATGTAGACTAGTCTAAACTAATAAGACTTAGTTTTTGTCATGTTTTGTCATGGTTTGCCAACATTACAAACTCAAAACCTAACAATCTTCCCCTTTGGCAATCCGTGACAAAACACACATACAACATAATGCCCATATACAATAAAATGCCCAAATACATCGCAAATCACAATCTAAGACTCCTAACCTAGAAGTTGCCAATAAGAGGTAGAAGGTCTTGATCAGAATGCACTTGTCTTTCCTGAAACATTCAACAAACACATCAATGCATGTGTGGAAAGAAAGACATATAAACAATAATATAAAACAGAATATAAAAAACAAAAGTAAACTAACTCTCCCCCTAAGTTAGATACATCAAAAAGTTTCTATATTCTCCCCTTAAACAAAACAAACAAGTCATCTATGTCTCCCCCTTTTTGTCACGTATTGACAAAGACTACCTAATCAGAAGATAGACAGAAAAAATACGCAACAAAGTAAGAGAAAATAGAGACAACTCCTCCTATGAAGAGCAACAACTCCCCCTAAGAATCACAAAGGTTAAAAAAAATTTACCCCCCCTATAAAAATAGGAAAAACAAAACAAGTTTTGGGGAAAATTTTGGAGGTGGGGAAAAATAAAAAGACACAAACCAAGTTTTTAAAAAAAAAACTAAGTTAAGGATACACATGAAGAGAAAATATTCTCTCTTTAAATAAAATGCAAACATGGCACTATGTGACCCATAAACAGTTGCATGAGTAGAGAAAATATTTACACATTGATTATCCATCATATCTCTTAAGGAAAATATTTTCTACATTTCACACATAAAAAAGGTATTACTAGAAAGTATATAGCTCAAAAATTAATTAATCAATTTTTTGATCAAGTTGAGTACCCAATGTAGCAAAGTGTATGCATGTTATGTGTGAAAACAATGAGAGATATGACTGCAAAACTGCAAGATGGATACAAAAACAATGCAATGCATGTGAATCCTAAACATAAATGATGCATGAAAAAAAATTTGGTCAAACCAAAAATTTTATCGCAATTTCGATCGGTTGAGAGATAGATTCGATCGATTGAAAATCTGGAAAAAAGAGATTTTTAAAAAACAGAGCAATTTTATGCAGAAAACTCCTCAAAGCATAGTATTTCATGAATGAAATGCATGAGTATGAGATTAAAAGTTTTTCAAAAAAACTAGAATTCAACCTAGATCTTCCAAAAACAAGTTTTTCAACTAACTTGTCCACAAAACTCAAGCATTAAACAAGTTTTGTATCAAAATCAAGGAACCTTTAATCTTGGATGGCCACAATAAGATCACACACAATATAATGTACCAAGTTTAGCAAAGAGTAACTTGTGTAGTGTGTGCAACTAGCAAAAGTTTGAGATACATGTGAGGTGATATGTGAATAGCAATTAAACACAAAGTCTACAAAATTCATCGCATAGAATTTAAAATAGACTATCACTTAAAGAGTTACATCATATAACTCCCACATCTCCTAGAACATAAGCTTGTAATCATGTAAGTTTCTTGAAGTTTGCCTCATAATATACACACCAATTTTAATTAAGTGATTTGACATTAAGCCTAATAGTACACACCAATTTTAAGCATTTATCAATTAAATCGAGACTTCACCTTATGTTTTTTTGTGCATGTGCTACACTTTCTCGAGCACAAAAATCTTAAGATATGCACTAAGGTGTTCATGATTGGCTAGTGAACAGTGCTGAGATGGTTATTTATGCCTTTCTCAAAAGGATCAAGTTCGATAGTCAAATAACATGTGACTTCAAAATTAAGACAACGTGATAAATACCAAAAACATCTTTCCCACACAACATGCACTGCAAAGTTTCAACTAGTCAAGTGTAAAGAAAATAAGCTCATCAAAGCTAAATAAGATACATAAACATGTTATGTAAAGATAAAATGGCCAATCCTTGATTATAAATCCAAGATGTGGAATACAAAACACAAAAATCTTTTTGGTTTTTTTTTTTTTTAATAAAAAATTTATGACCAAAAAACAAAAAGCACATATTATGCTAAATGAACAATGCAAATGCAATGCATGACGGTGCTTAACTAACCTATAGAGGGTACACAAACAAGAAATATCAATTTCTTAATTAACCCTTGAGTACATGTACAAATTAGTACATACCCACACAAAATCAGAAATAGCTTAGCACTTATATAACACATACTATTCAAGTTTCCCCACAATGTCAAGTATGCTCTAAATCAAGAGAGAGATATCATAATTCATGTAATCTTCAAGAAAAATAAAACTAGACACAAAATAAAATATTTTTGTCTTTTTGAAAATTTTCAATGTTTTTGGATTTTTTTTTTAACAAAAAAAACTTAAAAAACAAAACAACCAAAAACAGAAACAAAATATGTCCACAATTAATTGAAAGAATTAAATCAAGGACAAATCAGCAACACTCATTTTAGAGAATCTTTTCTCACCCATATAGCACGAGTCTTCGGCTTTGTAGGTGAAAATCCATATGAAGCAGAGTGTATTTGAGGAATTACACCAATCTTCTGAGAAAGCCTAAGATCCTGCAAATTCCTTTCACAAGCCAACAAGCTCAAATTTTTCAAAGGAATATGAAACAATTTATATGGACTTATGGCAGGAGAAATATCATCACATATTTTAGATTGAAATACAGAATGCTTAGATTTCAATTTATGACAATTAGGACGAATGTGACCATGGACACCACAAAAGTGGCAAACAGGAACAAATTTAGGAACATCAGTATTCCTAATAGCAAATCTATTCTCAGATTTTGGTTTTTGCCTCAACAAAGAACAATTTGGTCTAATATGACGAACAACACCACAAAGGTGACAAGTAGGCACAAAAACAGATTTATTATGCTCTCTAACAGTAGGTTTAGACTTAGGTTTAGAAACATCAGCGTCTACATCAGAACTTTTACCTTTGTCTAACCTAGCAAAATAAGCATTTTCTTTATTATTCCTCTTAAAAGGAGGGATATAAACTTTCTCAGTTTTAAGCTTAAGAGAGACAGAAACACTTCTGTTATCAACAGCAGATTTGGTACAAGTCAAATTTTCAATTTTAACTTTAGATTCAACTAATTCTTGTTCCAAACTTTTCACCTTCTCATCTTGAGAGGAAATTTGATTTCTCAAAAATTCATTCTTTTTATTAGATTCATATAATCTAACAACAAATTCCTCTTTTTCAAGATTAGCCAATTTTAACTCTTCCTTGAATTTCTTAGCAACTTTCATAGATTTCAATAATTCCTTACAAAGAGTTTCACAGGCATCAATAAAATCAACAGAAGCATGAGTAGAAACATGATCAGAAAAACACTTCAAATTATCCATGACAACAGGGGTCAAGGATCAGCTCTTAAATCAAAAGATCTAAAACAGAAGAGCAACCCGCTTTGATACCACTTGTTAGTTTTAGATCTCAAAGTCACAAACGTGGGTGTTTGTGTTTTGCAAAGCCAAAGAAAGAAAGAGTCCGTGGATTCGGAGCTTGCATGTGGTTGTGTCAGTAAGTTCTACTGGTGGGTAGCAATAAGAAGTCGAGCGTGGAGGCTTGTAAGTCTTATTGTATGAACTTCGATTCTTTTTAGTAGATTTGCTTTTTACCTTGAGGATAGTTAGGTTAAATCCTTCTCAAGTTTTTACTAGTTTGGTTTCCTGGGTGATCATATCTTGTGTTTTCTATATTTCCGCTGCTTTACATGATATGATTGTTTATTTATGATAACCTAGATCTGTTTAATTTGACTAAATAACAACTTGGCTAATTACCTAAGTTAATTCAATTGTGGTTTTAAGGGGTCTAAAAACTAACAAATTGTTTAACTAAATAATTAAAAAGTTAAAGGACTAAATTTAAATGTGAAACGTTCATAAATTCTAGAAACATATGTTAAAAATAAAAACTATAAGCCATAAAAATAGGAAATTAAAGACTAACAAAATTTAGCCCACAATATTTGACTAAGAGATCACAATCACTTTGAAATGGAAGAGATGAGATGATGAAAGCTAAAACAAAACTCTGGAGATTTATAATCTGTGAAACTATAATATTGGTCCTTCAAGTTTACTCTGTATGTGCAATTAGTTCTTCAAGTTTGAAGCGAGCTGTTAGTGGTGTTATTAATTATATGGCTAACGAAATAATTACTTGACATTTTTTAATTAAAAAAATTACAAATTGTTTGGTACTGATTGGGTCCTAGTAGTATGTTGGTGCCAACTACTCAAAAAAAAAAATATATATATATATATATATATATATATATATATATTGGTTGACATTTACGGGGGCTTCAGCCTTTAGCAAGTGTCCCATCCCTGTGGCTTTTAAAACATATTTACTGGTTTAGTTTATTTATTTATTTATTTTAATTTATTTTAATGTTTATTTAAATCCAAATAATGTAGTGTCTGTGTCTTCCTTTTACTTGATTTGATTTCCTTAATGAATTTTTCTTGCTGATGTATATGGAATGGCCCCTGTTCATGAATTGCGGTAATCTGACATCTTAAACAAATTTCCAATGTCTAGGAAGTGAAGAGGATGGAAGTAAACTTCCTGCAGTATCATCCAATCCAGATGGCCTACCATGTTGCTTAACAGCTTATATATTTGAAGTACTCCATCCAAGATGAGGATTCAATTCGACAAGCATTGCAGGATCTAAAAGAGAAATATATTGACGGAAGGCTCTAGAGTTTGGTGTAAAGCTCAATTCCGTATTTATAAAACCAAAACAAAAATGAAATAAGCAAAACCAATATGAAAGAGTAAGAAAAATAACAATAGTTCCAAGTCTTTATAAATTTGTTATCCAAATCCTTTTATTATTTTTTTGAGGTAATTTATTTGTTCTCTAAATCAAACCAAAAGAATTTTGGCCACATTGAACATTCAACAACCGCCCTTTTAAATTTAAGGTCAATTCTTTAAGCTGGATCAAAGTTGGTAAGTTTCCTTGTATGCGACAAAGGTTGGTCAAACACAATAGCTTTGTAGTTTCTGGTGTTTGTACCATTCTTAGTTGCCAAGACGAGCCGGTAATAGGTCCCGTTTGAGAATCGGGACTCGCCGCTCACCACTATGCCGAACACCAAATTAGAACTTGAATTCAGGTTGTACTCGAACACCGCCTAGTCTCATATCAGCCTCACGATTTCGTCATGGACGTTTGTTATCGGGTGCCAGTCATCTGCAGCATGAAGACCACCATGTCTGCCTCCTCTGGCTGTTGCGTAAATTGGAAGGATGAGAAGGGAAAGAAGGTAAAAGCAATACTTCTGGGCCGTCATTGTGAGTTTGTAAAATGCTGCGCTGGTTTGGATTAGAAAGAGCGTGAGAGAATGGTTTCAATGGTTGGTGGTCGCAGACCACTGGTCGGTATTTGTAGGGGATAACAGCTACCTATTGCCATAAATGGAAATCAGAAATTTTCGTTAGGGGATAAGTTTATGTATTTTTAAGGACTAGCCTCCTCACGCTCACGTTGTGCGTGCTGGCCTCTCTATTTTTGTAATCTGGTATTTGTTTCAACTTTCAACTGTAATTAATTTGGGGTTTATACATTTTTAAATCATCGAAAACCTTGGTGTAAGAAACAATTTGTTTATTACATTTTTTTGATGGGGCGATTGTTTCTTATGTCTAAATTTATTTTGTAATTTTTTAATTAGAAAAATGTAAAATCATTGTTCCGTTAGCTACGTAAGTAACACTACTAACAACGGTTAGTAAAAAGACTAATACAACTTAGTTTTAAAACTTGAGGGACCAATTGTGCTCGCTTCAAACTAGAGGGACTAATTGCGCACACAGAGTAAACTTGAGGGACTGACATTGTAATTTTGCCTTTATAATATGTTGATGTCATCATTGTTTAAATTAAAATTTATGTACATTACTTATCCAAAAATCTATAGATTGAATTCAAAGTGAATTATACATACAGATTACGTATTACAAACTAGGTCCTCATGCAACATAATTAGGTAGTTTTTTTAATAATTTGATAGTTACAATAACAAGTGAGGTAGGATTTAAACTTTGATTTTCATAGTGAATGAGAGTAAGCTATGTCACAAAGTTACAAGGCTCTAGGCAGCATAATTATTTAGGCACTTAAAATTAATTACAAAAGGTATATCATGATAAATTTCTAGTATTTCAAAATCTTAAGGAATTAGAAATGTTGGATTTATTTATTTCAACAAGTATAAGGTTATCTTCATAGTTTATGCATCAGAAGCTGCCTTTTGGTGGATGACTTAGTAAGTTGTTTTTCTTCTCGCATGCAAGATGGGATAGTAAATTATTTTAAGGGTTTGATGCTTATTGTATACTATTTCATAGCTGTTTGCCATCTTGCATTTGTAATTGTGTGCTTCAAAAAACCGTAAAAACATAAAAAAGAAAGAAATATAGATATGGGGAAGTTTTTTTTGTTGAATTATCACTGGAGATGGATATTCCAGACTGCCTGAGTGGGTGGTCACTAAAAAGCAGACCTTGATGGTATGTCAGCGGTGAAAACTGGAAGGAGATGGACACTTGACCGTCCGGCTTTAATGGATTGTTATTATTATTATTATTATTATTATTATTATTATTTTAAGTCTTGACTGATAGGCCAAAAACGTATTGATTCATTGTGAAAAATTAATTGATTAATTAGCCAAGTTTATTAATTAATAAAATTAACATGCATTGTACGCAGTAGCACAAACAAATCACCAATTAAACTAAGTATGCAGCGGAAATTAAATTGACACGGTGATTTGTTTACGAATGTGGAAATCTTACACAGCCAAAATCCCACTGGGTGATTTTAAAGTCACCACTCCCAAGAATCTACTATTATCAAAACAAGTGGTTACAAGTAAAAGAATCCCAGTACCTTATACCAACTTACAGTTGAACCCTTACCCTAATACTCAATTGGACTTGTTCTGTAGTGACAATCTCTCCTTTCAATGCACAGCTCCCAATATGTGACTAACCAATTGCATGGATCCCAATATGTGACTTCAATAACCAACTAGAGAAGGTTGTTGGCTGTAAAGTTCTTTAATTCATCACACGATAAAGATCAAGAAGCTCCTTGGTCATAAAACCCCACAATGTACAAACACAACAGCTTTTTCACAAGAAAGATGAACTAGGGAAAATTCTATCTCCAGTCACAATTTGCTTGAACAAAACTTTGCTCAACACTTGTGCAACTTGTGTCACATTTGATAGCCTTTAAAATAATCCAAATATATGTCTAGGGTTGTGAGAAAAGAAAGCCCAGACATGTAATCATGGATTGGATGAAAAACAAACTCGAAAATCTGAGTTTCATAAACCTAAATAGATAGCCATCTATCGAGCTAGCTGTCGAGCCACGGGCTTTAGCAACTTTTAAATCTCAATAGATGCTAACTGTTGAGCTTTAATGAACAGTAATTTTCACACTTGATTCTTGGACAGACTTGCATGGTTTTAACACTTGAACATTAAACACATCCTAGATATACCCAAATACAAGTAGAGTGCATTTTGTCAAAGGATTAACCAATTATATAAAATAGTGACATATGTTCCTAACATGTGAAACACATATGTTCTAACAATAATAAATCCGAAACTTAAAACATGAGCAATAGGTTTTTCTTTAAAATAGCTGATATTTTGCAGTGCCACATTAGTTTATAAGAGTTTTGTAGTAAAATTTGTCATACACTCATACCTATGTCTTAATTTTCCTTCACTGTAAATTCTCTGTATTTGGATGAATGTAAAACTGTACAGTGAAGGCCTTTATCTAATCACGCATATAAATACAAAAAGGTTACTGCCTTTATCTGAAATTTCACAAGTTCATTTTATTTTTATTTTTTTGATTGAAAAATATTCTAAAACCTTCATCTATTATATGAGAACAAAATCCCAATTTTGCCATGACGGCTCAATAGTTTTTCAATTTTTTATTTGTTTATAAATATCCCCTTTCTTATTTTCATAGAAATGTAAATAATTGATTCTCCATGCATAAAAAATTACAGTAACCAAGCCTTGGTCCCAAAATTTGGATCAATTATGGATTTTTGATTGATTAGATTGGGTTACCACATGAATTGTTTTCCTCAATTTTATTTTATTTGAAATCATATCCGCTGCAATTGACATAAAAAATTAGTAAGACAAAAAACAAAAATTAAATAAACAAAAACCAATATGAAAAGGTAAGAAATAATACTTACAAGTATTCTTTATAATATCTGTTCTCCAAATCCTTTTATTATTTTTCGAGGTATAATTAAATGATTCTCCAAATCAAACCAAAAGAAGTTTGGTCACAATGTGCACTCAACAACTACCCTTTTTAATTTAAGGTCAATGCCTGTTAAATGCAGTTAAGTAGACAAGTTTCCTTAAATCTGCCCAAGGCTGTTCAAATACAACAGTTCGGTAGTTTCTGGTGTGTGCACCATTCTTAGCCGCCACGACAAGTCGGAAATAGGTCCCATTTGAGGATCGGGTCTGGCCCCTCAACACTCCTTCGAACAACAAATTAAAATTAAACCTCTTGTTGGACTCAAACAGTGCGAAATCTGCAATCCCCTTAACGTAAGGGTCTTTGATGTTCTTTATCGGCTTCCAGCCATGCTTATCACGAACACTAGGTTTGCCTCCAATGTCTGTTGCGTAGATTGGAAGGATGAGAAGGGAAAGAAGGAATAGGTAAAAGCAGTACTTCTGGGCTTTCATTGTAAGTTTGTAACAACTGTGCTGCTGGTTTTGGTTAGAAATAGTGTGAGAGAATGGTTTCAATGGTGGTTGGTATTTGTAGGGTATAACAGCTACCTTTGGCTATTAATGGAAATTGGAAATTGTCATGAGGTGATAAGTTTATGTATTTACAGGGGACTAGCCTCTTCTCAATCACGTTATGTGTGGTCAAAGACCTTGCTATTTTCGAATTATGCATTTTTCAGTAAGATTTGTACATTTTAATGAGATGAGATTTATGTGCTTGTGAGTGTATTAATTTTTTTTTGTACATCTCAACACACTTCTAGATTTTTTGACAATTGAAAAATTTATAAATGTCACTAAAAATGCATAAATCCTAAATTAAGATGAGAGGAAAGTAAAAAAAAAAAAAAAGAAAGAAAAAAAAAAGCCTCTGAGCATGCCTAACACTCTTGCGAAGATACTAGTATTCTTTAACCAAAAATACTAACATAGGGTTTGAGTGGTTAAAAATATAGTGATCAAGGGTCAATTATTTATCTAAACAATAGGACTATATTTAAAATGTGAAACGTTCAAAAATTGTAGATTCATATGTCAAAAATAACATTTCTAAACCATAAAATTAGAAAATTAAAGACTAATAAAATTTAAATAAGTATTTTAAAAAACAAATTCATGTCAAGCCCACAAAAATTGTTAAGGATATTGATAAGGTGTAGCCAACAAGGGATATTGTTAAGTTAGCAAAACTAATTCAAAGACTAAGGGATCACAATCACTTTGAAATGAAAGAGATGAGATGGAGAAAACTGAAGCAAAACTCTCCGAGATTTACATATATGCTGATGTTGTCATTGTTTTAATTTAAATTTATGTACATTGGTTATCCAAAAATTTGAAACGTAGAATTATATATATAGATTACAGAAGACTTGGGGCTCGTTTGGTAATGTTGTTCTAGTAACGTTGTTTGTATTTTTTGGAAATATACATGAGTGAAAAAGTGTGTAAAAATATATGTAATGTTGCTTAAACACTAAAAAGTGTTGTTCGAAATACACTATCAAATAGCTCCTTAACCATCGTTTGGGTAAGGCAGCACCTTAGCTTCACTTGGCTTTGTCATATCAGTACAAAAGCTTCACTTTCTCTCCCTCAAGAATAAGTGGATCAATCCTAGTGGCGGCTCTACATGCAAGTCAGGGTGGTCATTGGACCACTCTGACTTGTAAAAAAATGTATATATACATTTGCCAAAAAATTTATTATATGCTAAACTAACCTATTGTGACCACTCTAATAAAAATTTTGAACATCCTGACTTGAGAATTACAAAAATTTGGGTTCAACAAAAATAAAAGTAGTGCTACTGTATTCATAACATTTTTACAATAATTTTACAAAAAATCTAATGTAGTAAGCTGTTAATGATTTTAATTTTGGCCAAATACTAATATTATTATTTTTTTATCCATCAATAATAGCTTTTTACATAAAATTTATTGTAAAAATGTTGATGACGTAGCATTACTCCAAAATTAATTCTGCCTCCAAATATAATTCTTAATCCCTATTTTTTTAAAACTTAAATAATGACAATAAATATAGCTCAAATAATAACAAACAAAAACAAGACAAGACCAAACAACAAGAAGTGAAAAAATTATTCAAGAAAAGCCTATTATAAAACAAAAAGATAAAATTTGTAGCTCGTCCATCCTATTCAATAAAAATAATTTCTAATTTTATTTTTTATTTTTTCCCAAAATCCCACCTCACTCTCTCACTACAAAAAACGGGGTCTATAGCTGTGTTTAAAAAACGCAGCTATAGACTTAAAAACGTAGCTATAGACAATGAGCTGCGTTTCTATAGCCGCGTTTTCAAACGCAGCCTATCCTTTGCGACAATAGACCTTTGCGGGGACTTATAGCTACGTTTGTTCATAACCCATAAGTTGATCCCTATTACAAAAACGCGGCTATAGACCTGATTTGGGTGGCGTTTGAAACGCGGCTATAAGTTAGACCTATAGCTGCGTTGGCGCCTACCTGGTTGGTCTTATAGCTTTGCATTTACTTGCATTACTTTTACTTGCATTACTTTCAAGCTATATTATCACTGTATAACTGTCATTCCGCTTCCAATGCCGTGTCTCTTCCCCCTTTATGGTATCAGAGCCACTCTTTTCTGGCCGGTGATAGTGGTGTTGTGTTCTCTGTCTCTCCGTCTGTGTCTACCCGAAACTTTGGTGCTCCGTTGTTGTGTTCCCTTCTTACCATCGTTGACGCCCCCCTAGTCGTAAAGTGAATTCCTAGAACCAAACTGTAAGGCCCGTTTGAGCCAAGAGAGGGCGTGTAGGGCATGAGAGGTATAAGGTTGGTTAAGGTATGTGTTACGAAATGCAACGGTTGTGAGAAAAATATGATAGTTGAGTGTTCAAACTAGGATAGTATGGATAGATTGTGGAGATCCAACTCTTCTATCAGCTCCAGGACTGGTTGTCCTTCTAATATTGTAAATGATGAAGATCACAATGTTGAAAAATGTGGTGCTTCTGTTCTCATGTGTTTACATGATGCTAGATCTAAGAACTTTAAAAATAACATTTCTTGTATGGCTAATGTTTCTTTGAATGATCATGTTTATTTTAACCACTATTCTGAAGCTTCTTGTCCTTATAGCAAAATTGCTAGTAAAAAAGAAAATGGTGGTAAATCTGTTGACTCTAACTTTCCTCTCATTGATAATGTTAAGCAATTAAGAGTCTTGATTGTTTTAAATGAAGATTTTAAAGTTGACCTAATTCCTTTGTATGATGAGTTTATGCTTTCAAAAAACCGAATTAAATGAAAATATTTCCAAGATAATTTTGCTCAATTTGAAAAAAAAACCGTGTTAAGAGTAAATGGTTAGAAAAGATGAATCAATTGAAAAAACATATTTTGTTTTTTGATTTTCTTGAAAACCATTATGTTTTGAATGATGAAGTTTCAAAACAGCATTTGAGTATGATAAAGAAATCAAATTTTGTTAAAGCAGCTGATAAAACCGTTGTTCGATCTACCCATCCGCCTCTTGAGACAGTTTTGGTAAATTGTCAAGATCAAAAGATGGAAGTTAAAGCCACTCCTTTTAAAATTTCTGATGATCAAACTCCTATCACTAGTATTATTGAACAAAAAAATTTTACTAATGAATCTTTGCATGTCATTGGCCAACAACTTGATTGTATTGAAGAAAAAATTGTTGAAAGAATTGTTTTCATAGAAAAACCTATTTTTGAAAAATCTGTTTTTGTAAAAACTGAGAAACCTTTGATTGATTTGCCCAGTCAAAGAGAGAAAGTTATGTTTAAAACCTCTCAGTCTAAAATGCTTGAAGTCCTTGACAAAATGCTTTCTGATTTAAAGATTAAAACTGACGGTACTTCTAGAAGTACAACTTGCACTATTTCAAAGAATGAAAAAGAAATTGTTTCTGACGAACATACTGATTCTAATACTGCCTCATCTGTTTTTGCTAAAAAGATTTTGGATAATGATCTACTAGAAATTAAAAGATTTGTTGGAAATCCAAAACCCATGTCTTTTACAAAAAACTGGTATTCAAAACCTACTCCTCCTAATATGTAGTTTGAAGAAAGAGTTTTTCAAACACAGTTTTCTATTTCTGCTGATAAGCTTTACAAATGGAATATTGATGGTTTGTTTGAACAAAAAATCATGAGCCATATGTCTAATATTAGTATTGCTTACCAAAATAACCATGATCTTGATCAATTGGATATTGCTAATTTACTTGTTACTGGTTTTTCTGGTACTCTTCGTGAATGGTGGGATTTATATCCCACAGGTTTGCCTATTGGTTGTGGTATTCTTGATGACCCGAATACTCCGATTTATACCATTCTTAAACATTTTGTTGGTACTACTAATATTTCATCTTGAGTCTCTGCCTTGTTAAATAACTTAAGATATTTTACTATGGCTGATTACAGATGGTATCAAGATGTTTTTGTTTTCAGGATTATGCTTTGAAAAGATTTCCATAAGCCTTATTAGAAAGAAAGGTTCATTGACAGTCTGCCTCCAATCTTTGCTCATAAGGTAAAACAAGTGTTAATGGGTACAAATGATTCTCTTAATTATGATAACCTAACTTATGATGACATTTTTAGTGCTATTAAAAAATTTGGTACTAGTATGTGTAATAATGAAAAACTATTGACACATCAATTACAAATTAAGAAAGCTAATTTTTGTGAACAAAATGGTTTGCCTCCTATTGCTCCTTCCAGACAAAAAGGGAAGAAACATGATAAGAGTCACAAAAGTTATAGTCATAAAAAATATAAAAGATACAAAAACAACTTTGTTAAACCTAATGATTTTCATGATAAAAAGAAAAATGTTTTTGGAAAATATAAATAACTTGGTAAGTTTAAAAATAATTTTAACATATTAAAAATTGATAATAAAGATAAAAAAGAACTATTTAAAATCCTTGATGATTTTTCTTCTTTAAACTTGTTAAATCTGTTAAAAATGATTCCTTGCAAAAATATTAAATTTGTTAAAACTCTGACTAAAAGTAAAGAAAATGAAAAATCAACTTTAGGTTTTGAAGAAACTTTAAAAAGCCTTAATAAAGGAAAATCCAAAGATCTAACTGTTAAGGATTTACAGCATGAAATTAATATTATTAAGCAAGAAATAAGCGAGTTGAAACATAAAAATAGAAATAATAACAATCATATTAAACCAAATCTGATAATGTTAAAAGTTGGTAAATCTGATAATGAACATGATGAACACAAAGATGGAAATGAATCCAGTCGACAGGCTCTTCTTTCTGATAAAGGTATTACTGATGCTTCCATTGATCCTCAACTTGCTCTTGTCAGTAAAATACTTCTTCCAAAGTGGTTTACAAAAGTTAAAATTGTTGTTTCTCCTGATTATCATTTCACTGTTATTGCCATGATTGATTCGGGTGCAGATATGAACTGTATCCAAGAAGGATTGATTCCTTCAAAATATTTTGAAAAATCAACTGAAAGATTGGTTTCTGCTAATGGTTCCCAAATGAAGATCAAATATGAATTAAATAATGCTCATGTCTGCCATGATAATGTCTGTTTCAAGATTCCTTCTATTCTTGTTAAACACATGACTGATAAAGTAATTCTTGATTTGCCGTTTATAAATGCTTTGTATCATTTTCTTGTTGAACATGATGGAATTATTACTGATCCTTTTGGATAGAAGTAAAATTCAAATTTGCTTCAAAAACTGAAATTGATGATGATTTAAACCTGATCCATGCTAAAGTCAAACATCTTAACTTCCTTCAACAAGAAGTTAGATACAAGAAAATTGCAGAACAAATTTCTAATAAATTATTACAATAAAAAATTGATAATTTTCAGAAAATGTTGATTGATGATGTTTGTTCTGATGTTCCTAATGCTTTTTGGCATAGAAAGAAACATATTGTTGACTTGCCTTATATTAAAGATTTTAATGAAAAAAATATCCCCACTAAAGCTCGTCCTATTCAAATGAATGCTGAAACTGTTGAATTTTGCGAAAAGGAAATTAGTGATTTATTAGAGAAAAATTTGATTAGGAATAGCAAGTCCCCTTGGTCTTGTTCTGCTTTTTATGTTTAGAAAAATGCTGAGATTGAAAGAGGAACCCCTCGATTAGTAATTAGCTACAAACCCTTGAATAAGGTTTTAGAATGGATTAGGTACCCTATTCCCAATAAGAATGACCTGGTCCATAGGCTGAGTGAAGCTGTGGTATTTTCCAAGTTTGACATGAAGTCTGGATTCTGGCAAGTGTAGATTAGTGAAAAGGATAGGTACAAAACTGCTTTTACCACTCCTTTTGGACATTATGAGTGGAATGTTATGCCTTTTGGTCTTAAGAATGCCCCAAGTGAGTTTCAAAACATTATGAATGATATTTTTAACTCATTTAGTCATTTCACCATTGTTTACATTGATGATGTTCTTGTCTACTCTAGTTCTATTGATGAACATTGGAAACACTTGCATTCATTTCTAGATACTATCAAAAGAAATGGTCTTGTTGTCTCTGCTAAAAAGGTCAAATTGTTTCAAACAAAAGTCCGTTTTCTTGGCTTTGACATCTCTAAAGGACAGATTCGTCCTATTGATAGGGCCATCCAATTTGTTGATAAGTTTCCAGATGTTATCATTGAGAAAACTCAACTCCAAAGATTTCTTGGGTCATTAAATTATGTTGCTGATTTTTACAAAGATATGAGAAAACAATGTAAACCTCTATTTGATTGGTTGAAGAGTAATCCTCCTCCTTGGTCTGATATCCATACTTCCCTTGTTAAACAAATCAAATCTCAAGGCAATGTCTTAACATGAGATTTGATTTGTTTAATAAGGGAAGTATGGATATTAGACCAAGGAGGAGGATTACTCTTCAACCGATTAAATAGAGGTTTACATTGTTTTCTCATATCTTTGTAAAAATCAGCAACATAATTTAATGACCCAAGAAATCTTTGGAGTTGAGTTTTCTCAGTGATAACATCTGAAAACTTATCAGCAAATTGGATGGCCCTATCAATAGGACGAATCTGTCCTTTAAAGATGTCAAAGCCAAGAAAACGGACTTTTGTTTGAAACAATTTGACTTTTTTAGCAGAGACAACAAGACCATTTCTTTTGATAGTATCTAGAAATGAATGCAAGTGTTTCCAATGTTCATCAATAGAACTAGAGTAGACAAGAACATCATCAATGTAAACAATGGTGAAATGACTGAATGAGTTAAAAATATCATTCATAATGTTTTGAAACTCAGTTGGGGCATTCTTAAGACCAAAAGGCATAACATTCCACTCATAATATCCAAAAGGAGTGGTAAAAGCAGTTTTGTACCTATCCTTTTCACTAATCTGGATTTGCCAGAATCCAGACTTCATGTCAAACTTGGAAAATACCACAGCTTCACTCAGCCTATGGACCAAGTCATTCTTATTGGGAATAGGGTACCTAATCCATTCTAAAACCTTATTCAAGGGTTTGTAGTTAATTACTAATCGAGGGGTTCCTCTTTCAATCTCAGCATTTTTCTGAACATAAAAAGCAGAACAAGACCAAGAAGACTTGCTATTCCTAATCAATTTTTTCTCTAATAAATCACTAATTTCCTTTTTGCAAAATTCAACAGTTTCAGCATTCATTTGAATAGGACGAGCTTTAGTGGGGATATTTTTTTCATTAAAATCTTTAATATAAGGCAAGTCAACAATATGTTTATTTCTATGCCAAAAAGCATTAGGAACATCAGAACAAACATCATCAATCAACATTTTCTGAAAATTATCAATTTTTTATTGTAATAATTTATTAGAAATTTGTTCATCAATTTTCTTGTATCTAACTTCTTGTTGAAGGAAGTTAAGATGTTTGACTTTAGCATGGATCAGGTTTAAATCATCATTAATTTCAGTTTTTGAAGTAAATTTGAATTTTACTTTTTGTCCAAAAGGATCAGTAGTAATTCCATCATGTTCAACAAGAAAATGATACAAAGCATTTATAAACGACAAACCAAGAATTACTTTATCAGTCATGTTTTTAACAAGAACAGAAGGAATCTTGAAACAGACATTATCATGGCAGACATGAGCATTATTTAATTCATATTTGATCTTCATTTGGGAACGATTAGCAGAAACCAATCTTTCAGTTGATTTTTTAAAATATTTTGAAGGAATCAATCCTTCTTGGATACAGTTCATATCTGCACCCGAATCAATCATGGCAATAACAGTGAAATGATAATCAGGAGAAACAACAATTTTAACTTTTGTAAACCATTTTGGAAGAAGTATTTTATTGACAAGAGCAAGTTGAGGATCAATGGAAGCATCAGTAATACCTTTATCAGAAAGAAGAGCCTATTGACTTGATTCATCTCCATCTTTGTGCTCATCATGTTCATTATCAAATTTACCAACTTTTAACATTATCAGCTTTGGTTTAATATGATTGTTATTATTTCTATTTTTATGTTTTAACTCGCTTATCTCTTGCTTAATAATATTAATTTCATGCTGTAAATCGTTAACAATTAGATCTTTGGATTTTCCTTTATTAAGGCTTTTTAAAGTTTCTTCAAAACCTAAAGTTGATTTTTCATTTTCTTTACTTTTAGTCAGAGTTTTAACAAATTTAATATTTTTGCAAGGAATCATTTTTAACAGATTTAACAAGTCTAAAGAAGAAAAATCATCAAGGATTTTAAATAGTTCTTTTTGATCTTTATTATCAATTTTTAACATGTTAAACTTATTTTTAAACTTACCAAGTTGTTTATATTTTCCAGAAACATTTTTCTTTTTATCATGAAATCATTAGGTTTAACAAAGTTGATTTTGTATCTTTTATATTTTTTATGACTATAACTTTTGTGACTCTTATTATGTTTCGTCCCTTTTTGTCTGGAAGGAGCAATAGGAGGCAAACCATTTTGTTCACAAAAATTAGCTTTTTTCTTAATTTGTAATTGATCTGTCAATAATTTTTCATTATTACACATACTAGTACCAAATTTTTTAATAGCACTAAAAATGTCATCATAAGTTAGGTTATCATAATTAAGAGAATCATTTGTACCCATTAACACTTGTTTTACCTTATGAGCAAAGATTGGAGGCAGACCATTGATGAACCTTTCTTTCCAATAAGGCTTATGACAATCTTTCTGAAGCATAATCCTGGAAACAAAAACATCTTGATACCATCTGTAATCAGCCATAGTAAAACATCTTAAGTTATTTAACAAGGCAGAGACTCGAGGTGAAATATTAGGAGCACTAACAAAATGTTTAAGAATGGTATAAATCGGAGTATTCAGGTCATCAAGAATACCACAACCAATAGGCAAACCTGTGGGATATAAATCCCGCCATTTACGAAGAATGTTAGAAAAACCATTAACAAGTAAATTAACAATATCAGGTTGATCGATGTCATGGTTATTTTGGTAAGCAATACCAACTTCAGACATATGACTCATGATTTTTTGTTTAGACAATCCAGCAATATTCCATTTGTAAAGCTTATCAGTAGAAACAGAAAACTGTGTTTGAAAAACTTTTTCTTCAAACTGCATATCAGGAGGAGTAGGTTTTGAATACCAATTTTTTGTAAAAGACATGGGTTTCGGGTTTCCAACAAATCTTTTAATTTCAGGAAAATCATTACCCAAAATCTTTTTAGTAGAAACAGAAGAAACAGTATCAGAATCAGTATGTTCATCAGAAACGATTTCTTTTTCTTTCTTAGAAATAGTGCAAGTTGTATTTGTAGAAGTACCTTCAGTTTTAACCTTTAAATCAGAAAGCATTTTGTCAACAACTTCAAGCATTTTAGACTGAGAAGTTTTGAACATAACTTTCTCTCTTTGACTAGGCAAATCAATCAAAGGTTTCTCAATTTTTACAAAAACAGATTTTTCAGAAGTAGGTTTTTCTATGGAAACAGTTCTTTCAACAATTGTTTCTTCAATACGGTCAAGTTGTTGACCAATGACATGTAGAGATTCATTAGTAAAATTGTTTTGTTCAATAATACTGATAATAGGGGTTTGATTATTAGCAATTTTGAAAGGAGTAGCATTAACTTCCGTCTTTTTATCTTGACAAGTTATCACAACTGTCTCAAGAGGCGATGAGTAGACCGAACAATAGATTTATCATTTGTTTTTACAAAATTTGATTTTTTTATTACACTCAAATGTTGTTTTGAAACTTCATCATTCGAAACATAATGGTTTTCAAGAAAATCAAAAAACAAAATATGTTTTTTCAATTGATTCATCTTTTCTAACCATTTACTCTTAACACGATCTTTTTCAGACTGAGCAAAATTATCTTGGAAATATTTTCTTTTAGCACGGTTTTTTGAAAGCATAAACTTATCATACAAAGGAATCAGGTCAACTTTAAAATCTTTATTTAAAACAGTCAAGACTCTTAATTGCTTAACATTATCAAAATTATCAATGAGAGAAAAGTTAGAGTCAACAGATTTACCATCTTCGTTACTAGCAATTTTGCTATAAGGACAGGAAGCTTCAAAATAGTGGATAAAATAAACATGATCATTCAAAGAAAAATTAGCCATACAAGAAATGTTATTTTTAGAATTCTTAGATTTAGCATTATGTAAACACATGAGAACAGAAGCACCATGTTTTTGAACTTTGTGATCTTCATCTTTAACAATATCAGGAGGACAACCAGTCCTGGAGTTGATAGAAGAGTTAGATCTCCACAATCTATCCATACTATCCTAGTTTTAACACTCAATTATCATGTTTTTCTCACAACCATTGCATTTCGTAACACATACCCTAACCAACCTTATACCTCTCATGCCCTACACGCCCTCTCTTGGCTCAAATGGGCCTTACAATTCGGTTCTAGGAATTCATTTTATGACTAGGGTGGCGCCAACGACGGTAAGAAGGGAACACAACAACAAAGCACCAAAGTTTCGGGTAGACACAGACGGAGAGACGGAGAACACAACACCACTATCACCAGCCAGAAAAGAGTGGCTCTGATACCATAAAGGGGGGAAGAGACACGGCGTTGGAAGCGGAAGCACAGTTATACAGTGATAATATAGCTTGAAAGTAATGGTGAGTATGATACCACTCTACTATCTGTGCTTCCGCTATGAGGTAAAGATCATTTGTAATATTTGAATGGTTAACAGGATGGCTTCTAAAAGCCTCGTTTTCTAGAATAAAGTCATCTTCTGAAGTAAAGGTTTTTTCTGGAATACGGTTAGCGTAGTAGTGTGTGTAAACTTCATTTTGAGCAGTAAGGTTAACAAGGTGGATTTCGAGAGCTCGAAGAGTTTGTTGAAAAGCCTCATGGTGTTTTTCGATAAAGGCAGATTGCAGGTTATCAAGAATGAGTTTAATAGAAGCTGGTAATTCTGAGTAGGTACCATTATGGAATTGTAAATTTTTAGCCAAAACTTCTTGTAAAGCAATTATTATATCACCATTAGAGTATGTCACCTCTGCAGGGACATCTCTTTGAAGGGATGTTGCTCCGCTGGATTTTATCCCAGAAGAAGCGCCTTAATGCATGTTGAAAGGACGTCCTGTTGGGAGTTTTTTGGGTTGGGAATAGTCCTGCACAGGAGCTTTTCCCTTTGAAGCCATAATAATCCACTTACTAGTGGTATAAATATTACTATTATCCCACTTATTAGTGGTACTTATCCTCGCATTATCGTCCAATTCCTGCAAAGAAGTATTGACAATGTTAGGACGGTTGATAGCATTGGCCGTATAAGTATTACCTTCAAGAGTATCAGGGAAACATTGACAAGAACTCATCACAATTTCTTGTATAAGAGCATTCATGGGGGAATCTTTTTCATAAGACAGATTGTCAATATCTATTTCAGTCTTAGAAGCAAATTTGAATTTTACTTTCTGTCCAAAAGGATCAGTGGTAATTCCGTCATGTTCAACAAGAAAAGGATATAAAGCATTTATAAAAGGTAAACCAAGAATCACTTTATCAGTCAAATTTTTAACAAGAACAGAAGGAATCTTGAAATAGACATTATTATGGCATATATGAGCATTATTCAATTCATATTTAATTTTCATCTGAGAACCATTAGCAGAAACCAATCTTTCAGTTGATTTTTCAAAATATTTTGAAGGAATCAATCCTTCTTGGATACAGTTCATATCTGCACCTGAATCAATCATGGCAATAACAGTAAAATGATAATCAGGAGAAACAACAATTTTAACTTTTGTAAACCATTTTGGAGGAATCAATTTGTGGACAGGACTAAGTTGGAAGTGATCAACAATACCTTTTTCAGAAAAAAGGGCTTGTTGACTGGATTCATCTCCATCCTTGTGCTCATCTTGTTCATTATCAATTTGTTGGTGATCAAGGCTTTTATCAATTTTTAACATTATTAATTCTTGTTTAATATTGTGATTATCATTTTTAATATTTTTAAACTCATTTTTTAAATCAAGCATTTCTTGTTTAACAACAGTGATTTCCAGTTGAAGATCATTAACAGTTAAGTCTTTGGATTTCTTTTTATTAAATCTTTCTAAAGTTTCCTCAAAGTTTATGGTTGATTTTAATTTTTAACCAGTTTCATCTTTTAACAAATTCTTCTTAAATTTATCCAAATATTCTTTTTGTAACTTAGGATTTTGAATTTGATTGATTAATTGGATTATTAATTTTTCATTTTCTTCGCTTTTAGTGAGAGTATCAACAGAGTTAATAACATTACAACAAGAATCTCGACAACCAATTTTAATATTAGGAGAATCAGAAGAATCATCAGCAGATTGATAGCAAGAATTAGACGAAGAAGAAAAATCATCTTCCAAAGAATCAGACAAATTGTTTGATTCAAGGATTCTGAACAATTCTTCTTGCTCTTTATCATTAATATTTAACATGTTAAACTTATTCTTTAATTTACCAGGTTTTTGATTGCAATCTTTACTGAAATGACCAGGTTTTCCACAGTTAAAACATTTACCTTTTCCTGACATTTGTTTATCATATTTTTTGGAAACATTTTTCTTTTTAGCATAAAAATCATTAGGTTTGACAAAATTATTTTTGTATTTTTTATATTTTTTATGGCTATAATTTTTGTGACTTTTATCATGTTTTTTCCCTTTTTGTCTGGAAGGAGCAATAGGGGGCAAACCATATTGTTCACAAAAATTACCCATTTCATATTTGGCTTTTTTCTTATGCTGTAAATGGTATTTTAACAATTTTTCATCATTACACATATTAATACCAAGTTTTTGATAGCACTAAAAATGTCACCATAAGTTAATGCAAAGTTAAACCTATGCAGCTATAGGTTTAACTTATAGCTGCGTTTCAAATGCCGCCCAAATCGGGTCTGTAGCCGTGGTTTTTACAGAAACGCAGCTATAGGTGCCGAACTTTGTTTTTTACAATAGCTGTGTTTTTTTAGAAAAACGCAGCCCAAATAGAGCCTATAGCCGCGTTTTTATCACATGTGGCTACAGTTCCCAACCTTTCGTTTCCACAATGCATAAGCTAAGATCTATAGCTGTGTTTTTGTAAAGAAACGCAACTATAGACCCTGTTTTGGCTGTGTTTTTATATAAAAACGCAGCTATAGGATAAGGCCTATAGCCGCGTTTTCTTTAAAAACCCAACCCAAGGTTCCGACCTTTGGATTTCTTGTAGCCGCGTTTTGAAAAATGTGGCTATATGTAATATTTTTTTTTTAAAATTTTTTCTTCTATACACATTCCTGCCTAACACATAACCTGTAATTCCTGCCTGTTCAAAACAAAACAAATTCCCAACCAATTGGAACCAACAAAACAAATTGCCAATGCTCAACAATTCCCAACCAATATAATTGCCAACAAATTAACAAAACAAGTTCATTGCCAAATAAGTAAAAAAATTACATAAACACAGCAAATTCATAAACAAATAATTACATAAACAAAGCAAGTTCCCAACAAAAGATTTTTACATCACAAAATGCGTATGCGTCATTCTATTTTGTTATATCACAAAAAATTGTCAGCAAGCATCATTCGCAATTGATTACATGAACATCCAGTAAGCATCATGGTACTTGATTAGTTAGTCCAACGCCCGTAGCTACATCCAATTACCTATGACAATGAGCTGGTCTATGAAAACAAATGTCATACAATAAATCATTTGGCACTGCCTTCATAGTATTCAACTTGATCATCATGTCTACAAAATCAATGGGTATGATCCAATTTTACCAAGTTTGGCTTAAATTAGTACCAATGACTTTCCTCTTGAGGGATCATACCCATTAATTGTTAAACAAATGGACCCTTCTAATGTACAATGTAGTGAAACGATCATAAGAGGTGCAGGTAAACCTAAAACACAAGCAACTATATACTAATTCATTGAACAACATCATATGAGCATTAAATCTAACATAAACCTTTTGTCCCCCCTAATTTCTCACATAATTTGAATTGTTGACCTCACACGTAAGTAATTTTAAGTTTTAACCCATAGATGTGATTTAGCCAACAAGCAAAATGGCAAGAGAAACAAAGCTTGTCCCATCACTATGTATATATATGATTAAGAAAAGCAACTTGGATGCTAAAAATTAAATTTCGTGATTTAAGATTTATTTCTTCACTCATGTGTACAAAGTGTTCTGTCATTTAAAACGAGACATTAGAAACACATTTAAGTTTATAATATTTAATCTAAGCATGAAGAAGATGAAATTAGATTTTTGAAGTTCTATCAAGGATTGGGATAAAAGAGTGACTTAGATAACTACCTGAGTATATAATCAAGTGTGGGATATGCGCAATCTTACTCCAATCTTCACCCACCTCCCTTTCACATATTTTCGATAAGATGGAAAAGAACCAAATTTCCAGTGTCTGCAAAGAGGAAAGGTTAAAAATCCACTCATGGTATAGACAACAGAAATGGAATAGTTGAACTTTGTTTGGGTGAAATGTAAAATCCAAAGGAATGAGTGCAGTGCTTCTATTAGATAAGGTAATTATCACTATCATATTTTCAGAAAAGACCAGTACCAAGCTTGAAACAAGACAATGGTACAAGTGTATGAGTGATTGTGGATCTTACCCAATGGTATAAGGCAAAATTACCTTTATAGTACCAACTGCCCCAAACAACAATAGTGGTCAAATTCGAGAAAATTTGCTTTTGCTTGACCTAAAAACTGGAAACAAAGGAAGAACTCATATCAGTATGATGCAAAATTCAGTACATACTCTAGTTAAAGGACATTACTTTAGCTTGGAATTTAATGTGAGAAATACCACGTAAGAAGCATCAAAAGTAACCAGGTAATGAATCTCACAAGTATCAAGACTGATAAATGTAAAGGCTCTTGTGTCTCATCGTCACAGGTTTTGATTTTATGGGCTGTCTTTGTTGATTGTGTTGTGATTAATTGAAGGCTTGTCAAACTTACTATGTAGAGTCATCCCCTAACGATATTTTGTTTGATGGCCACATGCACATACATGAAACTGCTAATAGTTTTGCTCTCCATATCTAAACCATTCTACATGTAACCTTTTATTTTTTGGGTAAATTTTCTTTTCAGATATATGGAAATTGGCTCAACATGTTAAAGTGAGGCAAAGGTTTGAACCTATTCTCCTAGTGTTACTTAACGTATCACCTTTTTTAAAAGAATTGCTTCTTTCCCTCTCTGCTTAGATGGTTTCTGCAGTCTTGACTTGCATGTAGCTTTTAGAATTTCTACCGTAGTTATTTTGTTGATTTAGGACAATGATTAGTCCATCTGGGCATGTTACACTTGTTAAGAAGTATCATAATATTGACAATGATTAGAATTGTGGTTACTTTTTAAAATATTTTATATAATTTTGTTTTCTACTATCTAAAGAATCTGATTCTTGGGCATCTTCTACCTTGTTGTTGGTGCAAATTTTGAGATAGATGAAGCACCATAATATTGCTCTTCAGATATTCCACTCTAAGAGAAGTTTGAGAATTTTCAAGCAAGTTCCTTTAATGCATCACTTAGATAAAACATTTATATTGATAGTTTCCTTTATGTTAGTTGTACCAGATTTTGTTCTAAAAATACCACTAGTCTTTTTACTTATTAAAAGGACAAAAGCTTTATGAATTGAATAAGCTTTAACTGTATTTGGGGTCTTACACAACGTATTTCAATTCCTGCTTTCTACAATTTGTTAGCCGTTAGCTGTTAGCTCTTGAGCTTTTTGTATTTTCTTCGTGTCCAGAGTGTTCATCATCATGAACACAATGTTCATTTTTTCAATAAAAATTCTATTACTTATTAAAAAAAAAAAAAGAATAAGCTCTAACCAAGTGCAAAGTGCATGATCTACCATAATAGTATATATTCTGAGGGGATGGAATTTTATGTATCATCATTGCACTATACTTTGGCTAGGCTTGTTGAAACAATGTTAAAAGGAAGGATGACTGTTGTTTATTGGAAACAACAAAGGTCATTTTTTCTAGAATGTGATGTAGGACAGAATGGGTAGAAAATAGAAATAACGGGGAAGGAAGAACAGGAAAAATTCTAGGCTTCACCACATAGAATTTGCCTAAATCCTAGGCTTCACCACCTAATCATGCTTGGAATCACGACCAAGTTTAGAGAAACATATCTAATCAGAATTTTTGTTCAAATTACATTGTTTCAAACATTCCTAGAGCCTCTTTTTTATAGTTTTCAAGGATTACATTTGGGCACAATTACATCTGATAAAATCCTCAACAACATTAAAGTCTAAATTCAAAACTGAAATGTCTTACTTGGTAATGAGCTCTAGCTCAAATGTTATATCTTTCTTCTGTAAGAATGGAGTGAGATGAGGTCTTTGGTTAAAGATTTGTTGGGTGTGTCAATAAAAAAATTTAAAGAAAAATATTTATTCAACAAATTTAACCAATTGATTTGATCTCTAATATGCAGTTAAAATGTTTTAGGGTTGTAGCTACTGCACAGGGACGGACCCAGGTACAAGGCTAAGGGGGCCTGAGCCCCCCCTGGGCCCAAAAAAAAAATTTTTTAGCGAGTAAAATTTTTCCAAAAAAAAAAAATAGGGGCTTGGGCCCCCCTGAAATTTTTACTCCGGCCCCCCTTCCCCTAGCTCATCATCCGGCATGAACCCCCCTTCCCCTAGCCCATCATCCAGCCAGCTCAGAGCAAAGCCCATAAGGCCATAACCCATGTCAATCCAAAAAAAAAAAAAAAAAAAAAAAAAAAAAAAAAAAAAAGAGAGAAAAGAAAAAATCTCAGCCCTCAGCAGTCCAAAACCAAATGGAGAAAGCAAAAACCAAAGCAAAAAAAAGAAAAAAAAAAAAGAAGAAAGGAAAGTGAGAGACCGAGAGGTGAGAGCTACGAGCGAGAGTGCGAGACGGAGAGAGACAGAGAGGCAGCGGTGTCGCCGTGACACCGTGACGGAGAGACTAGAGAGACAGAGAGCGAGAGAGTCCCTGAGTGCGAACCCAGCTTCGAGCGAGACCCACGCCACCACGCGAGTCGAGATCCACTTGCCGCTGCTGCCGCCGGTTGCCGTTTCCCGATCTGCCCAGCCCAGCTTCGAGCCTTCACAGAATCACAGTTCACTGAATCACAGGTATTTACTCTTTAACTCTTATCTTTTCCTTCAAATTTCAAAACCTTGTGAATCTGTGATCTGAGATTCTGAGAATCAAAGAAACTGTGCTTGTGGTGTTTGAGTGTTTCTTGTTTGTGTTTTTACTGATGAACTGAAGTTACTGAACTGATTTGGTGATTTGGTGCTTGTGCTGCGGCTGAACTGAACTGTTTGTGTTTTTTTTTTTTTTTTTTTTTTTTTGGGTTTTTGGCTTTGTGACTGTGTTTGTGGCTCTTGCTGCCTTACATTATATAGATAAAAGAAATAGAATGATAGATAGAGAGAGTAGAGATTGTAGTGAGTAGTGACAGTCAGATGCTTTGTTGACCGGTAGTTGGACATTAGTTGGACATAATAATAGGGAATAGGGAAAAGTGGTGTGGAGTTGCTGTTGGGCAAAGACAAGTGACAGGGGAGAAAACAAAAAAAAAAAAAAAAAAAAGGGTAAAGTTAAGAAAAGTTTTTGTTAGTAGTGCTTGACTGTCTGTAGTGGGATTCATTGGATATTTGGGTTAGTGGGTCAGAATTAGGAAGATGAAGACAAGAGACAATACAAAGATACAAAAAACATAAAAGATAAAAATAAAGGAAGAGACAACACAGAGACATAAATAAAGGCAGTTTAAACACAAAGATATTAAAGGCAGACAAAAGACAAAAAGAAAAAAAATAAATCATATAATATAAGAAATTATCACACAAATTTAAAAAAATAACGATAATTCTTATATAATTTTTATTTTATTTGTAGATCATGAAAAAATCAACTACAATGCTTGATTTTTGGGTATTTGTCTTGGTTGATAATTTATTAATACTATATGGATGCGTATTTGAAAAAAAAAAAAAATTTGCTTATCTCTGGCCCCCCTCGGCTTAAAATCCTGCGTTCGTCCCTGCTACTGCAGTACTGCAGTGACATATATGAGACGTGTTTACACCAGGTATTTAAATAATAAATAATTGCCTGATGATGGTAAAAATATGCTCATTTGGTAATAATAAGCTCATGGCTTGTGCTTTGCTTTTGATCCTAGTAATGACTTTGAAGTTCTTGTGAATCTGTACCAATCACTTGATAATTGATAATTGATAATTGATTACTACTTGTTTGTTTTATTGTTTTGCTTCTGGTTAACAACTAAGCATCTTTCCTTTTTTTTTTTTTTTGGTATTTTAATTGCACTTCTTATATATGTCATGTCACATGTTACAAAGTATTTTAAATATGCTTTATTAATTGCTTTACTCATCTTTGATTATATGCTATATAACATAAACTAATGGGGCAATTTATTATGCTGATTTTGGTGCTTGTTCATATCCCCAGGTGTTGGAAATAGTTGCACACTTATACATATGCAAATATTTCGTCCCAATTTATAATTCAGCATGTCTATATGAGTGATTAGTTTCTAATGCTTACCAATTTGAAGTTGAGCGGTAGTAATTTTTTATGTAGAAGCATAAATTGCTAGACAGACAAAACTAGAACACCAATTATAAATATTATTATTTCAAAATTGTAAAATTGATCCCATAATTAAAGTATTAATTTTTTCTTATTCCAAGAGTTAACAATTTAATAGATAGTGCAAGCACAGGAACAATTATCACAATTTAAATCAATATAAAGCAATAACAAACTAGCTTAACTAACTGCTGATGTCACTGCCCTTATTACTAACTACCTAATAGCTAACAGCTCTTATCACTGCCTTAACATAGGCATACTACTAATCACTTCACTTTTACAAAGAGCCTATCACTAAGAGTACATTGCATAGTAACTATAACATGTTGTGGAGTACGATGGCCTATGTCTGCATTACACTTTGAACTCATGCTACCCCAACTTAGCTGCAACTAGCTACTTTGCTTCATAACCACAGCAGCAAGCTCAACAGCGGGCTTGGACAACCTTGTTGTCCCAAAGGAGGAAAAAAAACCATACTTTCCTTTAATGATAGTAGGGGACTACAAAGTAGACCGAATAGAAGCTCCAATTTGCATGTATCCTAAGCCATTCTTGTCACAATTTGGCTTTTGAGAGTTAAGCATTTCATCAAGTTTTCTTAAGTGAACCTTTTCAATTGAGTTCTTGACTTTTTAAGCTCATCTTTTAAGGTTTTGATTTCCACCCCCCAACCCAACTTTTTTTAAAAATGAAAAAAAAAAAAAAAAAGTACAAGGATTTTCTCCTTAAGTAAGGATTCATCCTTATGTTTTTTAGTGTATTTATTGGATTCATCTAGTTCAATCACTAATGCCTCCTTCTCATGATCAGCCTCATTAAGATTTTTAAGGAATTGCTTAGATGTTTTCTTCATTTTAGTGTATTAATTAAAAAAGCTTATTATAGGCTATATATAAAGTCCATCCTCATCATTATAATCCTCCTGTGATGAATTTTCATGATCTCGTGTGCCTCCACCTTGTACTCATCATAACTCCTTATGCTATAAAATATAAGTAGCTTCAATCAAAATCATGGGAACACCAAGGGGCTGGGACTTATCCAATACAAGGGGGGTAAAAGGATCACAGTCAAGAAACTAATTCCTAATTGATCCTACCCTCTAATACCAATTGAAATTTCTAAAATTTACCCCCATGTTCTAATTAACGGATTAATTGTTTCGTATTACAAGAGTAACAATTTAACAAAAAGTGCACCCGTAGTTACAATCATCACAATCCAAAGCAACATAAAGCAATTAAAAGGATTTTGATGATGAAATGGAAAACTATTGTTAATATATGGTCTACTTCTTCACATCCATCATGCAATGCATACAGATATTGATCGACATACAAATCATGGTATACACTTTCGTTTACTAGCTGAAGCTTTTTGCCTGTCCAGTGGATACAAAGCACTTAATAGAAAACGATATTTCCTTTCAACTGTTAAAAAATAGTCATACAAATTCAAGTAGTTCCAGCAGAGCACTGTGAACCCAGTAGCTCCAGCCACTACCCTTTGGACATAACAGAGTAAAATTACTACTTACACAACTCATAGACAGTTCATAGAAGCATTTCATCAAACACATCATTTGCGTTACAAACCCACAAACAAAAATACAAATAGAAAATAAAGACAAACTCGAAACAAATCATTGAAAATACTATGAAACAAAATGCACAAACAAATCAAACAAAACCCATAAACAAATCAAATGAAACCCAAACAAATCAAATGAAACCCAAACAAACCCACGGCGAAACGCACACACGCAACACAACCGAGAGAGAGATTGCAAGAGGAAAAGAGAGTGTGAGAGAAAGAGAAAAAGAGGTTTTGACCTATGATGGCCGACAGAAAGCTTCAAGATGGTGGCGGTGGCAATCGGTTCTCGGAGCGTCGGTGGTGTCGATGAGAGGCGGCGGTGGTGGCGTGGTGTTGAGAGTGAGGGTTTGTTTGAGAGTTTGGTTTTAAGAATGATCGATCTGAGCTTGGTGGTGAGAGTGAGCAATCAGTTTTTTCAATTTAGGGTTTTTTTTGTTGTTGACAGGTTTTGACCTATTGAGGTTTATTTATTTATTTATAATTTTTTTATTTATACCAAACCCAGAGCTGCGTTTTATAAAACGCAGCTTCGTATGAATTGAAGCTACGTTTAAAAAAATGCAGCTCTGTAAAAGTTGAAGTCGTGTTTAATAAATGCAGCTTCAATTCATGTCTAAGCCACGTTTTCAAAAACGCAGCTCAATTCAGCGCTTTAAGCCGCTTTTAAAAAATGCGACTTTGGGATATATTGAAAAACAAAATAAAAAATTAACCAGATGGGTCTATAGCCGCGTTTTTTAAAACGCGGCTTAAGCCTTGCAATACACAAACACAGCTTTAACCACATAAAACGCGGCTTCAACGCTGGTGGAGCTATGTTTTATTAAAACGCAGCTCAAACATCCAGTGGTGGAGCTGCGTTTGTGTAAAACACAGCTCAAACATGACTTTGAAGCTGCGTTTTTGTCAAACGCAACTCCATGCTCCGTTTTTTGTAGTGTCTTCTCGAATCATGCATGGAGCTCTTGCATCCTATTTCATTTTCAAAATGGATTTTCAATTTTTTTTTTTTTTTAAATTATGCACAATGCAACCTGATGTGTAAAAAAAAAAAATTGGGAAAAATAAATAAATAATTTTGGAGAATATTACCCACTTGGAATTGAAGGTGAAAAAGCTCTAGAAGTTTATGTTTAGAAGTTCCTGTAGAGATGAGACTTAAGAGAAGAGAGAAACAAATGAATTTCCTTGTAGGTTAGTTTGATATTTAAAATTTTGAATATTTTTTGGGTGGGACTTAAGATAGAAACGACTGTTTTGAAATTAGTAATTTAACATTGTTGGCCTTATTGTGACCCTATTTTTAGAACCAATTTGTTATTTAAACAGGTGGATGCGAGGGCAAGCAGTGGCAGAGCCAGGCCAGGTAGGAGGGCTAAATTTACACAGGATAAATATATATATATATATATATATATTAATAAAAAAATAATTATCATACAAAATCTAATATAAACGTATACTATAATTTATTTTTTCATACATGGTCTAATTTATTCAAAGTAAGAGACTTTGAATTAATATTTCTATTTTTATGAAATAAATGAAGTATAGTTTGAATTAATGAGGTTGGAGGAGGATCCTCCGCCAGCGGTGGATGCGTTGTATTTGGATTCTAATTTTCTAAATTAATGAAATTGTTTGGTTCCAGTTTCAAAAAAAAATAAAAATAAAATAAAAATAATGAGTTATGTATGGTATAAGGGTAATTAGTGGAAACAAAAAATAATGGATTAGTCATCTAAATAAATGTGTTACATGTATTTCGTATAAATCTAGGGGGCATTGCTTTTGTGCTTTCATTAAGTTATTGCTTTTGTATAATTAATAACATGAATACACCAAAAGTACTTATTATTTAGACCATAAAAATAATCTGAAAATTTTAGATCAAGTCAAATTGTATAATGATTCACTACATTATAAGCTTTGTAAAAATTCATTTGCAAATCCAAACAAGCCTAATAACAATTGAATATAGTGCAAAAAATTCAATTTATTCTTTTCTTTCATTCATATCTCTCACCAACCAAACAGAAACTAATACATTCAAAGCAAATGGAGAATTGCCAATAATAAAAAAAAAAAAAAAAAAAAAAAAAGACTAAAGATTACTACCATTGTGATATATAAAATCTCTCATCAACCAAATAGAAACTAATACATACAAAGCAAACGGAGAATTAGCCCCCCACCCCCCCACACAAAAAAAAAAAAAAAAAAAAACTAAAGCTTAATACCATTGTCATATATTATTTTTATTTTTTCATTATAGAAACACATGCTTAGTGTGTACATATATCCTTATTTTGAATAAGTTAGAAGGTATAACCTTTTTTTTTGGAGAAAGAATTAGAAGCACTACAAAAAACTATTGAAGGCCCAATTTTTAGAATAGGATATGCATGTAAATTTTATTTTATTTTTATTTTTTTGGTAGTAACGCAATGAAGAGATTTCATTTTTATTGCCCATGGTTGAGAATATTGACGGCCCAATTTTGAAGTAATTAAACGGTATAACTTTAGGTTTTAAGTTTTCTGGTTATTTGTTTTTGAAAAACAATATATAAAAATAATATGTGTCTGGGCTGGCATTGGATAATGACTGTGGTATTATATCATTAAGGCTAAAATGCAAACTACACCTATAAATTTTGGGGATATTTAAATTTTATATCCTAAAGTTTCAAAATTTGAATTTTACTTCATAAAATTTTATTTTATTTGCATTAACAATCTATTCATCCATATTTTCTGTTAAGTACTACATAAGCTTGCCATGTTTTTTTAGTTTGTCTAATAAAATGATACCGCATCATTTTTGTAGCCTAAAAGAATTTAAATAATTAAAAATGACATAATATCATTTTATTGGATGAACTAAACAAGTGTGACAAACTTGTGACACTTAACAAAAAATATGAATGTTATTTATTTTAAAAAAATTTTTTAAAAAAAATGGGTTATTTCATGGGTCAGATGGGTTGGGTTGGGTCAGGTCAACTTGTAAAAAAAATGGTCAGACCATAGGTCAATTTGTTTGAGGTCCAAGTTCAAAAATTGTAAATGGTAGAGTACACACCAATAAAATTGTAACTAAATTCTTCAAATACCATGTATTTTAATTTGCACCCCCATCATGGTGACATATGCATTCTCATGCATCAACCACAACATCATGTCACACTGTTGGCATCATTCTCAAACTTCAACTCTTTGATCTCATTTGCCCATAACTGGGTTTTGAACTCATTATCATCCTGCATTCAATTCTAAAGAGGAGTTACTATATGAGTCAATTCTCATTACTAATTTATTGGTAAAGCATGCACACAGATTTATAAGAGATCTTGCTCAATCCACTGTTTCAATTGAAAAGCAAAAGGTTACAATTCTTGTGTTATTACGCGTTAAGTCCTTTGGACTAGTTCCTTACAAGAGATATAATCGTTTTAGTACTATCACAAATATATATATATATATATATATATATATATATATATATATCATTGTTTTAGATGTTTAAATTCAAAGATTTGAAAAAATATATTAATTTTTTTAGTGAAAAATGGAATTGATAGAAATTTAAATTGAAATATTAGGGGTTATATTATCAATTTAAATAAAAGTACACAACTAAAAGAATTACTATATATTTTTAAACCATTTCTTTAATCAAATTACAATTGAGCATGACAACTATAATTTCAATTTTCATGGCTACAACATGGCAAGATTTGATCAAAATCTTCTTTAATAATAAACTTTTTCCCGATTAAGTTAACTAGCGTCCACAACTATATGTTGTTATAAGAATCCTATAATTTGTTCAAATATGATGAGGAGCATTGCCACTTTTAGACACACAAAAAGTTTCAATGAGTTTTAGGAAGTTTGAGTGTGCATGAACCCATGAAAATCAATCCGATCGTTTGACTTGACTTGCTGCTTGATGGTCGATTTTTTAGGCCTAAAAAGCAGGAGTTATTTTACACAAAATTGCCAGCTGTCTAAATGTGCCATTTCTTCTTATAGCTGAACTTCTTGGATATGAAAATTATATTCCGTCCTTTGCAACTGCAAGTGGCCAAGACATACTCAAAGGAGTTAATAATGCATCCGCTGCAGCTGGAATTCGCAGTGAATCAGGACAACAAATGGTAACATACCTATACCCACTTGCCTCTCAAAGTTGCTTGCTATATATATATATATAGAGAGAGAGAGAGAGAGAGAGAGAGAGAGAGAGCTAGCAAGCTCTTAATTATAATGGGTACAATCTTTAACCTATAAACTCAATATTTACTATTTTACTTTATTCCATATACTAAATATTTGTGCATAATTTTTTTTTTTAGAGTTTCAACCTATGGCGTTCGCTCTTGATGATAATTCTTTATCATCAGACTAAGACACCAATTGGATTTTGGTGTAAGCAGGGATTGAATCACAGATCTCTTATTCAACCATTAGAGACTTTACCAGTTGAGCTAACTGGAACCCACATTTGTGCATAATTTTAAGACAATAAAACATGAAATTAAATCATTTGATAGATGAGATAATTATTAATCTCTAATCATCTTGTAAATAAGAATATTATATATGTTGGAATTTTTGGAAGCAAGACTACTTAGTACTTAATTTTATTCAGCTTGTAGAGTCCTATACTAATCTAACGAATAAATATCTTCAGTTACATCTTTAATGTTTTGCTATATACTCCATCAATCACAATACGCTACATGTTTTACTAGTTGAGCTAACTGAAACTCACATTTACGCATAATTTTAAGACAATAAAACATGAAATTAAATAATTTGATAGATGAGATAATTATTAATCTCTAATCATCTTGTAAATAAGAATATTATATATGTTGGAATTTTTGGAAGCATGACTACTTAGTACTTAATTTTATTCAGCTTGTAGAGTCCTATACTAATCTAATGAATAAATATCTTCAGTTACATCTTTAATGTTTTGCTCTATACTCCACCAATTGCAATACGCCACATGTTTTACGCATTACTAATCGCAGCCTATCACACTTATATATATATATATATAGTTAATTAATTAGTTAGTTAGTTAGTTTAAAATGGAAAACACATAAACTATTGTAGTTGCTAAAGTATAAAGTAGAATACTGAAATTGGGACAAATGAGTTTTATTCAAGAGTTATTAGTATTTTTCACAACGGTTAATGTGGCAAATTGATTGGAATAACATCATTTTCACATGCATTAATATCACTTTTATTAGAATTAGCCACAATATTTCATCTCAACATTTGTGAACAAGATTTTGAAAATTGTTATGTCTATTTCGAGGATTCTAGCCTATTTATTTTAAGGTGAAAAACTGTTGGGGTTTCATATAATTTGCCACTTTCTTGAAGCCAGGCTTTATACAGACTTGGAGCATGGAAGGTAGCACTTTTTGGGTTGGGTCAATTAGGCTGTACTCCATTTGAAATGGCCAGATATGGCGAAAATGGCTCATCGTGTGCAGATATCATCAACAATGCAGTCCAAATCTTTAACAACAGACTTAAATCACTCGTTGATGACCTCAACAACAGTCTAAGTGGTGCAACATTTATTTATGTGAACACTTACAGTTTGGCTGCAGGAGATGCTTCATCTGCTGGTATAGATTAAAACTTTTATTTTATTATGTAATTTAAGGGATGTAACAAATTAAACTTTATACAATTAAAAAATAACAAATTTAATCCTGATGTTTTGAAACCTGACAAATTAAATCCTATAATATGAAAAGTTAATAAATTAAATCTTGTGGTTATTTTAAAAAGTAATTGTAAGGTTGAATTTAATCAATCATCTTGTTGGCTTTATTTCATTTCAAATTTGCTTGTAATTTAGCAATTAGTAACCTTGTGTTTAGGTGGGAATTATGTAAGGGTAGTGTGTGAGAGAATGTGAAGAAATGCTCAAGACTGTGCAATAAAATAGGGACTCGCGGCTGGATCTCGCGGGTGATTCGCGGCTTGCATGTCGCCAGAAGACACACACAAGTGAAGCATGCAGAGAAGTTCAAACATCGTGCTAGCTGTAGCACTACAAGACAAAAAATCCAGACTGATCATTCAGTTAGCTCGTGGCTTGGACTCGCGACTCAGTCAAGTCGCGAAGCCAAGTCGCCAGTCCACTCTATTATGAAAAAAATTGACTCTTCGTATTCGTTTCTCACTCCAGTACAAATACCCCTTATACCCACGAAATATAGAGAGCTTCCAGAGAGAATTTTGAGAGAGAAACCCTAGAGAAAAACAAGATTAACTCATCCACAATCTTTACATAATGACTCTTCAAATTCCTCAATTCTCACCCTTTCCATTGTTACATCCTTGAGAGGTTCTTTAACCAAATCCTTTTCTCACCTTACCCATATCTGTGAGAAGGCTTTTTGGTGTTTTGGGAAGCAGTTTGGAAGGAACCAATTCATATTGGTTGATGCTATGGGTTATAGCGGAATTCGGTAAGCTACAGAAGAAATAGGTTCGGCGTAACCTCATTGGAGTAGGAGCTTAGAGGGCTTAGGTACGCTGGGTAGATTAGACTTGGAGGGTCTTCTCCTGTTCATGTCTCCCAACTTGATTCTTTAGTGGATTATTGACCGCTTGGAGGGCGGCGGAGAGGTTTTACGCCAAGAGATTCGGTTTCTTCTTTGATAACACATCGTTGTGTTGTTGTTGTGTTTGCATCTCTCTTCCCTTAATCTTTGCCATTTAATTTTTGCTATGGATGTGATTTTATTTGGCTTAGATTGTTTCTCAATTCTATGTTAAGCTTATTTACATTTTCCGCACGTACATTGTTTGTTGATAAGCTTGAATTGGTATTTTGTAGATTGGGGGTCTAAACGTTCAAAGGTGTTTTACACACATTTTGAACATTTAATTGGTATCAGAGCGGGTGCACTTGATGTGGTTTAATTACCTTAGTGTGATCCTTGACCCTTTTTGAGATGAACCGATCTTAATCTTTAAATGCACTACCATATTTTGATGGTAGCAATTATGCCTTTTGGAAGGTATGGATGAGAGCATTTTTATGTTCAATAGATGAATCTATTTGGGATGTATTTTATATCGGCTGGACTAGGCCGAAGGAAGCCAAATCCACATGGGATAAGGCAGCCCTCGCAGCATCAAATGCTAATAGCAAAGCATTTAACGCTATTTTTTGTGGTGTGTCTCCAGATGAGTTCCATCGGATTTATCACATTACCATTGCTAAGGAAGCTTGGCAGATATTGGAGACCACTTATGAGGGAACGAAGAAAGTAAAAGACATGCAGCTACAGATGCTGACCACTCGATTTGAGGTGCTAAGAATGAGTGAGGACGAGTCCTTTGACTTTTTCTATAGTAAAGTAAATGAAGTGGTCATCGGTAAGTTTAATTTCGAAGAGAAAACGGAGGATTCCAAGGTAGTAAGGAAGATCCTTCGGTCATTGCCGGAAAGCTTCCGTGCCAAGGTGACAGTGATTGAAAAGAGCGAGGATCTTGATGAGATCAAAGTCCAAGAACTGGTTGGCTCACTTCAAACTTATGAATTGTCATTGCCCACTCAAAGGAAGAGCAAATCTCTTGCTTTTAAGACAATAAATGAAAGGGTAGAAGCACACGACTCATCGGATAAGGATGTCGTCGAGAAAGATGTTGCTTACCTTGCGAAGAATTTTCACAAATTCCTGAAGTTCAAGAATAGAGGAAAATTTAATGATAAAGGGAAATTCAGAAGTTTCGAAAAGGAGAAGAAAGACTTCAAAAAGAGAGACGGGAAGGAGTCCCAATCTAATCAAGGAGTCACTTGTTTTGAATATAATGGACATGGCCATTTCAAAAAGGAATGTCCTAATTACTTAAGATCGAAGGGCAAGGCATATGCCACTACTCTCAGTGACTCAGGTTCCTCCACCTCTGATTCGAAGGATAGCTATGATGAAGAAAGGAATTTCTCAGTGATAGGCCACTAACGAATTGACCTCTTGTGACAAATTAATTTATTAACTAACCAAGTTTATTAATTAATCAAATTAACATGCAAAGCTCATGGTAGCACAAACAAATCACCAAACAACTAAAGTATGCAGCGGAAAATAAATGACATGGTGATTTGATTACGAATGGGGAAAACCTAACGACAAAAACCCCATCGTGTGATTTTCAGGTCACCACTCCCGAAACTCCACTATTATCACAACAAGCGGTTACAAGTAAAGGAATCCCAAGTACCTTACCAACTTACACTTGAACCCTTACCCCAATACCCAATTGGACTTGTTTTGTAGTGACAATTCCCCTTTTTAATGCATGGCTCCCAAGTACGTGACTAATCAATTGTGCAGATCTTAGTACGCGACTTCAATCACCAACTAAGAAGGTTGTTGGCTGCAAAGTTCTTCAACTCATCCACACGATGAAGATCAAGAAGATGCTTGGTCATAAGACCCAATGGTGCACATACATAGCAACTTCTTCACAAGAATGATGAACTAGGGCAAGAACTTCGTCTCCGGTTACAATTTGCTTGAACTGAGTTTTCTTAATGCTTGTGCAACTTGCCAACCTTTTGACGGCCCTTAAAACAATCCTTTTGTATGTCTAGGGTTAGGAGAAAAGAAAGCCCAAAGACACATTCATGGATTCCAAGAAAATAATATCAGAATTTTGAATTTCTTAAACCTTGACAGATAGGATGTGTCGAGTAGCTATCGAGTAGGTGTCGAGCACACTGGGCTGAAATAGCTTTCTTAAGCTCGATAGATGCAGTTGTCGAGCTAGCTGTTGAGCTTTAATGAATTTGCACTTTCAACTTGTTTTCTTGCACAGACTTGATGACTTCAATACTTGATCTTGAAACCTTGTTTCTTGAAGTATTAAAAACATCCTAAATCTACCAAAATACATGTAAAGTGCGTTTTGTCAAAGAATTATCCAATTACATAAAATATTAACATATGTTCCTAACAAGTGAAACACATATGTCCTAACAAGTGAAACACATATGTCCTAACAATATTCCCATTTTTCAATCCGTGACAAAACCACAACAAACAAATGAACATATGAGAGAAGTCATAAATCACTTAACTCATATTCACTTGTTGAATACAATAAAATCTATCCTATCACGGCTGCAAAGTTCTTCAGTTCATCCACACGATGAAGATCAAGAGGATGTTTGGTCACAAAACCCAATGGTGCGCATACACAACAACTTCTTCACAAGAATGATGAACTAGAGCAAGAACTTTGTCTCCGATTACAATTTTTTTGAACAGAGTTTTCTCTATGCTTGTGCAACTTGCCAACATTTTGACGGCCCTTAAAATAATCATTTTATATGTCTAGGGTTAGGAGAAAAGAAAGCCCAAAGACACATTCACGGATTCCAAGAAAATCAAATCAGAATTCTAAATTTCTTAAACCTCGATAGATAGGAGGTGTCGAGCAGCTATCGAGTAGGTGTCGAGTACACTGGGCTGAAACAGCTTTCTTAAACTCAATAGATGCAGCTATCGAGCTTTAATGAATTTGCACTTTCAGCTTGTTTTCTTGAACAGACTTGATGACTTCAATACTTGATCTTGAAATCTTGTTTTTTGAAGTATTAAAAACATCCTAGATCTACTCAAATACAAGTAAAGTGTGTTTTGTCAGAGGATTAGCCAATTACATAAAATATTGACATATGTTCCTAACAAGTGAACCACATATGTCCTAACACTCAGCATTTATGACTATTGCTCATGTTGAGTCTCTAAAGGACTTGAATTTGCTTGTGCAAAAACTTGGAGAGTATAGTGATGAGGAATCCATGGGAATTGTAGAAGAATTAGATGCTGAAGAAGTTGAATGTACAGCAGGCCTTCAAGAGAACTACAATTCTCTATTTGAAAAATCAGGAGAATACACAAGGTTGGCCAAGGTAGCTGTGAAGAAGATGAAGAAAGAAGAGAAAGACTATAGAAGTCTCCTAGTAAGATATAAGGAGGCCAAGTGTGAGATTGAGATGCTAAATGGTGAGCTAACCGAAGCTTACACCAAGGTTAAATTCCTTGAGCTTGAGGTGGTTCAAGCAAATGCCAAGGTAGAGTGAGTATCCACAAAGAAGCTTGATGATGTCCTCTCTCATCAAAAACCCTTCTCCGACAAAACCGAATTAGGATACACACGAGAAAGTAGTTCAGCTGTGAATATCATCAAAGAAGTGAAGTTTGTAAAGGCCAAATAGCCAATTGTAGTTGCCCCTACTGTGGAGAATGCAAGGTTTGAGAAAAAGAAGAATGTGGCTGACCAATGGGTGTTAAACAAACCTCGTAACCAATTTGTGGTCAGGCTTGAAGCCAAAGGGAAATCTCTTCCAAGATCACAAAGAGGTCCGAGAACGAACCATGTCTGTCATCATTGTGGACTTCAAGGGCACACCAGACCGAATTGTCATTAGCTAAGAGCATTGAAGAATGCAAGTGATCAAAGGTCAAGAGGACCAAGAAATGACAAGAGGACTTGGGCTGTTAAGTCATCAAGAGGTCGAAATGGTGATCTCATTGTGGTGGACGTGATGAAGATGATCGATGCATTCACCACTTGCTTGGAAAGCTTCACTAGAAGGTTTGAAAGTCCTAACTCTCGTACCCAATCCTATAGGGATATCACCCCAAAAGCATATGACGTGTGGGTGAAGAGGGGTACTCATGCATAAGTATTACAACATGTCCATGCATTAATACTTCCTATCTTTTTTTTTGTGACGATGCTTGGTTGTGTGCTTGGTGCTAGTTTGAGTTGAAATTTGTTTGGTTGTTTTCTTTTGCTTTAAATGTTTTTACATTGTTGTTTTTTATCAATCTTTTCTTGTTTTTATGTCAAAAATCCAAAAACACATAAAAAGTTGAAAATCCAAAAAGGTTGATTGACATCGTTGAGTTTTGTCTCAAAACATATTTTGCCTTGTACCTTTGTACTAATGGCCTTGTGCATTTAAGAGCGTAGCTTGTTCCCCATGCACTCCATATCTTTGTGGGAGAAATCTTGATATCTTTGTCAAACTTGTCATGAATGAGTAGTCAATGGTATTGTTGATCTTGAGACATGTATAGACTTGTGCCTATATATTTTTCCACTCATTTATTTTATTGTTTTTGCTTAAAGAGCTCACTAAATGTAAATCTCCAAATGAAAAGAGATATTGAGCTGCAAAAACCTGTCGCACATACTAGTATTTGGCTAAGAAAAAGGGAAAGCAACGTAAAATAAAATGTATGATGCCCAAAAATTTTAGGCATCGATCTCACAATGAGATGTATTGATTCAAAAAGATCAAATGATATGATGTGTATGGAGCCAAATGAAAAGCTTCACATGTTATGTAATCAAGTTTTGTGGGAGGTCATATATGCATATTTCTATAATTGAGATGGGTCACTTTATCTAGTGCTAATTGTGTATGGCTTGGTTGAATTGATCATTGAAGCTTCACGTTAGACTAAGGACTATCTCATTGTTGATATCCACACATATCACACATGTCTATGTTTAATGAATGCCCTATTCATTTGTGTGATTGTACTTGATTAAATGTATTTTCACATGCTCAATCTCTGTTGATTAAACAATTGAGTGTTTTAGTTGTTTTTGGAAAGTATTTTGTTCTTACAAAAATTGTCAAAATTTCAAAAACAATGTTGCCTTATTCTGGCGATTCAGTCGTGGGTTGAACCAATCGCATGCCCCAGTCGCGAGCCTACACAAAAATTCTTCGTGACTCACTGGTGGGTCAATGTCCCAGTCACGAAAAATACTTAGAATATTTTTTCAAAATTTGGGTTTTTAATGTTTCTTGCGGCTCAATCTGGCGACTTGTTCGCGGGTGGAAGGTCTAGTCGCGGGGGTACACAGAAATTTTCGCGGCTTACCTTACGACTTCCTCACGGGTAGAACTTCTAGTTGCGAAAAACACTTAGAAAATTTTTCAAGATTTTTGTCTTAAGTGTTCTAGTGACTTGCTCGCAACTTAACCCAGTCGCAAAAATTGTGTGTTTTGCGTAAATAGGTCAATTTCTTTTTAAAACCTTTTTTGAGTTTTCCCTCGAAATTTTGTGACTGTTCATTGTATTTCTCGGTTATCCCTTTCTCAAGCCCACCGTGTTCCTCACTAAAATCCCCATTGTTACTCATCATTTCTACTTCAATCTTCAAGAAAAAAGTTTGGGTGTTCTTATATTTCCTAAGTATTTCATGCTCTTTGCCTTGAACTTCTTGATTTGTGAGTTGTTATGAAGATTTGAGATTTATTGATGAATATGGTCGATTTTGGGTATTTGTTGTGTTGCTAAAATTGTTGTGTGGGTTGTGTTGGATATACGTTATTTCACTCTGTCTTTGGCTGCAAAAATGTGTTATTTGTAGCGCACACACACATTCTATGACATGATTGTGATTAAAATCTAATGATTTTAGGGTTTTTCCACATTTCTTTGGGGTTTAACTCTATGCTAATAGAGTTTGTTGTCTTGTGTGGTCTCTGTTGCTCCCTGATGTAACATGATGCAGCTTATAAATGTCTCTATTCAAGAGTGCAACTGTGAAAGGAGGTAGCAACAAGGGAAAAGAGCCGGTGATTGATGTTAATGACTCCTCTCCTAGGCCAAAAAGGACCCGATCACCATTTGGAGTATATGATCCCTACAAATTCAAATCCTATGCTGCATTTTAGACCCATGAAAATTATTTCAGAGACGTCACACCACTAGTTGAACGGGCTGTTAACCAGCCATCTCTTCGTGAAACCAACATTCTCATATGGTTTGTCACCAAGGATTGGAACTTTCTTCTCTCTAACCTTGATGTTGCGTACGTGAACATGTTGAGAGAATTTTATGCTAATGCCATTGTTGAAAGAGATGAGCTAAAATGTTGGGTTAGAGGAAAGAGTTTCTCCATGTCCCCTGTTTATCTGGCAAATATCCTACACATCAACCAGCCAATGCGTGCTATAAAATCGATATATGATGATTTAAATCTAGACGTGGATTTACTTCGGGAAACCCTTGGACGAAACTTGGAATTCTCCCAAACTGGGAATTCAATCAATGTTTCTTCCCTATCTCCCGAATTGAGGGTGCTTACCATAATTATATCCTCTATCTAGCACCGAATATATGAATCTAGGGAGAGCCTTGTTCCTTCATGATTTGATTTCGGATGAAGAGATCGACATCTGTGCTCATATCTTTCATCTTTTGTGCAAAATGGTTCTACGAACTAATTTAAGGGCATGCATTCCTTTTTTGCTGCCTTATTTCAAGGATTTTGAAGGTTAAAGGTGTTCATCCATCTGACAATGAGTCTTCTTACCCAAAGCAAAGTTCAATCAACATATGTACACTCAATGCTAGCATTAGTCATAGTCGGAAGGGAATCAAGACGGAAAGTTCAGCACCTCCTACTGGTTCACACTCTACCTCATCCTCCTATGATGAGAAATTGGATAACATTATGGTATCCATCCACGACATTAGCACCAAGATGTCTGGGCTTGCTACTCTCCTGCACCATCACCACATCCGTTGTGATACAAAGTTCACTTCTCTCCAAACTCAATTGGACCAAATCTAAGGGAAGCTAGAAGAAAGTGAGGACTAGCTATTCCATGACAAAAAGGGGGAAATAATGATGATAGGGGGAGTATAATGACGATAGGGGGAGTATTGATATTGAGAAAAAACTGCCTATGTTTAATGCTTTGTTTATTTGTTATCTCATGACTAAGTTTATATTCAGTTTCAATGTACTTTGGGTTTTGTACCTTTGCTTTGTAGCGTAGTACTTGTTGTTTAATGTTTTGCATTTTCTATAAGTACATCACTCTTGTGCCCTAGTAGGATCTTGTTCCTAGATGCATACATGTTTTGTGCATTGGTTGAGTGTTAGACATGCAAATGATACTTTGCATTTAAGCTTATGAGCTTGCATGTCCGGATGTTCATTCCTTATGTGAATGAGCATTGTGGTCACTATTCTATAGTGATTACTTGTTTGGTCAAGCCATGGTTTATTGCTTTATTCCATTTTGCTTGCTTCATATGCATTACAAGTTTTCTGCATACAATGATCAAATTGTGTTGTGTTTCAGGAGATACTTGTTCTTATGATTCAAGAGCTTCATAGATTCTAGAGTTAGGTGTGAGTGAGTTTTGTTCAACTGTTCCTAACTCACATGTTAAGTTTAGAGTTTGTTTCAGGGTTTTGTCACGGAATAGCCAAAGGGGGAGATTGTAAGGTTGAATTTAATCAACCATCTTGTTGGCTTTATTCCGTGCCAAATTTTCTTGTAATTTAGCAATTAGTAACCCTGTGTTTAGGTGATTATCATGTAAGGGTAGTGTGAGAGAAAGTGTGAAAAAATGCTCAAGACTGTGCAGTGAAGTAAGGACTCGCAGCCGGATCTCGTGGATGACTCTCGGCTTGCAAGCTGCTAGAAGATGCACATGAGTGAAGCATGTAGAGAAGCTGACCGTTGTGCCAGCTGTAGCACTACAGGACAAAAAATCTAGACTGACCATTCAGTTAACTCGCGGCTTGGACTCACGACTCAGTCAAGTTGCGAGGCCAAGTCGCCAATCCACTTTGTTATGAAAAAATTGACTCTTCGTATTCCTTTCTCACTCCAATATAAATACCCTTTATACCCACGAAATATAGAGAGCTTCCAGAGAGAATTTTGAGAGAGAAACCTTAGATAAAAACAAGATTGACTCATCCACAATCTTTACATAGTAACTCTTTAAATTCCTCAATTCTCACACTTTCCATTGTTACATCCTTGAGAGGTTCTTTAACCAAATCCTTTTCTCACCTTACCCATATCTGTGAGAAGGCTTTTTGGTGTTTTGGGAAGTAGTTCAGAAGGAACCAATTCATATTGGTTGATGTTATGGGTTATAGCGGAATCTGGTAAGCTGAAGAAGAAATAGGTTCGGCGTAACCTCGTTGGAGTAGGAGCTTGGAGGGCTTAAGTACACTGGGTAGATTAGACTTGAAGGGTCTTCTGCTGTTCATGTATCCCAACATGATTCTTTAGTGGATTATTGACCGCTTGGAGGGCGGCATAGAGGTTTTACGCCAAGAGATTCGGTTTCTTCTTCGATAACACATCGCTGTGTTTTCCTTGTGTTTGCATCTCTCTTTCCTTAATCTTTGCCATTTAATTTCTGCTGTGGATGTGATTTTATTTGGTTTAGATTGTTTATCAATTCTGTGTTAAGCTTATTTATATTTTCCGCATGTACATTGTTTGTTGATAAGCTTGAAATAGTATTTTGTAAATTGGAGGTCTAAACATTCAAGGGTGTTTTACACACATTTTGAACATTCAATTGTAACAAATTAAACCTTACTCCATTTAAGTGGAACTGCATTGTGTTTTGGAGTCTAAAATCAGTTAGGGACTTAATATATTATATTTTGAAATTTCAACATTTAATTTGTTACTTTTGTAACTATAGAATTTAATTTGTAATTCTTTTAAAATTCAGGTTTAATTTGTTACTCTCTTAAATTATAGGGGTATAAATTGCAATTTTTTTTCTTTTTCTTTTCGTATAAATAAGTGGGATAATAAGAGTAATATCATCTTGAAAGGTGGCCAAATGGATACGATAGCAAGAGTAACTATTCAATGTTTCGAAGTGTAATATTTTATCGTCTCGCATAATGGTGAGTTCTGTTAATTAAATCTGTAATAGAACTCACAAATATATACCATGCATCATGCATGTGACAGGAAAACACATTGCTAGCATGCAGAGAATTCTATATTTTTTCCAGATTGTAATGGGTGTTGAGAAGAGCATTGACTTGGGAAGCCAAGATATTTAGGACAATAGTTGCTGTCAATTTCAGGTCTTGCAATCGCAAACAAGCCATGCTGTGAAGTAGAGACGGGGATGGTAACATGTGTTCCTCTAAGCACTCCATGTAGTAACAGGACTCAGTATGTGTTTTGGGATATGTTGCATCCTGCAGAGGTGGCGAATTTGATTTTTGCAGGAAAAGCATAAACGCTCAGTCACAATCTGACACTTAACCAATTGATATTCGTCACCTAGCTCAACTCTAAGGAAGGAAATGATAGTTGGAACAGTGGATCGAAAGAATTTTTCATAGTTATCAATAAGTCTACAGACACAACTTTTTTCATAAATGTTGAGGTGACAAACTATTGATGATAGATAATAAAATGATTTCAATAATATGTGAAAATCGGAGATTGTGTCCATAGCATCAATAATTATTCCTTCAAGTTGTGTTTTCCTTCATTGAAACACTATGCTTCTGTACTTGGTGGACATTTTTATGTGATGTAGATCACGCTTAACAGAAGAATAAAAGAAGTGAAAAAGCCTCCATTGTATCTTCTTTTTTTTTTTTTTATTATTAGTAATTGTTACGTCAAATGGATCGGAGGAGTGAGGATACAAATTGTGTTTCTTCTCATATGGAAGACTAAAGGCACTTTTGATAAACTATACGGAGGTTATGTTAAGAATAATCATCTTTATTATTGAGAATAAAAAATGTTGTAATAGAAGAATAAGTATTGCTATTCATAAATTTAGTTGTTATATATGAAAAGTTCATAAAAGATGACACACATGTAACGTTTGTATTTTTTTTTTGGAAATATATTAATTTTAAATGTTGTTATATGTATTAAGGAAAAACTATTACAAACATTCGAATAGCATATAAAGTATGCAAAGAATAAAAAGTTTATATCAAGAACATAACTAGAGATTCATTGTATTTCCGTTTCAATCTCAATATGCTTTCCTATCAAAGTGGAGGACATTTGGTGTTTTTGAATCAAGACTGTACTTGTTAGGTTCTAAAAGTTTAGAACAATTGGTGAACCGTGAACACAAACTTGTCTAGATATAGATCTTAGAGTCTATATGTATTATTAGACAATGCTCAAGGTGGTACAAGTCAAGATCCAAGAACAAGCAAGTTGCAAAAAAGATAATTCGAAATTTGTTTGGTTCGATTGATCGAAGAACAGGCTCGACCGATCGAAAATCCTAGACATGCATTTTCTGCTGAATTTTTATTTAATCCCAACTGCTCATTAAGCCCAAAAAAGATTAGGGTTTCAAATCTACTTCTCCTAGTATATAAAAGAAACCTTAAACATGTTTTTATAAGGCTTTTCAGAGAGAGAAGAGTGTGCCTCTTTTGTATCTAGGGTTTTGTACCCAAAAAGCTCTCTCATATCTTCTACCGATATTATTCTTTGAAGAATCTCAAGATTTGGTGTTGTAGAAGTTGCTACCTTCTCTAGTTGTTAGGACATATGTAATTCACTTGTTAAGAACATATGTCACTATTTTATGTAATTGGCTAATCCTTTGACAAAACACACTTTATTTGTATTTGGGTAGATCTAGGATGTGTTTAATACTTCAAGAAACTTTGTTTCGAGATCAAGTGTTGAAGTTATGCAAGTCTGTCCAAGAAATAAGCTGAAAAGTGCTTGTCATTAAAGTTCGATAGCTAGCTATCTGTTCAGGCCCGTGGCTCGACAGTAGCTTAACAAATAAGGTATCTGTCAAGATTTATGAAAAACAAATTTTCAATTCTATTTTGACTCCAATCCATGTTTATGTGTTTAAGCTTTCTTTTCTCACAACCCTAGACATATAAAATTATTAATTTAAGGTCTGTCAAAGTGATCACAAGTTGCACAAGTGTTGAGCAAATTTTGTTCAAGCAAATTGTGATCGGAGACACAAGTTTGCCCTATTTCATCGTTCTTGTGAAGAAGTTGCTGTGTTTGTATACCGTAGTTTTTTTTTACCAAGCATCTTCTTGATCTTCATCGTTGGGATGTACTGAAGAACTTTGCAGCCAACAACCTTTTCTAGTTGGTGATTGAAGTCGCGTACTAGGATTCGCGCAATGGGTTAGTCACGTACTTGGAGCCATACATTAAAAGGAGAAATTGTCACTACAGAACAAGTCAAATTGGGTATTAGGGTAAGGGTTCAATTGTAGGTTGGTATAAGGTGCTGAGATTCCTTTACTTGTAACCGCTTGTTGGGATAATAGTGGAATTTCAGGAGTGGTAACCTTAAAATCACCCGGTGGGGTTTTTGCTGTGTAAGTTTTCCCCATTCGTAAATAAATCACTGTGTTATTTATTTTCCGCTGCATACTTAGTTTAACTGGTGATTTGTTTATGCTATCACGCGTTTGCATGTTAATTTGATTAATTATAAAACTTGGCTAATTAATCAATTAATTTATCAAAATGGGTCAATTCGTTTTTGGCCTATCACTAGTCATCAAAGATGCTAATGATCTAAACCTTCAAGGGTGGTCTTAGAGTCACAAATAGGTGAGTTTGTGTTTTTTGTCACAAGTGTGGGTGCTTGTGTTGCAAAGGCCTAACAGAGAAGGAGTCCGTGGATTCGGAGCTTGCACGTGGTAGTGTCAGTAAGTTCTACATGTGGTAGCAGTAGGATATTAGTAGTCTAAGTTTTATAAACTTCGATTCTCTATAGTGGATTTGCTTTTTACATTGAGAATAGATATGTTAAATTCTCTTCAGGTTTTTTACCAGTTTGGTTTTCCTGGGTAATCATATCATTGTGCTTTTTATTTTCCGCTGCTTTATATGATATGACTTTATTGTTTTAACCTAAATATGAATAATAAACATAAATATTCACTTGGTTAATTAAATAGATTAAACAATCTAGTTTATAGATATCTAAAACCTAACAGTACTGACATAATTCCCTAATCATAGAATATTTCAAGAAAATCGAATCAAATGATTATTTCGTTGTAATAAAATATAAGTACAAAATTGTACTCACTCATTCATAATACAAATTTATATTTGTGAAATATTTTTAATTATTTGATTTCTAAACTTAAAAATTTGTGTTTACAATGACAAGTTTTAAACATAACATATTATAATGAGAATTAAGTTCTAATATTCTTGATCTTGTTGGAAGGTGACAATGCCACCTTTCGGTTAGATGTATCAAGGTTGCTATTTCCCAAGCCAATATTTTAACTTGTATCATCGCCCTTGTTGAGTAATAAAATATTAAAATTCATAGTGACTTAGTTAGCCTTATCTTAGCTATCTATATAAAGAAGGGTTTGAACCTACTCGTAACTCGTGATCACAGGTCCAATTTCCAAAAGGGTGCTCTCTAAAAGTTAAGGCCAAGCTAAAACCCTCCAAGGTAAGCTCATGTTGCTCTCTCCCTCTCATGAAATCGCCATATTCATGATTTTGAAAGGTTTGTGTCGAGAGGCCAGTTTCACTAAACATGTGTCCGTATCTTAGCCAAGGAAGTCAATTCCATACCGTACTGGCCGGTATATATCGAACCAGTCAGTGCACCGGTACAGATACCCCTTGTTTTGTACCGGAAAAAATACCGGCCGTACCGGCTGTTTCGGCTGGTAAATGGATACCGGGCCGAAACATGAAAAGTCTCATTTGTAAGGAAAGAAGACAGAGAAGAAGGAGAGAAGGAAGAAGACAATGATGAAGTAGGGGTGGCGCCATGAAGCAACTGCTTTTTCTTCTTCTGCTTCTTCTTCTTCTTCTTCTTCTTTCCTTTTTTTCTTCTTCTTCTCTATCGGGTCTGTCCATCTCCCTCTCTCTTTTTGTTTTTCTTTTTTTTTTTGCTGAACTTTGTTATGTATGGTCTGGTTTCTCACTTTCTCTTTCTTTGTTTTGTATTAGTTTTTGAATTTTCTTAAGCTCTCCACGTGACTCAAGACACTGACACTGGCTACCAAGCATTGGAAATATTGAAAGCTTTTAATTTTTGAATAAAAGATGAGCTCTCTATCACTTCTTTTCAGCTTTGGCCTTTGAGCCCAGATAATGTGAGATATAATGTACGTGTATTGCCATATTGCCCCGGTATTGCAACAATTTTATATTTAAAACAATGCTAATATTACAACATTTTAAACAATTTTTGTTATAATTTGTAGTGTGAAGAGTTGTGAGTGATGAAAATGTGAACCCACATACACTCACAATTTCTTTCACCCCTCACAACTTATCATATAAGGAGTTGTGGTAAAAGTTAATAACTCCATTAAAAAAAAAAAAAAAACATATAAAAAGGTGTCAATGTGATATATTGAGTTATTAGAAATATAACTTTGTATAAAATAGTAAAAAATAGCGGTAAATCCAAAATGGTACACCGGTATTGACCGGTATTTGAAATATATCGTACCGCTGGCCAAACCGGTACAGTCTTCAGTATGGTATTGACTTCCTTAATCTTAGTATGCCCAGTGAAATTAACCACTAAACACAAGCTCAACTGTTCATGATCTTGGTTGTATATTGATGCAGCGTAAGCGTATAGAAGCAGAATCTGTAACACACAATTACTACAACTCTTCCACGAATCTTAAGTTCCACAAGAACACTAGGCTAATGGGCAAAATAATAGAGAAAAACCTCTCTAGCAAACTTTTATTCAAAAATACACATAACATAAATAACCTCTCTATAAAGAGTGACAGTTTTTAGACCTTTTAAAACAATTTATTAAACCTAGGGAATTACCCAAGTTGTCACTTGGTCCAATTAAACAAGTCTAGGTTATCACAATAATAAAGATCAAATCATGTAAAGCAGTGGAAAATAAATAACACACGATATGATCACCCAGGAAACCAAACCGGTAAAAACCTGGGGAGGATTTGACCTAGCTATCCTCAAAGTAAACCTGAATCCACTATCTTGAAAAAATCGAAGTTCATACAAAAGGACTTACAAGCACCCACGCTCAACTTCCTAATGCTACCAACCAGTAGAACTTACTGACACGACCACGTGCAAGCTCCGAATCCACAGACTCCTTCTTTCTTGGATTCTCCACCAAATACAAGCACACCCGCTTGTGTTTTCTTTAAACTTCAATGGCAGCAACTGAATTGATCATCAAGGCGTAGATAATTCTTCTTCTTGAAAACCCTAAGTTTGTGTAAAGGAAAGCTCCTCTAGATCTCACAAGAGATTTACACAAACCGCAAATATGAGCAACATTAAAACGTGGCTAGGGTTTGCCCTTTATACTTAGGACAAATAAGAAACCCTAAAAATATTTTAAAACAAATAGGGCTAAGTTGGACGAATCTGCAGAAAAGCTTTCTGCCCAAGCTTCGATCGGTCGAGCCTATTGTTCGATCGATCGAGCCAGGCTGAAAGGCACAAAGCCTTCTTACTTTAACTCGATTCCAACTTTACATTGACACACAACTTTGAGCTAGCTTTAAACACTTCTAAACACATTGTTTTGATCATGGTTTGCCAACAATTCACATTAGAGTTCTAAATACATAAAATCCTAAAATTTAGAACCTAACAAACTACCCCTTTGGCAATCCGTGACAAAACACAACTTAGAAGCTCAAAGTTTACAAAATAAAAAGCCCTTTACAAAATAATGCTGATAAAACAAATTCAATCCTAACTACTATCCATCAGTTGCAAATGTAGATAGCAGCTCAATTGAATCAACCTGTATATTTCCTGAAACACTAAACAAAATGCATAACCGTATGTGTGGAAATAATACAAGTAAACAAAATAACTTCTTGATTTCAAACAACACACAAATAAAGACATATATCAATGAATAACTCATAAATATAAATCAATAAGCAGTTTGAAACAAGAAACAAATAAAGTACCAATCAAACATAAAACTCCCCCTAACAAGAATATCCCATCAAAAACAAGGTAAGAGCTAAAAATGCATAAGTACAAAGTGAAGCACCTAGATACAATCTAAAACTCCACAATCTCTAACCAAAAACAAATAAACTCCCCTTGAAAACAAAAACCCTACAAAGTAAAAAAAAAAACCTACAAAGTAAAAAAAAAAACCTATAAAGTACTCCAAAGTACTCCCTCTTTTTGTGACGGAATGCCAAAGGGCAAACAAGCCATCCATCATCAAAAGGGAGGTGGTCTAAACTGCGCCAACTCCGCACGCAAGGCATGGATCTCATCAAGCACGTCCACCAAAATCTGTCCTTGAGCCGCCTGAACAGTCAAGACATGATCCAACGTGCAACAAATGTCTGAATCATCTGAAGCAGTCGGTGAAGGAACATCAGCATCAGCAGCAGTACTTGAAGTCTCAGTAGCAGCAGTACTTGTAGAAAAGGGAGGAGGGGGAACACCACTAAATGACGCACCTTTAGGACGAGAAGGAGCAACTCTCAACTGAGCAGCCCTCTGACGAAGAAAGGTGGCACCTATGGGAGTAATCACATGAACAAGCTCACCAGACTGAAAACCATCTAGACCTAAGTAGAGCAAAACCCTATGTATGAAAATAGGATGAATCAGTGCATGCCCTACGGCAGAACTCCTATGAACCTCGTTCAAAGAACGAAGGAACAAGTGAGGAAAACTAATAGACGCTCCAGAAACAAAGGCGTACAAAAACACACATCGCTCTAAAGGGATGGTGTGGAAGTGAAAGATAGGCCACAAGGAATGACACACAATCCAAAAGAGGAGATAGGCAGTCTCGGTAAGCTCAGCGGACGTGATCCGAGGATCAAAACCCCACTAGATAGATGACCCAGTGATGTAAGACATGACAACGTCTAATGAGGGTGACTCATCATAGGGATAGACAGCATCCCGAACAACCGGCACCCTAAGAGTTTCAGCCACTACCCGAGGGGTAATGGTGAACTCTACACCTCGTATCCAACTCCTAACTAGGGTGTTGGAATCATAGATGTGGCAAGAGAGATTCGAATAGAACTCTCTAATCAGGGAGGTCGGGTGTGGATGATCTATCTCTAAGAAAGGCAACCAACCTCTAGACTCAAAATTGGCCCTAATGGCCGGATCAAGCGCATCTAACACAACAGCTCGCTCAGACCAGATCTTACGCCTACAGTTCAAAGTGTCATAGGCTTCTCTACACTTATCATTCTTAAACAGCTCAACTCTAGTGGGAGACTCAGAGGAAGTGGAAGTGGTCCTATGAGCTCTAGTTTTCCTAGGCATGGTGCTAAGATAAGAATCAAAACACAGAGTGAAAGAACAAAAAACACAAAACCAAGGGCAGACTACAAGTTAGCACAAAAACAAAATATAGAATATAAATCTATAGGATGCATGAACAAGTTTAAATGTCATGATGCATGTTCTAAAGCAATGAATTAAGTCCAAAAGGTTCAAATTACAAAATTGGCTTGAACATTAAGAGTTTTAACACAAAAAACCAAATTTGAAAACCACTTGATTAATTTGAAAAATATTGACAAATTGATCATTACACATGATATAATAACAAAAATAATGACCAAATACATCAATTTGATAAGCCAATTTCATCAATTTAAGCCAATTTGACAAAATCCCCAATTCGGATCAAATTCAAAACCCTAGAATTTTCAATTTTTCAAAAACCACAAAATTGATCAAATTAAACTATAGGGAACATCATTATAGCATCATAGCACAAAAACCCATGGATCAATTTCACAAGAATAGGTTCGAATCATCAAAAACCCTAATATGATGAAAGTTCCAAAAATACCCATGATAATGCATGAAAAATGCATGAAATCCAGAAATAAACTTGAAAAAGAAGGGTAAAAGGGACTTACCGGCCTCCAAGGACAAAAACCTTGCAAAAATCTGGAAGGAAAATGACAAAAATTTGGATGGTGGAGCCTAGAGCCAACACGGAGAGAGAGAAAAGAAAAGAACTATTTGAAAAGAACTTTGAAAAAGTCCAAATCTGACCTTTTTTAAAAAGCTGATTCACGAGTTTCGATCGGTCGAAAATCATCCTCAATCGGTCGAAACAGACAGAGACTCCCTCTCTTCAAATTTTAAAAATTTCGATCGGTCGAAAAACAAAATGGACCGATCGAATTAGGCAGAGGCTCACCATATTTTTGAGGAAAAACACAATTTTTGAAAAACAAAATGATTTAACTCAAAGCGTTGAAATTTACGAACAAAAATGCATGAGTATGAGATGATATGATTGTCAAATCAAGAATATTAAGCCCAAAATTCCCCAAAAACAAAATTTCTTGCAATCTCCACAAATTTTCAAGCAACAAATTAAGTTTGCACATAATTCAAAGTATTTGCAATAACTTGGTTGGTCAGACCATAAACACACACAATAACATGTACAATGTTTAACAAAGAGTAACTCGTGTAGTGTGTGCAACTAGCAAAAACTTGAGATACATGTGAGGTGATATGTGAATAGCAATCAATCACAAAGTCTACAAAATTCATCACAAAGAATTTAAAAGAGACTATCACCTAAAGAGTTACATCGTATAACTGCCACATCTCCTAGATCATAAGCTTGCAATCATGTAAGTTTCTTGTATTTATGCCTCATAATATACATTCCAATTTTAAGTTATGTGAGTTTGGCATCAAGCCTAATAGTACACACCAATTTTAAGCATTTAGCAATTAAACCGAGGCTTCACCTTATGTTTTTTTTGTGCATGTGCTACACTTTCTTGAGCACAAAATCTTATGATATGCACTAAGGTGTTCATGATTGGCTAGTGAACAGTGGTGAGATGGTTATTTATGCATTTCTCTAAAAGTTCAAGTCCAATCATTTAAAAACATGTGACTTCAAGATTAAGACACAGTAATCAAAAACCATAAACATCTTTCCCACATAACATGCACTACAAATCTTCAACTAGTAGAGTGCAATAAATAAGCTCATCAAAGTTAAACAAGGTACAAAAGACATGTTATGTGAAAATAAATTGACCAACCTTGTTCTAAAAAACCAAGAAGAATAGTGCAAAACAAAATGTGTTTCCTTCTTCTTCCTTTTTTTTTTTTTTTTTTTTATATATATATATATAAATTAAAAAAAAAACACCTAGAATGAAATGCATGAATGTTATGCTATGCAGATCCTAGAAAAAAACAACAAAAACAAAGAACAATGGTCACAAAGGGTAGAGCAATGAAGCACAAGGACCATGTCAGAAAGACTCAGTTAGGTCGAGTCTTTTGCATCCAAAACCTTTTAGATGCACCACGAGCATTGGAGTTCTTATTCACTTGAGAATGATTACCAACTCCAGAATTGGAATAAAGGTTTAAACCCTTTACCAAATCACCAATAAGTACCATAGGATCAAGTACTTGAGGCACAGGTACTTTTGGTTTGTTTGCTCTCTTAGCAGCTTGCAGCTTGTAGCAATTTGGACGGATGTGTCTAGTCTTACCACAAAAGTGACAAACCCATGCAGGCTTATCATGTGTCTTGTCCTTAGATAGGGTAGGCTTCTTAGACTTAGACTCTTTCAGATCAACCCTAATCTTCCTAGATGATGAACCTTCTATGGGTTTAGCTACCTCACTCACAGAGGGTTTGACAATTTCACTCACTATCTCACTCACCGAAGGTTCAGAAGAAGAAGATGAAGGAACAAATTTAGTGGAATGGGGAGCGGACACAGAGATGCTATCAAGATAACCTAATCCAGTTTTGTCAGAAGACGACTTTTAAATACTCAGCATTTGATCAAGTTTAGAACTAGCAGATCTAGCAACAGATAAATCAAGTTCCAATGATTTAACCTTATCAAGCAAAAGCATGTTTTCAGTTTTCACATTATTCAAAAGATCATTAGCATCAAACAATTTAACAAGCAAATTTTTCTTTTCAAGCTCAAGAGATTCAATTTTCTTTAGGCCAAGTTCAACATTCATAGCATCCTTTGCAACAACTTTGCAAAGTTTGTTATAGGCCTCTTGAAGATCTGCATCTTTAGAGAGTTCCTCATCAGAAGGGTTCTCTTCAACAGATATGCTCTCATCAACTACAGTAGTAGCAGTGAAAGCAACGAAGTTTCCATCCTCATCACAATCAAACTCATGATCAGAAACTTCACCATCACTAAGGGTTATAGCCATAGCCTTACCCTTAGACTTCAAATAGGTTGGACATTCAGATTTCATGTGTCCATACCCTTGACATCCAAAACACTGAGAGCCCAAGGAATTGTTAGAAGATTGACCTACTCTTTCTCTAGGCTTATCATTGTTGTTAACCTTAGTGGGATCATGCTTCCTAAAATTTCTAGGTTCAGCAGTGTTTGTGCCTCTTGCCTTTCTATTGCTATTTCTGAGAAAATTTCTAAAGTTCTTGGCAAGATAGGCAATCTCTGTAGCAGAGAGCTCATCATCAAATTCACCACCTTCAACATCATCAACTGACTTAAGAGCCATTGATTTGGATTTGGTAGTTTTGGATAGATCCAACTCATAGGATTGAAGAGATCCTACAAGTTCATCAACAAGGATGGAGTCCACATCCTTGCTTTCAGTAATGGCAGTCACTTTGGGTCTAAAGTCTTCAGTCAAAGATCTAAGAATCTTCCTAACAATTTTAGGTTGATCATAGATTTCACCCAAATTATAAGCAGAATTAACAATATCATTCAGTTTAGCATAGAATTCATCAAAAAATTCATCATCAGACATCCTAATGCTTTCAAATTTGGAAGTTAATTGTTGCAATTTATTAATTTTGACAGCCTTTGTGCCTTCATGCACAGTTTGGAGGATATTCCAAGCAGTATGAGCAACCTCAACATTTGAGATTCTCTTAAATTCCTCCATAGAAACAGCGTTAAAGATTGCATTCATAGCCTTGTTATTAAACGCAGCTGCTTCTTTTTGAGAAGTTTGCCACTCACTAATAGGAGTAGTGGGCTTCTCCCATCCGTATTCAACGGAGTTCCACACCCTCTCATCAATGGATTTCAAGAATGCTTTCATCCTTACTTTCCAATAAGTATAATTATTCCCATCAAAGTGAGGAGGAATAACTAGAGAGTGTCCGTGTTTCATGACAACAGGGGTCAAGGATCAGCTCAAAGATCAAAAGATCAAAAGATCAAAAACAAAAGAGCTACCTGCTCTAATACCACTTGACAGTTTTTAGACCCCTTAAAACAATTGATTAAACCTAGGGAATTACCCAAGCTGTTACTTAGTCCAATTAAACAAGTCTAGGTTATCACAATAATAAAGATCAAATCATGCAAAGCAGCGGAAAATAAATAACACACGATATGATCACCCAGGAAACCAAACCGGTAAAAACCTGGGGAGGATTTGACCTAGCTATCCTCAAGGTAAACCTGAATCCACTATCTTGAAAGAATCGAAGTTCATACAAAAGGACTTACAAGCACCCACGCTCTACTTCCTAATGATACCAACCAGTAGAACTTACTGACACGACCACGTGCAAGCTCCGAATCCACGGACTCCTTCTTTCTTGGATTCTCCACCAAATACAAGCACACCCGCTTGTGTTTTCTTTAAGCTTCAATGGCAGCAATTGAATTGATCATCAAGGCGTAGATAATTCTTCTCCTTGAAAACCCTAAGTTTGTGTAAAGGAAAGCTCCTCTAGATCTCACAAGAGATTTACACAAACCGCAAATATGAGCAACACTAAAACATGGCTAGGGTTTGCCTTTTATACTTAGGACAAATAAGAAACCCTAAAAACGTTTTAAAACAAATAGGGCTGAGTTGAACGAATCTGCAGAAAAGCTTTCTGCTCGAGCTTCGATCAGTCGAGCCTATCGTTCGATCGATCGAGCCAGGCCGAAAGGCACAAAGCCTCCTTGCTTTAACTCGATTCCAACTTTACATTGACACACAACTTTGAGCTAGCTTTAAACACTTCTAAACACATTGTTTTGATCATGGTTTGCCAACAATACACATTAGAGTTCTAAATACATAAAATCCTAAATTTTAGAACCTAACAAAGAGTATTTATAGGAATAGAATTTCTCCTATTCCTTTTAGGAAAAGAAATAATAAACATACTTCTACTTGAGAAAGGAAAAACAATTTAACCAGGAAAAGAAAAACAATTAAAATCCCAATTCAACTAGGAAAATGATTTTAATTCAAAGTACTAGAGTAAATAAATCCTAATTCAACAAGGAAAAAGAAAATAACATAAAATATTAAAATATTAAAATATTTTATTCTTCCTTAATCAATCTACATCATTCTCTCGGGGTTGGGGAAAACTCGTCCTCAAGTTTTGTGGCAATCTTCCACGATCAATTGGAACCTCGAATAATCCTTTCCATCCTATTCTTCTGTGCAAGACAAGAGAAATCATTATGCTACTTATCAATCTTTTCTCACTCATAATAAATCTTGATGTATGGATTTTTATTCTTGACCTCTTTTGCCACGGTGAGATATATGAAGCAAGTAATAAAAAAAATCCATGCACACATCCATAAATTTCATATTTCAGCCTTGACAAAGATTACTTAAAATCGCTTGTTCACGCCTCTTGTTGACCTCTATCAATTCTTGTTCAATAAAATCCTCCCAGAAGGGATCAATAACCTTTTGTTTCTAAATGTCGAAAGTCTCATCAACGATGTGAGTTATGGTCTCATCTCGTATGTATATGACTTTATTTTTATCAAGCTCAATATTTTCTCCTTGACTAAAATCTTCAGGATAGTCATCATAAATTGGTGGAGAATCCCAATCTACTAGACAAACTCTTTCAATATATTCATCATCCTCTTTGATATCACAACCCTCCTGCTCAATATCAAGATCCTCCTCCTCCTCCACAAAACATGGATTTGGATGGTAGTTTTGCGGTTGACTTCCAATGGTTAAGGCGGTGAGCTGCTTTGAAAGCACATCAAACTACTCCTCTATTTGTTGAAAGAACGCCTCTAATTGTGCATTGAGTGTAACCTCATCACATTCATACTCACCATCTACAACAGCGTGCCTTCCCCCACGTGATCCTCTTGCCATGGTAGGAACCTAATCTGGCTCTGATACCAACTGATGCAGCGTAGGCGGGTAGAATCAGAATCTGTAACACATAATTATTACAACTCTTCCACGAAACCTAAGTTCCACAAGAACACTAGGCTAGTAGGCAAAATAATAAAGAAAAACATCTCTAGCAAACTTTTATTCAAAAACACACATAACATAAATAACCTCTCTATAAAGAGTATTTATAGGAATAAAATTTCTCCTACTCCTTTTAGGAAAAGAAATAATAAATCCACTTCTACTTGGGAAAGGAAAAACAATTTAACTAGGAAAAGAAAAACAATTAAAATCACAATTCAACTAGAAAAATGATTTTAATTCAAAGTACTAAAGTAAATAAATTCTAATTCAACAAGGAAAAAGAAAACAATATAAAATATTAAAATATTTTATTCTTCCTTAATCAATCTGCATCATATATACACCACAAAAAAAAAAAAAAATGGTCATTATCATCAACTAACAAAACTTATTGATATTAATGCTTAGTGTTGGTTATGACCATATATATGATTTATTACTAGGACAAAATTGCCTTATGCCATTTTCACCCAAATTATATAGCCTTATGCTCCCATTCCCAAACTAATTAGGAAAATGCCCATCTTTTGTAACTTAATTTTTCTTAAAATCAAGTTTTAAAAAAAAAAAAAATTCTGGAGTCCTATAATGACGTTTTTATGGACCTGTAGTGACGTTCTGTAACTCGATTTCATGGAGCTCGAGTTACAAAACGCCACTTTAGGTCCTTAAAAACGTCACCATAGGGCTTAACTCGATTTTGAGAAATTCGAGTTTCAAAAGATGGGCATTTCCCTAATTAGTTTGGGAAGGGGGGCATAAGGCTATATAATTTGGGTGAAAAGGGCATAAGACAATTTTGTCCTTTATTACTAGCACTAACTACAATAGTTACAGTGGGGCCAAAGAACTTAGCAGCCCCGGTCCACTTCATATAGAGCCCAAGGCCTACGCCGAGGAGAAAGAAGCACCCGAGGATTAACCAAGAGAGCCCCAGTTGCCAGGAGGCATCGCCGAGGTCAATCCTATCCTCGGCCAATTGAAATTGTGAGAAAGAAGAGCGACATGCCCTTAAAGACAACCTCCCCAGGCGTCCCAAGCAAAAAGGACTAACATAGTGGGCCAGCTATGGAAGCATAGCGGAGAAGCAATTCTAGGGGGAAGCTGTCACCTCCACATTAAATGTCCACAGCTGACGATTTGGCCGCATTAATGAGGAAATGACCTCTGCAACTCACAGCAAGTTGAAGAAGTGGCTGATAAGACGTGCACTCAAGTATAGACATGGATGACTAACAAGTGTAGGACTAGGATGGTTCAAAGAGAACTATATAATGTAAGAGGCCTTCCATAAGAGGGGGGACCGGGGGGGAGAAAGAAGCAGAGATCCCCCTTTGTGTTCTGTTTAACCAACTTAGATAGAAGCTCACATCCTCGGATGACGGGTTCGTCTCCTCGGATCACGAGTCCACCCAGCTCTGCGTTCTTAATTCCTATTCAATCATCTCCTACATCCAAACCAACCGTTGTCAAACTCATTAAAGCCTAGCTTTTGGACCCACTCTCTACAAATTCATTGTAACAGGTTCAATGGGCCTAGATACCATCCACTTTTGGGCCTAGGACGAAAATTGTGACCCTACAATTAGCGCCGTCTGTGAGGATTGCTTGTGTGATAATGAGTGCAATGGCTGGTTAAGGTGGAATTAGGCCCCTATCTGCAAGAGTCCTCGATAAGAGGCTATGGTGGCCAATTTACTGTATTAGGGAGAATTGCTAAATGGTGCATAGTTCTAGGGGCTTTTGACACCATATGCATGCACCGTACCCCCGTCAGGGTTCAGATCCTCGCGAATCTAGTGGCTAGCTTCGCTGGACCCCTATTAGAGGAAGGGGCAGTCATGCGAAGTGATTCAAGGGGGCTCTACAGTGAGACTAGTTTTGGAAGTTATATATCGATATCTTCTGCTCTACTGAAGCGGCTAGACGGGGCCTTGGCTATGACGGGTCCTCAAACCTCCTACTTTAGAGGAATTATCACACACACTGATAACTATCTAAGTGTTAGACAGAACTAAGGTCTTGCATGGTCTTCGGAATCAAACCTATGGGGAAACTAATAAGTCTTGACAAGTATCTAAGTGTTAGACAGAACTAAAGTCTTGCGTGGTCCTTGGACTCAAACCTATGGGAAAACTAATAACTTTTGACAACTATCTAAGTGATAGATAGAACCAGGGTCTTGCATGGTTCTCGAACTCAAACCTATGAGAAAACTAATAACTCTTGATAAGTATCTCGGTGTTGGATAGAACAAAGGTCCTGTATGAATCCTTGGACCACAGTCCTCGAAGAGATTAATTACTTCAAGTATCTATCTGAGTGATGAGCAGAATCTAAAAGGAGTCTGCCTCCTTGGATCACCCACCCTTTCACCATTCAGCAAAGATGTAAACTCCTCAGACCTCCTACTTTAAAGGAATTATCACACATTGCCAACTATCCAAGTGTTAGACAAAACTAAGGTCTTGTATGGTCCTCGAACTCAAACTTATTAGAAAACTAATAACTCTTGACAAGTATCTAAGTATTAGACAAAACCAGGGTCTTGCATGGTCCTCAGACTCAAACCTATGGGGAAACTAATAACTTTAGACAAGTATCTCAGTATTGGACAGAATAAAGGTCCTGTATGGATCCTCGGACCACAAACCTATGAGGAAATTTGCATTAGGGGCTTAACACTTTTTGTTACCCATTCAATAAAAGAAGAACCTTAGGTATGTTGGGTCCCTCGAACCTTTTGCTAAGAGTTAAGCAAAGCCTTAGCTGCGCTTGGGTCCTTGTACCAGATGCTTGGGAAAAGCATACACTTCAACATCATTATAAATGTCAGATAGAGCCATAACGCACTATGGCCTCCTCGGATCACCTACATTAAATCCAACATTCTCTAACAGTCGCACAGTTTGCGACATAGAGTGCATGGTTACATCCTCGGTTGTTCCTACATAGTTAAATCATTTAAAATTAGCAGCCGGGAGCTACTGCAGGTTTTGTTAAGGTCAAGATGACAACGTTTTGTTGCTGACAACGACATCAGTTCTAAATACCAATTAATTAAAAAAAAAAAAAAAAAAAAAAAAACAACAACAACAACAACAACAACAACAACAAAAAACAACAACAAAAACAGCAACACACCCATTAACATTGTACTCACTGCAGAAAAAGAAAAAATTCACAAAGTAAAAATTGTAGTCCTTTTTATTAAATAAAAGAAAGATACATCATATACAAAATAGCTAAGGCAGACTTGTTTTAAAGCTAACTATAGAAAGAGAGGCTGAGGCAGACTTGTTTTAAAGCTAACTATAAAAAGAGAAAGCCGATGGGAATGGTAGATTCACAGCCTCATTCCAGCAGCAATCGAGCCAGTAGGGATGGTACCGACGATGAGAAAGAGGAAGAGGTGGAAGTGCCCGAATTGGTTCCCACCTGCTGAGGCCACCCTGAAGCGTACTCTTATCCAGAAACTAATATCTGTACTCCTAAAAAATCATCCTCCAAAAGTCTCACCAGCTGCTTGCAATGGCGAAGGTGGCCCCCTCTAATATCTCAATTGCTTCCCTCAACTTCGCTTCACTTTCTTCCCCTTCCTCTTTAGCCAACTCTTGCACATTCTTGATCAGCGTTTTGAGGCTCATTAAGAGCCTGACGCAATCTATGCCTGCTACGATTCCTGGCCAAAGGAGGAGAGTTTTTTTTCTTGTCCAGTTGAAGGGTAGGAAAATCTTTGGCCTTTGCTTCCTTTGCCTCAATTGTGACGTCTAGGATCTAGGTAGCATTCTTGATTCCTAAAAGGGGGAGAACTTAGAATTCCCACAAAACTTATGAGGTTTGTAGATGTAAAGGAAGGGTTCTCCTAGGGTGCCTTATATAGAAGGCGAAATCTAGGGGGGAACTGACTTCGCATGAAGCTCAAAGAGAGAATTACAAGCGAAATAAGTCCCGCACAATTTTCAAGGAAACCCTCAACCGCTGGATCCGCGTCGCTTCATAAAGACATCAAAATCCTCCTCCCCGCTCGAGGAGCCGGACAGTAGGATTTTGAGGGGCTATTGTGGGGCCAAAGAACTCAGCAGCCTCGGCCCACTTCATACAGAGCTCAAGGCTCACGTCGAGGAGGAAGAAGCACCCGAGGATTAACCAAGAAAGCCCCAATTGCTAGGAGGCATCACCGATGACAATCTTGTCCTTAGCCAACCGAAATCGTGAGAAAGAAGAGCGACATGCCCTTAAAGACAACCTCCCTAGGTGTCCCAAGCAAAAAGGACTAACACAGTGGGCCAGCCATGGAAGTATGGCGGAGGAGCAATTCCAGGAGAAGCTGTCACCTCTGCATTAAAAGCCCACAGTTGATGATTTGGCCGCATTAATGAGAAAATGACCCTTGAACAGTATCACCTTGGTTGCTGCAACTCATAGCAAGTTGAAGAAGTGGTTGATGGGACGTGCACTCAAGTATAGGCATGGATGACTAATAAGTGTAGGACCAGGATGGTCCAAAGAGAACTATATAATATAAGAGGCCTTCCATAAGAGGGGGGACCAGGGGCGAGAAAGAAGCGGAGATCCCCTTTTGTGCTCTGTTTAACCAACTTAGATAGAAGCTCACATCCTCAGATGGCGGGTTCGTCTCCTCGAATCACAAGTTCATCCAGCTCTGCGTTCTTAATTCCTATTCAATCATCTCCTACATCTAAACCAATCGTTGTCAAACACATTAAAACTTAGCTCTTGGACCCACTCTCTACAAATTCATTGTAACGGGTCCACTGGGCCTAGATCCCGTCCACTTTTGGGCTCAGGCCGAAAATCGCGACCCTATAGTTACATTTTCAACAATGAAGAGAAGAGAGAAGTGGTATCAACATCATCAAATCTTGATCATAGCAGTGCACTCTGATTGAAAAAAAACTCAAAGTTAAAAGAAAATGTGGCGGCTCAAGATAGCTGACACTGAGGCTGGTAGTCCAGAAGAACGAGCTGAGGCTGAAGAGGCTCATCAAAATTTCTACAAGAACCGCTACTAGATCAAGCCCAGTAATGACCTACTTTAGCAAATGCACCTTTCAATCTCTAGAGTCTACCTTTCCTATTAATACCAACATATTATTCCCTAAAAAATTCTAAGATTATGTAATAAATCACAATTTTGCTATAAATGTTTATATAGCAGATTGTGAGGTTTATGTGAAAGTGACATACAATCATTCACAATCTACCACATAAGATAAGAGTGGTAAAAGTTGTAACTTTTTAGGTGGTACTAGAATTAGTCTTATAGTTTTATTTATTTATTGACCAAGAGTAAGTTCCTCAAGTAGTCACAATAAGTACTATTTTGTTTTCTTCCGCTCTTTTATTATCATTATCTTTTATTGTCATTATCTTTTGTTATCATTATTTTTGGTTAATTTGTGATGGGATGGAAGATTCGAAAGCCCTCCAATTTTTCTATTTATTTGTTACTACATATTTTTATTTATAGGTTACATACCCTCAATTTAATATACACCTATTGACAAATTCTACAAAGTAACTTCTTTTTTATTACTTTTCTGTAATTTTCCGCTAGTATTTACTTTATTTTATGTTGAAGTTGGTCTCTAAATTTCTTGATGTATGTGTGGCTGAGTTTTAATTTTGAGTGGAAAACAATGTATAACTTTTATTGAAGTAATATCTTATTTGCTATATGGCCTACAGTGACAAGACAAATTTTTGGTCCAAAGAATGATTAATTTTTTTAGCAATATAATACAATGTAAGAATTTATATTATTGGAAAATTGTTCTAAGTATTAGGGTTTTTCTGTAAATATAATGTGGGATACAAATATAATATAAAATAACACTAATAGTGTTTTATGTAATTGTTAGGTTTTTATTTATTCCCAAACTCTTTGTTTGGATGTCATATCTTTATGTGAATCTCTATTATCAAGTCTTTTTTTACTATATATTTTATAGACAGAATTTGACTATAAACTTGATTGTAGTTTAAAACTATAACCAACAATAAAAAAATAACATGTGTCTATGTCATGTGAAATATACAATTGTACATAACTCATTTATGATTATATACAATCATTTCAATGTGGTCTAATTAGTATGTAAACAGTAAACACATGTCATACAATGTACTTAATACTAGGTAACTGCCACATCATTGTTCCTCTCCCTTTTCAAACTTCTTGGACTCTTGCACTAGTAATTTTTGTTATTTATGAAATTGAAGAGTTAGTTCATTAAATTTTTGCTTTGCATATTGCGAAACATGTTCTTTTATATATACCCGTTTCTTGTGGTCTTAAAAATTATAACTTCCATAAATTTTCTCATATACTTGTGCAAAAACCATGCGGTCCTCTAACCGTTTGAGATCATGCACAATAAAGGATGGTGAAGATGTGTTCTATATGCATGGAATTGTCAAAAAAATTTAAAGGTGGAAGTCATAGGAGTGAAAAAGCCTAATGAAATGGCAATGATCCATGACTCGGATGGTGGTAAGAGACCAAGACTTAATAGGTGAATGGTACTTAACTGATTTTGGGAAAGTAGTTCAATTGCTCAATGTTTTCAGCAATCAACCCCTCCATTTATAAATTTTTTTCCTCACTCAGTTGTTGGGCTTAATGGTGATGTTGCTACTACAACTACTCTGCAAGAAGTTGGGAGACATTCAATTGCTCAATGTTAATTTACAGCAATCAATCCCACCATTTATAAATTTTTTTTTTCCTCACTCAGTTGTTGGGCTTAATGGTGATGTTGCTACTACAACTACTCTCTGCAACAAGTTGGGAGTCATCTGCCGACATTAGTTTCTTGGATATGCATCTGAAGACATTAGTGCCTTGGATAAGCATCTGCCTACAACTAAGCTTTTGCAGGTACTAATTTAATAATTTTACTAATTCAATAATTAGCTTGGTTAGTATTTGTATGGCTGCGCCCTACCTAAAAGTTTATTGAATCTTGGCTTAGGCTTTTCCTGTGGATCTTATCGTTTTGTGTCTCGGTGGCAAATTATTTAGTGATTTTCTAGGGTCCTTCTGATCATATATATTTGCCTTTTGATGTAACACTACAAAAATCAAATGCTAGTATGGTCACTATGCTTGAATTGGACCAGTGTAACAGGTTTCACCACTAAGGCCATTCACAATGGCCCGCTAGCAATAATAGAACCAGCTCACATGGTGGTCTCTTTTTCATGCCATAGATTGTCCTTAATATCGTCAATTATTATTGCTTGCTATTTTTATTTAAATGATAAAGGATTGATATGTAATTTACATCAAACATTGGACCCACATGATCGAGTGAAGGTCATCACATGGACTAAAAGAGTAAAGAAATGATAAATACTTGAGTGGATCCACATCAAGTGCTACGAACGACTGAGATGAAAAGTTAACTTTTTTTTATTAAAAGCTAAAAAGTTTGAGCAAGAAATAAAATAGGAATTTCGGATCTTTTTTGGAATTGATAAACTTGACAAAATAGATACCACAAATGATATATAACTCATATATTAAGTGAATGTTTGGGAACAATTTATTTAGTTGAAATTGAAAATATTTTACTTAAAGTACTGTAGATAAAGTTAAAAGATAATTGAAATAATAGAGTGAGATCAATAAATGGTACCAAAAAAGTGTAATGAGACCCATAAATAATAGTAAAAATAAGCTGAATAGGAAAAAAAATTGGTTTTTTAAGCCAATGCTAAACACACACTAAATTATGTGATTTATAAAGCATTTAAGATAGAGATTGCCAAGAGACTATAGCTTTTTTTATTTTTATTATTTATTTAAAATACTAAGTAGTTAACAAACTTAACCTGGCAAGTGAGAAAGATAATTGATGAGTCTAGGCCTGTCGTTTAATTTCTTCATTCTTGGGGGATGCATACGTGAGAAATTATGTTCCAAAATAGAGGAATAAATTAAATAGGGTGTATGCAATTGTATATTAATAAAACATCAAATTTAACTGGTCAATAGGATTTGGTATTGAATCTAGTATGGTTTTAGACTTTTAGTTTTAAGATGATTTGGTCAAAAAGTTATCATTGTTCACCGCAATCGTCAACTCAAATTCTTGTATTGAAACAGCATAGATGTTTTTCTCTTTGCTTTATTTATTTATTTTTAAATAATTTTAATCAATGGCTAGACCATAGGAAGTGAAATTTGACGTTGGAACCAACGCACACTACCACCCAATGCCTTAGTCATGTGACATAGTAGGTGAGACTTGTGTCTACAAATTAAATTTTTAGGGAGAAAATGAATATTTGCCACTAATTTATAAACTATATAGCAAAATGTTTCTATTTTGAAACTATTTAAAAAAATACTCATATTTTTTAAACTTGATTTTAACAAAATTGAGTTACAGGTAAAACTCGACATTAGCAATATCGAGTTCTATGTATATTTTGCCACTTTAATTTTTTTGAAAATTTAAATGAAACTCGACATTATTAATATCGAGTTCCACTTAAAAATATACATATAACTTGATTTTTGAGGATATCGAGTTTTATACTGAACTCGATTTTGTTAAAATTGAGTTTAAAAAAAGGGGCATTTTGCTAAATAACTTTAAAACATATACATTTTGTTTCATAGTTTGTATTAGGGACAAATGCCAATTTTTCCCAATTATTAGTGTAATGAAGAGTCTGGATCTATGAATGCTATTTTTTGGCTAGTTGTAGTTCATATATCTTAGAGTTGAGCTTGGCAACAAATGTCAATTGGGTGGTAATTGTCAAACTGAGACTGAGCATTGTAACGATTTCTAAAAAGATTAAATTAATAGCTTCCATAGGAGACAACATACCTACTTAGTCCTGTATTCAAAATTTTGGTGGATTTTTTATTTTATTTTCCCTTGGTTCGTTAAGGATTTGTTTATCTAGAATGATTTCTCGTTCTACATTAATTAGTCCACTTACAACAGTCCCATATGAATCACATATCTTATATGTCCAAATTTAATTTCTTTTTTTTTTTTTTGGGGGGGGGGGGGGGGGGGGGGGGGATTAACATGTGAACCAACATATGCTCAAGTGGATGTAATGCTAGTAATGCACATAAAAAATTTGAAACAAAGTTAAAAGGAATTTTCAGATAAAACATGCTATTGTATCATTTCCCAAGTTTTATTCTTCAATTGAAAAAAAAAAAAAGAATAGAACAAGAAAAAGTATATTACACTGTTGTGATTTGTAGGTCCTTTGAAAGTATAGCAACCTTAATTTTTTTGATTATCCAACTTAATTATTTTTTGATTTAGAATTACAAATTTCTATTTTCTTTTTGGTAGAAACTAAATCAAAAGAATTATTTTATTTATTAAGCAAGGCAGTATATATTCTTGATCTTGTTAGAACGTCTCAATGGCACCTTTTTTTTTTTTTTGAGGTTTAGCCATTGCTGACCACCTTGGTTGGCCCAAGGCTGCTTATAGTAGGCGTCTCAATGGCACCTTTTGATTACACAAAAGAAGGTGCTATTCTCAATATTGCTTAGTTAATATATTTTAAGTAACTTGTATCACCCCACTTACTATAGAGAAATATCATAAGTCACAGTGGGTTAATTAGCCATATACAATCAAGATAAAGAGGGGTTTTGACCTAATTAGAACTGAGCACTTGACCCGGCCCACCCGAAAACCAACCTGACCCGATAGGTTTTGGGCGGGTCTGAGAATTTTCGGGTCGGGTTTCGGGTCTTATTTTCGGGTTATTATCGGTTTCGGGTCGGTTTCGGGTCATATAAATACCCTAAGTCTGCACCCGATTTTTGTGTTTTTGAAAAAAAACCCGACGTTGGTCTCTCCAGGCTCCGCCTCCCTCAGCTCTCTCTTTATTCCTCAAAGGCTTAAACCTCATCCTTACAAGCCAGTTTCAAGCTATTTGCTCCATTTGTCTCTGTGTAAGTCATAGAATAAATAGCTAAACCTATTTCTTGTTATCTCTGTTTCTTGTTAATATAGTTGGGTTTTTAATACTTTCGGATTTTGGGGTTTTTTTTCTATGTGAATATCCTGTTTGGGTTTGATTTTCTTGCGTTTTGTGATGTGGGTTTGGCTTGAATCATTTTTTTTAAGGACCCATTTCGATTTTTTTTTTCAGGTTTTTAACTAAAGAGCTCTTCTGCCTCTCTCTGGGGTTTCACTATTTTGCTTTTTCGCCAAGGTAAAAGACCTCTCTGCCACAAAATCTTTGAAAGCTTTACTCTGTTTCTCTGTTGGATTCGTGTACTTTTTAAGTGTTCTGTTTGCTTTAGTTTCTTAAACCAAAGAACCCATGTCCTGGATTATTGTAACTTGTATGGTTTCAAATTGCTATCCCTTAATTCTATGATTTTAAGGTAAATTGAAATAACAAGACCCTAATACTGTTTTTTTTTCTTTTATTTTTATTGTCTTTGTTTGATGCCTACCTAACTCAGATCATGAACAAGCATATAGTTATATTGTGTACTAGTAAATCTGCCTTGTACAACGCAATTTTTTAAGTACCCTTGTCTTAGTCTCTGATTTTGGGAGTTCTTACATCTTTTAGGAACAACCCTTTTCATATTGATGAAAAAGACAAGGACCAAGAAAGACACTTTCACATATACAAAAACTGAACCATCTTCATCTTGTGGTGCATGTATAAGATGCCTAATTTTGATCCTTGAGTTTGTTGGATGTGAATATTTTTATAATTTGTTACCATTAATGTTATTTTTCAGTTATTATTGACTGATAAATGATTAACTCTTAATTATTCTGTCCTATTTCAGGTAGCTGTTAGTGGCGAAACGAACACCAACAAGAGGTCAAAGAAAGAAAAAGGTAATTCTAAACTTTTGTGATTGTGAACTCATTAGTGAAGATTTTAATGGAGCAATTCTAGGCGCCAATGTTTGTAATTATGACATTGTGCATGAATTAGTAATTACAAGAAATTTTTGAAAGGTAGGTGTGATGCATTGGATGTTGATTAATGATCTTCTACAATTCAGTGGTCACACCCAGTCTTGTCTTTTTAATTGTTTAGTTGTACATTTTTTTGTGCAATATGTTTTTGGAATATCAGATGGAAGTTATTTTCAAGCTTTCTGTCCAAACTTAAAGGAGCTCTCTCATTCATCATCCAATGTTGTTGATTCTATTTGAACAAATTGTCTTAACTTTGCATTGGTCCTTTGTTTATCTAGCTTTTGGCGATGAGTAAAATAAAAAGTTGTATTCGTATCCCTTGTATTTTTCTTCTTTTTGGGCAGTCGCTAACTGAACTTAGAGAGGAGGAAAGTTTGCTATTGACGGAAAGGATAAATTTGAAAAATGTATGTTTCTTTGACTTCTTTTCCTGGGATATCTTCTTGTTTCTCCTATGTTGTTTACTTAATCTAAATATGTCTTATTGGAGATACCTAAATACTGAAATTTTAATAATTTACTAATTCATTGAGCAGGAACTGGCAGCTTTTGCGTCTCACTCTTGAGAAACAGAGAGCTACAAATGACAGTTTGAAGAATTAAGGTTAGTTTGCCTCTCTAATCAATTTCTTTGTCGTTTCTTTGATTAAAGGTGTTAGTACCAATTATAGTTAGGAAATAATAGGCCATCGTCTTTTTGGAAATGAGTTTGGAGCTAATGCCTTGAGATTTATGATTGGTTTGTTTTCTTAAAATCCTACTGTATTTTTATTTTATTCAAAAGAAAAGAGAAACATCTCAACACCCAAGCCTACTGTAAGTGTATGTGTGTTGATTTAAATATTGGAAATTAAACTTTTCAGTCAGCTTCAAAAGCCTCACTAAAAGACCCTTTTTTTTTTCTATTAAAAATTTTATGGGCAACACAGGATTGCCTTTTTATACTAGTGGTTTTGGTTCTTTTAGTATAGATGATGATACACTTACTAATGTAACAGTAGTGTTTGAATATTTTCTTGTGGTTTCAATATTAAGTTGCATAGACTAATAAGATTACTAATGTCTCTGTTGCTCATCTTTCTTAGTTTGTGTTGTAGCTACAATGGATCTCATTACTTGTCTTGTCTGTGTATCTAATAGTAATTGTTTCTCAAGTTATGTGAATTACATTTCAGGAAATGGAGAATCTTGAATTCTTGAACAGTAATAATTTTTAATGATTGATTTGTTTCGTGTGGTAATAATTTTTAATTTGATATGGTTGGTTGTTTTGATCTTAGTTATGTTGTATGGGATATGAGTATATCTTAGAAATTTGACTTCTGTCAAAATGACTTGTTTATTATTGATTTTTCTCCCTTGGTGCTGTAGGTGGAAAATATTGGAGCAACTTTCACTTGGAGTTTGGAAATGGAAGCTCTTTTGTAATTACTTTAGCTTGTAATTATGATGTTCAATGATCTGGAGATATCTTAGCAAGTTTTTCATTCTTAAATTTAGGTGATGCGATTTGCACATTAATTGTTTGGTCAAAAGTTGAGTTAATGAAGTTGTACATAGAGTTTTTCAATGCTTTATCTGGGATTTGTTGGGTATTGGATCTTATAAACAGTGAAAACAAGGCTGACTAGTTCTTTCTTTGGTGGGAGTGCTACTGTTGGTTCTGTTGAAAGTTGCATATGAGAGAATACTGGGAACTATTGAGGATTTGACTTAACACTAATATTTCTTGCCTAGCATACAACCATGAAGAAAAGCTATTATATACAGTTTCATGGGACAGAACAGTTAAGGCCTGGAATATCTCTGAAAAGCATTGTGTGGATTCATTTGTGGCTCATGATGGTCATGTCAACGCAATTGTTATCAATGAACATGATGGGTGTGTTTTCACTTGCTCCTCTGATGGTCCGTGAAGATATTGTTGGTTTTGTGTTTTTATTGTGTATATCCATTTAATAGTCATAAATGTGGCTTGCTAAGGAGATTTTAGCTTTTATTTTCCACTGTTAATAGCAGATTCAAATAGTTAAATAATATGATTTTTTTTTAACTGATTTGATATTGGATTTGTTGTTGTTGTTGTTGTTGTAATAAGAGATTATTATTGCAAAAAAGAATATAGAAACATTTAGTATAAAAGCTCATGGAAAAAAAAAAAAAAAAAAAAAAGACCCGAGACCTGACCTGATTCCTGTTGGGTCGGGTTTTAGGCAGTCAAACCCGATTTTTATTGGGTCGGGTTTCAGGTCAAGTAAACCCGATCCGGCCCAATCCAACCCAACCCAACCCAATATTAGTTCTAGACCTAATGGTCTACTGGTGATGAGTTATTTTAAGATCACAATTTTTATCATACTATTTTTTACAACTATTTCATGTGATAGATTGCGACTTGTTGCATGTTATTTTCATATGTACCTATTATTTTTTATTCACTATTCACCGTTTGTCCCATAAGAGTAGTAACAAAGTTTTATCACTGAAGGTTGTAGTCCGAGATTGCTTCATTGGTGATCACGAGTTTACAACAAGGGATGAGGTTTGGGTTTAGTATTCAGTTGCACTGGACTTGTTAAAATAATAACATACGTCTACTTTTAGACATGTGCTACTATCTCAATAGTTCCCGTTCAATAGATGCACTGAATCTATAGCTTGCCACCCTTACACCTTCTTTCCTTGTCACATCTCATAAAGGTCTCGGCAACTTTTACTGAAAATGCACCCTCTTTAGGTAAGCCCACATTTCTCTCTCTCTCTCTCTCTCTCTCTCTTCCATATTCTACCGCGCATGTTTATAGTGAAAAGAGTACTTGGAGATATTAACTGTCCGTTTGGTACATGTGATTAAAAACTGAAAATTGTTGTTTGAAAACATTTGTGGAAATACGTGTGGGTGAAAAAGTGTGAAAATACGTGAAATGTTGTTTAAAAACTAAAAATGGTTGTTTGAAACACAAACCAAACACCCCCTAAAGAGTTCCCTACCGTTTTTATGAACCTTTTTTTTTTTTTTAAGAAAACCATGTATGAACCATTTAAATACTGTTCATATATTCTTGGTCTTGGTTTTATGTACACTAAAAAAGTAAATTTCTTTTGAAAATTACAATCCACTGACGATATATACTTGATGCTAAATTCTTGGTCGTATATATACAAATAAATAATTAAGTATTTTCCTTTTGACAAAATGGCTTTATGTTTACTTTGTATACAATAGTTAAAGTGAAAGGGCCGTTAGCAGTCAGTTCAAAGATTTTAAAAAATTGGAATATCAATACTAGAGGTTGACAACGTTGCATTATTAGCATTAATTTATTAATTATTATTTGTATTTTTTCTTTTGAAAAAAATCAATAATAGAATTTTATAATCAAAAGTTTTGTAAGTTAATTGGCACGTCTTAATATTTTCAAGGTCTCACTGATCTGTGGATAGAGTGATCAGTATGTGGCATAGGAATTGTCTTAATGGTTGAGGGTGGAGTTATTTGAGAGGGGCATAGAGCTTTCAAGTGAGAGAGAAAAATTAAGTAAAGGTTTTTAGGTTTATGTGATTTTTTTTTTGTTAGAATTTGTAATTGATGATTTGTCCAAAGATTTTTATTATTATCCGGATATGTGCATTTTTTTTTAGATTTTTCTTGTTATCTATATGTCGGATTTCTTGAGTTAATCTGTAAATATTTTGAGAGGAAGACCAAGTATATAAATTTAAGAGTCAGAATTAAAATTCATTTTGTTAATATACGTACTAGAATATTTATTTTCAAAAGTTGGGGGACAATGGCCCCTCAACCCTTGAGTAGTCCTGTCACAGTAATGTATTAGGTTGGTTATGATGTTATGGCCATAAATATGATTTGATAGTACTAGTGTACAGTAGTTGCATTCTCAACAATGAAAACAAGAGAGAAGTGGTATCAACCTCATCAAATCCTGAATCATAGCAGTGCATTTTGATTGAAAGAAACTCAGAGTTAGAAGAAAATGTGGAAGCTCAAGATAGCTGAGGGTGGCAATGACCCTTACATCTTCAGCACAAACAACTTTGTTGGAAGGCAGATATGGGAATTTGACCCTGAGGCTGGTAGTCCAGAAGAACGATCTGAGGTTGAAGAGGCTCGTCAAAATTTCTACAAGAACCGCTACCAGATCAAGCCCTGTGGCGACCTACTTTGGCGAATGCAGGTACCTCTCAATCTCTACTGTCTACTTTTCATATCCGTATTATTCCTCAAGTACATACGTAGTAAACTGTATAAATACTATGGGGTGGCAGATTTGAAAGCCCTCCAATTATGTATTTATTTATAGGTTACATACCCTCAATTTAATATATACCTATTGACAAAATTCTACAAAGTTATTTCTTTTGATTAAATTGTCCAATATATATAAGAGGGCCCAGGATTTGGACTCTAGATTTTTTTTTTTTTCTTTTAAAGGAAAATCTACTCACTAGAAAAGTGGTATATTTGTAAGTTTCAATTATACCCCTAACTCAAGAGCTTGTAACTCAATTGGCATATTTATGTGCTTCCCAAAAATATGTCTAGGATTCAAGTTTTCCTCTCCTTATTATGATTGTTAGAATATCAATTTTAGGTTTTATGTTGTGATCTAATGCACCCAAAATATGAAAGATGGTCCAAGTTGGAATCCGAAGGCTAAACAAAGCAAATACTGCAATAATTCCTTAACAATCACTTAATTATATGGTCTTGCACTTGTGCCTTTGTGTAAGAATTTCATCATTTCTTCCCTTGTGTGTATGTTTCTAAAAAAAGAAAAAAAAAATTGATAAAAGAAATTATTTGTGTGGTTTGAGGGTGGTTGGCTTCGACATCATTAAAAGAACACATAAAAAGAGTTTATAATATATATATATATATATATATATATATATAAGAAATAGATTTAGTTTTAAGCGGTTATTTAGTGTCTTAAAAAATCCTTAAATACGATAAATAAAAATATTACATTTCAAAAAAGTTCGGAACTTCGGATTGCCATGACTGCATGCTACGGCAGGTTTACTGTTCCTAATTAATGGTAATTAATCTTCCTTTCCCCCTAAGCCAATTTCGCTGTTCATACTTTACTGCCTTTGCCCTGTTTTTTTTGAATGCTTAGTTACTCCTTTGTCAGTCAATGTGCCCCTACTTCACACGCATTTAATACTCCCAGAGTGATTATTGTATTAAAAGTGCGCAATAATAAATAAATTTTTGGATGGATATTTGTTAGAAACCCATTTGAAAAACTTTTTTCAATAAATTATTGTATATTTTCGGAGTATCATAAATACATACTCATTCCTCTCACATGAATGATGGATCCCATAAATTAAATTCATAGTATGACACACCATTCATGTGAGAAGATGAAGTACGCATTTATGATACTTCGAAAGTACCTAATAATTTTCCCCACCCATAACTTAATAATTTAAGGTTTCATACGCTTTTCATTAATGGCAAGTGATGACTTCATTAGAGATAACATGTATATAAATTCATGATCTTTGTTAATGTCATTATGTAGAGCCACAACCACCACATGCTAACAGCCAACCTACTAATTGTAAGTTACATTAGAGTATTAATTAGGTTAGAACGATTTTTCTTTTATATACGATAGGTTTTTTTTACTCTCAAACCTTCTGTTTAAATGCCGTATCTAAGTACATGAAAAGCTTTAATATAATTTACTTTGAGTGAGTCTCTATTACTGTGGTTTTTTTTTTTTTTTTACTATATATGTTATTATTTGATTTTAATTTAAATATTTAATTTTATTATTTATAATTCTTGCTTAAACCATGCATTGCACAAGCATAATACTAATTATACAAATTTTTGGAATTACTGTTCTAAAAAAAAAAAAAAAAAAATTGGAATTACGAAGATTCCAAAAAAAGGCTTTAGATATCCAATAGATATCAGTTTGAAGGCATAGGGGTCTAAAAACACTGAATTAATTAGCTTTGTAGCCACATGCAATTTACTACTTGTTACTAAAATTAACAATAAAACTACGGACATAACAAAAATTCACAATGTTCTCAAATTAGCCTACCACTTGACACATGCATCTACCACAATTTGCAATAATTTGTTTCAATAGCCCCTTTAAATATGAGCTGGTAGGCCAAATTAGAAATGTTGTAAAATTTCATAAATTTTTGTTGTGGTTCTAGAAAGAATTATAATTAAAGCAATCAAAAGATATAAGATTGGTAGTTGTCATAGGTAAGCTAAAATGTACGAGTTACAGCCTAATTTTTTATGAACCTAGGTGGGTAGAAGTGAAACTCATGATCATGGACATGTCAATAATGTGAAACTCTGAGAAAGAAAGAAAGAAGGAAAGAATAAATACGTTTTATTGTTTAAACAAACTTCTTGTCCTTTTTTTTTTCCAGGGCTAATTAATTGGTTTGAGAAAGTTGGTACAACTACAAACTACAAACTATATAGTAATAACAAGGCTTCATTAAAAACCATATATCATATTATACTTTTAGTAGACCCGTGCATTGCGCAGTTTTTGTCAAATTCTATCCAAATCGGTCTAATTCAGTCCATTCAGTCTATCTTGATCCATTTGGTCAAATTCAAATCTATTTCATCTACTCGGGCCATTGGGCTTAGTTTGGTCAATTACCATCCAATTCGGTCCATATCAGACCATTGGGTCTAATTTGGTACATTCGGTCCAATTTAATATATTTCGGACTAGTTCGGTTCACTTTGGTCCATTTTTGTCAATTTGGCCCAATTTAGCACTTAGGTGATTTTTTTTTTGTTTAGATGCAAAATAGATTTTGAGTTTATGATAATGTGGCTATTTTATTTCAAATCCTAGAACATAGGTTAGATAAGAACAAAAGAGCCCTATAAATATATATATATATATATATATATATATTTATATATATTAAAATTGTTAGTAAGATAAAAAAAAATGTAAAACCAAACAGGACAATTTTTATTTTATTTTTAAAACCCACTTAAATTCTAATATGTTTATCAAAATATTTTCAATCAAATAAGATAAAATTAAAAAAATATTGATAAAAACAATTAAGCCGTTAAAAATGTCAACAAAAAAAAAAAAAAAAAAAAATTGTGTGTTTTGTTAAAACACTAACAATAGGTTTTTTTTTTTTTTTTTTTTTTTTAAATGGAAAAAAACTAATAGTAGTTGATAAAAACAAATAAACTGTTTGTTCTTTATCTAAATTTTTTTTTTTGAGAGTCATTTATCTAAAAAATTTGGTGTAGCTATTTTGTGCAACCATGATTTCTAGACTCAAATTTTATTATATAGTTTATGATTATTATAATCTATTATAATGTTTGATTTTTAATAATAATTTGAGCTTCTACAATATAAATCTGATATATATGTAATTTGGACCCATAAAATATGAACGATGTGACAAATTTTGTTCTGGCACTCACAGTTAACCACTTAAGGTTAAATTCCTAAAACTGTTGATTTCTTAATATTAGTCTATACCCCTTATATTGTCCTTTCATTATCATATGCTCTCATTGTGCAATAAATACATTATTGTTGGCACTGTCACGTGATGCATCTAGAAAAATTTTATCTTCAAAATAAATAAAAAGAGGTTTTCAAGAGTTTGTAGGAAAATATAATTTTTTAGAAAATATAGGACTTGTCACTTATTGTATGTTTGTTAAAGGTTTGGGATTGACTGAATTTTACACCCCAAAATTTTATAAACTTGATTTTATACCCTAAAGTTTGGTTCTGTTAGCAATTCACCCTCTACGGTTGGTTTCTTCTATTAAGTGACACATCATTATGCTAATGTGTTTTATTTTTGTCAAATCAACCTCAAAACTATGACGTTTCCGTGATGACCAAGTGAAGAACTAGCACAATCAAAACTGCATAGTTTTAGGCCTAAACATTTTTTTTTTTTTTTTTTGAGAGAAAATTTCAGGCCTAAACCTAAAACACATTACTCTGGCTTAAACGACATTATTTAAATCAAAAAACAAAAACCATAACCCCACGATCTGTCTACAAACCATCGACTGTATGAACCCAAGCAAATCCCATGGTGTACAATGCAGCAATGGTTACTCTAATACTAATACGAATTAGCAACCCACAAACTTCTCTGACATTCTAGTTGACTCCTTTTAGAATTCCCTTGTTGTATCTTCTGTTGGTGCCTTCCACTGCGCCCAACAGCTATCATCGGATACTAGCCATAAACTAGTACTATAATCATCTTCAATTCCCATGTTATTATATGACTTTCAACCTTAATTTTTGTTTCATTAATATATGTTGTCGGAAACCAAACACCTTTTAACTGATTCTTTCCATACTCTTGCTGTGTTCACAATAATTTCTTGGGTTTAAAATTGATTTGATTAATTTTTAAAAATTTGAATTTTTTTTTGGTAACCATAAAATTGGAATTAGGTTCTTTCGGGCATGGTTGAAAGAGGAAGGGGGACAATTCTCTTTACGGGCTATTAAGCTTTTCTCAATGGCATTCCCAGTTTCTCTGTCCAAGACTAAGCTGGTTAGACAGATTGTGGGGTTATGTTTTTATTTTTATTTTTATTTTTTTTGAGTTTAGCTTGAACGCTGTCATTTAAGCTATAGAAATATGTTTGTATGTTTAGGCGTGAAACTATGTAGTTTTGATTGTGTTAGCTTGGTCATCACTAAAACAACATAGTTTTGGGGTTAATTTGGTAAAAATAAAACACACCAGCATAATGATGTGTCACTTAATAACAGAAATTAACCGTGAGGGGTAAATTACTAACGGAACCAAACTTCAGGGTGCAAAATCAAGTTTCTGAAACTTTGAAATGTAAAATCCAATCAACCCCAAACTTCAAAAGTGTAATTTACAATTTACCTTTCTAGAAAAGTGTGAGGCACCTACGTGCGTCTAAAATACTTTTTGGTCTATCAAATGAGTAAGGCTAATTTGGTGTTTAATCAATTATTTAATGGATACTTTTATTATCCTAAATTTATTTCTACAATGCAAACAAGTGCAGGTGATAATAAAAAAGACATGATCTATTAATATCTAAAAGTTAAAGTGTATTATTTATTGTTGTTATGTTCACTCGGTCCATTTTGAATATGCTCGAGAATAAATTGGGTGTCATGTTATACATGGATTTTTACCTTGTAAAAATAGATCTCTTTTGTATTCATTCATATCATTTTCTACATTTTTAATCTTTTGTACAGTGGAGAAATGTTATTTAATGCAAAAATTTTTGCATCATGCAAGTTAGTGACTAGTAACAATAATAATTGCAAGTGATAATTTTATTGTGCAAAACTTTTTATTTTTTATTTTTATTTTTGTAAAATACTATTCTGATTCCTAAACTTTACCAAAAGTTTATTTTTCATCCCTCACATTTAAAAGTTCATTTTCCCCCTAAATTATTAAAAAATTTATTTTTCATCCCTAAATAATTGACAATATTTTACTTTTAGTCCTTCAACTTAAATTTCTTTTTCATCCCTAAACTATTGAGAAAAGTTCTTTTTTCATCCATATTTTTGTCTCTAAACTATTAAAAAAAACTCTTCACAAAATTTTAAAGATGAAAAAATAACTTTTTAAAATTTAGGGACAAAAATAATTTTTCGATAAAGTTTACCAAACTAGTGTTTTTACCAATTTTTTAGGGATTACGTAAAGCATGTTAAATAGTACATTTATTTTAGGGATCCAAGGAAAAATAGCACATTTTTTTGAGGGAAAATAGCACATTTATTTTATCTTGACTTTATGTTAAATAATTAAACTATATTAAAAGAAAATGGACTTCATTCAACAAACTAATTATAAATCCAGCCCACCAAAGAATGAGTTGAAAACTTGCTCTATCTAAACTAGCCCACCTTAGGAATTTTTTTTTTGAAGTTGGTCCAAATTCCAAATTCTTCTTCTTTAGTTCAACCCGTTACAACTTACAAATAGCCTAAAGCATTTCCTCTATAATAAAATAAAATTAAAAAAAAAAAAGAAAAAGAAAAAAGAAAAGCTTAAAGCCTTGTCAATACATTTTTTTTTTTTAGAGAGTTTCAACCTATAGCGTCTGCTCCTGATAATAGCTCTTTATCATTAAACCAAGACACCAATCAGTTTTTTGTGTAGGCAGGGATTAAACCCCAGATCTCTTATACAGCCATCAGAGACTTTATCAATTGAGCTAACTGAAACACACCCTTGTCAACACTTGAGTGGATCCACATTGGGTGCAATGGTTACGAATGACTAATATGAAAAATTAACTTTTTAAATAAAAGTGAGAAGTCTGGGCAAGAAATAAGACAAGAATTTCAGATCTTTTTGAAATTGATAAATCAGACAAAATATAAAAACTTCAACCACAAATGATAAATAACAAATTTTGTGATTTATAATTCATTTAAGATAGAAATTACCATCAAACTTGTAGTTTGACTAGCATCTCTTGGTATTTTTAATGAAAATATTCATGATTCAAATCTCCACTACTTTGAACTATCAAATTATCCAAAACAAAGAAGAAGAGGGATTAAATCATAAATAAAAGTAAAGTTAAAAAACAAATATAAGATAAAAAATGAGAAAAAATATTGGAGAGTCTAGCCCAATCATTTAATTTGTTCATTGTTAGGGGATGCAGACATGAGAAGGTACGTATCATCATTAATTGAGAATAAAATAGGGTGTTTGCAATTATATATTATTAAAATATCAAATTTAAATGGTCAATAGGATTTGGTATTCTTTTGCAGTTAGGATTTGGTCAAAAATTTATAGATTCAACTTTTTCTCTTTGCTTTAGTTTTTTTAAAAATGATTATAATCAATGTCTAGACCATATAGGAAGTTAAATTTGATGTTGGAACCAGTGCACACCTGTCCCCAATGCCTTAGTTTTGTGCATGCTGCATCAGATTAAAGGCGGGACATAGTAGTGAAATATGTGTCTACAATTTATATTATTGTAATGAAGAGGCTGGATCTATAAATGTGATTTTGCCTGGTTGATATAGGAAATGAAATTCTATAGTATTAGTAGGTGATGATTGGTCTCACTTGTGGGTACATTGTAATCTATAAAGATTCAAAAATTTTGATGATATTTAATTATATATTAGGCTTACTAATGCTTCATAAATTTGTTGACACTAATGTCATCCTTTTTTCTTTTTTTTTTGTCAAAATGGTTGCAGTTTTTGAGGGAGAGAAATTTCAAACAAACAATCACTCCAATTAAGATTGAGGATGGGCAAGAAATCACATATGAAAATGCCACAACTGCATTGAAGGGGGCTGTCCATTTCTATTCAGCCTTGCAAGCTAGTGATGGTCATTGGCCAGCTGAAAATGCTGGCCCATTGTTCTTCCTTCCACCCTTGGTGAGTATCATCATTAAATAGCATCATTGTGATCAATACTTCATGGAACACAAACTATTTCCACATACTTACTTACAAAGAATACATTAGTAGAGTTTTTTTGTAGTATCGAACTAAAAATGTCATACCCAATACAAAAAATTTCCACTTATATGGATTTTGTGAGAGGTAATTAGTAGGGTAATACCATACTAAATCATTGAGGGGGAGAAAAACTATAGAAAATTGTGCTTGCTGATATAATTTATTTTAATTCATCCAATGTATACCATTGAAACATATAAGATTGATTTTAAAGTGAATAATACAATTGATTCCAATACAATGTGAAATTGGATTATGAGATGCCTGCCTGTGACTTCTTATGGTTTTCAAAAATTGCAGGTATTTTGTTTGTATATTACAGGACATCTTAATACTGTATTTCCTGCTGAGTTTCAAAAAGAAATCCTTCGATACATATATTACCATCAGGTACATATTTTTGGAAGCTTTTACAAGTTAATCGTAATGACAAAATTAGAGCTTCGGCTAAATTTCTTGCCTACCTTTTTGTTTTAGTTCAATCTTTCCTATATAACAACAATTTTGTATATTATTAGAATGAAGATGGTGGTTGGGGACTTCACATAGAGGGCCATAGCACCATGTTTTGCACGGCTCTCAACTACATTTGTATGCGTCTGCTTGGGGAAGGACCTGATGGAGGTCAGGACAATGCTTGTGTAAGAGCACGAAAATGGATCCTTGATCACGGTGGTGTTACACACATACCTTCTTGGGGAAAGACTTGGCTCTCGGTATGACCATGTTCAGTATAAACTTAAATAATAAAAATAATTTGTAATGTAAATGAAAATCTAACCATATTTCTTTTTACCAAATTGGAAATCGAATGTTCCTTTATTGTAGATACTTGGTTTGTTTGAATGGATTGGAAGCAATCCAATGCCCCCAGAATTTTGGATCCTTCCTTCGTTTCTTCCCATGCATCCAGGTTTGTACAATGTTTGTTTACAACTTCTATTTGAATCTGTCACCTCTACTTGAAGCTTTTACTACAGAGGTTTTACCTTATTTTATTTTTTATGTCCATAATAAAACTTGCAACGTTCTGAATTTCTATTTTACTAATAGCTTATCAATTGCTTTGTCTCTAAAATGTAGCCAAAATGTTGTGCTACTGCCGGATGGTGTACATGCCTATGTCATACCTATATGGGAAAAGGTTTGTTGGCCCTATTACATCCCTCATTCTTCAATTGAGGAAAGAACTCTACACAAAGCCATATAATGAAGTTAATTGGAAGAGTGTGCGTCATCTATGCGCAAAGGTGAGTTTATATTAATTTTCTTCTTTTGGCCTATTTTTGTTCCTTGGTATATATGCCTTTATGTATTTCCCGCAATGCATTGATTATGCAAAACTATTATTACAGGAGGATAACTACTATTCCCATCCATTGATACAAGATTTTCTTTGGGATAGCCTATACATATTCACTGAGCCTCTTCTTACTCGTTGGCCATTTAACAAGTTAGTTAGAGAGAAGGCTCTTCAAGTAACAATGAAGCACATTCATTATGAAGATGAGAACAGTCGATACATTACCATTGGATGTGTGGAAAAGGTAATGTAACTTTACAATTAAGAAAAATCAATGGCAAGCTTCTACTTAGGCTATAAAACAGTATACCAAATACCATATGCATTGAACAGGTTCTATGTATGCTTGCTTGTTGGGTTGAAGATCCAAATGGAGATTATTTCAAGAAGCATCTTGCTAGGATCCCAGATTACATATGGGTTGCTGAAGATGGAATAAAGATGCAGGTTAGTACTCGTATTTAACAAAACAATTATAGAATCTTTTTTGTCTGTTGAAGATTACATTTCACTTTATATCGAATTGTGAATGAAAACATTCCCTAAAATGGTTTTCTATTTAGGTTTGGTTTTGGAAACCAGTACATTCATTTAAATTTTTTGAATAAGCCCAATCTTTGGTTTTCTAGTTTTAAATTTATGAGTGCTGATGTAGCTTGCAAGAAAAGAAGGGATTGCTGATTTTGATATATCCTGTTTTATTTGTATGCAGAGTTTTGGTAGTCAAGTGTGGGATACTGGTTTTTCCATTCAAGCCGTACTTGCAAGTAATCTAGTAGACGAAATTGGACCTACACTCATGAGAGGACATGACTTCCTAAAGAGATCTCAGGTTTGATTTTCAATTCTTATAGCATTTGTTCATCATTAAAATCAAGCATAAATTTGACAATTTTGCTTTTACCAAAAAAAAAAAGAAAAGGAAAAACTATGTTTATTCAATCTAGTTATTCCATTTTCCCTTAAAAATTTGAAAGGTCATGGACAATCCTTCTGGTGACTTCAAAAGCATGCACCGTCACATTTCTAAAGGATCATGGACTTTCTCTGATCAAGATCACGGATGGCAAGTTTCTGATTGTACTGCAGAAGGTTTGAAGGTAATTATTTAAATGATTCAATGAAGTAAAGTATTGCACCTCTTCCATAATCACTGTATTCCTCACCAAATTCTTCTCTATTTCACAGTGTTGTTTGCTTTTCTCAAAGATGCCCCCAGATATTGTTGGTGAGAAAATGAAACCAGAGCGATTCTATGATTCTATAAATGTCATACTTTCTCTACAGGTGAGGCTAAACTTTGCTGCTGTATCTTAGTTATTTCGCACTTCTAGGCATCAATGGGAAATCTAGACTGCACTTGGTGTTACTGTCAAATTAAAACTAGTTAATTACAAGAAAATAACTTATGCAAAGCTGATGGTGTTGTTTTCTGTAGCTTCTTCTCCTGAACTGTTTGCAATTCCAGTAGCTAGCTACCAGCCTACCATCATTACCTTATATTAATATGATAAACTCTTATAGGCTTTTGAAACTCACTTTGAAGGGAATGTTTATATATATATATATATATATATATATATATATTGCAATGTTTATTTCTAAGTATTTGAATTTGTTCATATCAATAAGCTCTATTCTATGGCTTAATGTAGAGTAAAAATGGTGGTTTACCAGCTTGGGAGCCTGCAGGAGCTGCAAAGTGGTTGGAAGTAAGTAACTGTGTATATTGAAATGGCCTTAAAGTTCTTTTGAAAATGCTTTAGTATCATCTTGTGCCCAAAATTAATGGAATGCTCTTTTTCTGTTCTCCCTTCAGCTACTAAATCCCGTAGAATTCTTCGCGAATACTATTATTGAGCATGAGTATGTTGAATGCACTGCATCAGCAATCCAAGCTTTAGTTTTGTTTAACAAATTATACCCTAAGCATAGGAAGGAAGAGATTGAAAACTTCATTAAAAATGCTGTACACTACCTTGAAGACATGCAAATGCCAGATGGTTCATGGTATGTACCTCAACTGATTTATTAGATATGTTTGAGACGATTTTTGATTATACAAAGGAGTATTGGAGAAGATCGATTACATGATAAAGCATTTTGATAGGTATGGAAATTGGGGAATTTGCTTCACTTATGGTTCGTGGTTTGCACTTGGAGGTCTGGCTGCTGTTGGCAAGACTTACAACAATTGTCTCACTATGCGCAAAGGAGTTGACTTTCTACTCAAAATACAGAGAGATAATGGTGGCTGGGGAGAGAGCTATCTTTCTTGCCCAAAGAAGGTAAATGTCTCAACATGGAATGTGCTTTGAGCTTCTTTGATAAATTTTCATAATATCTTTGATTCGATCACTATTGAAAGCAGTTCAAGCACCTTTAATAACACACCTCATTTTGTTTCCCAAATTGTTATTAAGGGAAGAATCTTTGTCAATGAAGTTATTGTTTTTTCTAAACATGAGATTCAGTGGATACTACATAAATTATGTAGGAATATGTACCTTCGGAAGGAAACAGATCAAATTTGGTGCAAACTGCATGGGCAATGATGGGTCTTATTCATGCTGGACAAGTAAGTTGTTAGTTTAAAAATCTAGCATTATACATACTATCTATTCTTATGTTTTTCTTTCATAATTCTATATCAAAACCTTTGAATAGGCTGAAAGAGACCCAACACCTCTTCACCGTGCAGCAAAGCTGATAATCAATTCTCAAATGGAAGATGGTGATTTTCCTCAACAGGTATCTCCTTGTAATTAACATAGCTTCCAAAAATCAAAAGAAGGAAAAAGATAATGTTTTTTAAAAAAGAAGAAGAAGATTGACTCATTGACATGGAGATAGTTTTCTTTCTTGCACTATAAAGAAAACAGGTTTAAAACTAGCTTGTGACACTAGGTGATTGAAACAAGAATTTTTTATCGAAGAGGGAAGAGGAGAAAGACAAAGTAACAAACTATGGAAATATATTATGCTTGAATTTTACTGACAGCGTTTTTAACCATTTATATAATTCTTTTATGGCAGGAAATCACTGGAGCCTTCATGCAGAACTGCATGTTACACTATGCGGCATACAGAAATATATATCCGTTGTGGGCTCTCGCTGAATACCGCAAGCGTGTCCCATTGCCATCTAGAATCACTTAAGTGAAGCAGTGAATTCTTTTATGGCAGGAAATTACTACTTGAAGAAATATCTATGTAATAATGATATAGACACAACCTTTTCCACGATGTCCTTATGAACTTATTATCATGACTAGTTATTATTGATTTTTACATTGGTACACAATTGACACTATGCTACATCATATTTGAAATTGATCAGGTCCCTTAAGTCACATTTAAAATAAGTCAATAAAATCAATTCCGGGCCACAATCGATATATATATATATATATATATATATTTATTTATTTATTTGAAGAAAACATTCATTAAACTACAAAATACATTACAATCTTAGGGAAAGCGGGGAATACAAAATTCAAAACACATTAACCTCAAGTCTTTTCCAATAGTTTCAAAATATATCCGTTGTTGGCTCTCGCTGAATACCGCAAGCATGTCCCATTGCCATCTAGAATCACTTAAGTGAAGCAGTGAATTCTGTAGTTCAAGTAATATATGAATGACACATAAATAAAATCCAGTTTTTAATTCTCTTACTATTCTGGGATGTAGAAGTTCATAACATTATTAGGCAGATTTGGATTCCTATAATCACTCATGTGGTACTACATGAAGGAATATCTATGTAATAATCATATAGACACATTAACCTTTTCCACAATGTCCTTCTGAACTTATTATCATGACTAGCTATTATTGATTTTTACATTGGTACACAATTGACACTATGTTACATCATATTTGAACTTGAAAAGGTCACTTAAGTCACATTTAAAATAAGTCAATAAAATCAATTCCGGGCCAAAGGTCGATATATATATATATATATATATATATTTGAAGAAAACATTCATTAAACTACAAAATACATTACAATCTTAGAGAAAGCGGGGAATACAAAATTCAAAAGACATTAACCTCAAGTCTTTTCCAATAGTTTGAAAAAGAAAAATCAGGACATTGATAAAGATACAAAATTTATACTAACCCATAAATTTATTTATTTTAAAATTATTTTTAGTACTTTTTTATCCCCAAATTCTCTATTACAAAAAAGTAAATTAATAATGCCCCATGAAAACAAATAAATAAATAAAGAGGAAGAAGAAGAATAATATTACTTGTCATGTTTACACAGACAAAGACCAGTATTTTACTTTGTTTCTAATTCAATGTTTTAGATTAGAAACAACACACTGAACCTGCCATACATATGTAAAGAGGATTGTCCAGAAACTAGAGAATGACTAACTGAACAAACAACTTATTTATGCCTTTTGTTTTCTTATATTTTGGACTGCTAAGGTTGATTTAGTTATTCAAAAGTAAGGCTTCTTATTAGTTTGAGTCTAATTATTCTAAAAAAATTACTTATGTTTGTAATTTAAAAAGAAAAAAATTTATAAATACTTAACTATTTTATTGTTGTATAAATACTCAACTCTTTAATTTCCCTCCCCTCTCCTCTACTTCTCCCTCTTACCCTCTTCTCTCCTCTCCCTCCAAACTTCTAAACACACCAATTTTAAAAAAAAAAACTCTTCCACTTCCTCTCCTAACCGAAGCCTCCTTTCTTTGTAGCCAATTTTTTTTTTCCTAATTCTCATAAAAAAAATTTTGTTCTCAGCAAATTTCCTTGATTACTTCATTGTTTAATCTCATCCAAACTTATTGAATTTTCCATGTCTCTTTATCACCAAAGACCCATCAACTTCCATTTTTAGAGCATGTCGACCATATCAGGGACTATGAAGTATGAATATGGATCTACTTATGCCACCTTGTTTCCACCCATGGTTCAGGATGTTCACCAAGTAAGTGGGAGGTAAAGACTTATTTTCCTTGACCTTTACTTCCTCATATTGTGCTCATGATTTGATTTAAATGCTGACTTCTCTTATTGTAGCTTTGGGGTTATGAGTACTTCGACTTTCATGCCCAAAGTTGAAGGAACCAATTGTAGGAACTTTTCCATGATTTTCTCATTTTACATCCTCCCCAGGTTCTAACATGATAGCAAATAGATTGTTAGCAATTATTGAGGATTCTGTGAGTTTTTAGACCCCTTAAAACACAATTGGATTAACCTAGTTACTTAGCCAAGTGATTACTTAGTCCAAATTTCAGATCTAGGTTAACACACAATCATATAATCATATCAATGTAAAGTGTGGAATATAAAGAACACAAAGATATGATGACCTAGGAAACAACACCGATAAAAACCCGGGGAGGATTTAACCTAGCTATCCTCAAGGTAAACTTGAATCCACTATGAAAGAATCGAAGTTTTACAATAACGACTTAGACCACCAACATCCGATTACTACCCACCAGTAGAAAACTTACTGATACGTCCATGTGACAGCTCCAAGACCACGGACTACTTTTTTCTTGGATTCTCCAGCAAGTATAAGCAATCCTGCTTTTGTATATTTAAGCTTTTATTGCAGCAACTGAATGATCATCAAGTTTTTGAATTGAATTCTCCTTCTTGATAATCCTAAGTATGTGTGAAAGCAAATACCTCTAGATCTCACAAAAGATTCACACACACAGCAAAATGAGCTTTCTAAAATGTGGCTATGGCTTTCCCTTTTATACTTAGAGAAAAACATAAAACCCTACATGTCATATGGGCTTAGGGCTGAGTTGGAAAATTTTGCAAAAAAACGTTCTGCTCAAATTTCGATCGATCGAGTCTAATTCTCAATCGATTGAGCCAGGCAGAATCAAACTATAACTTCTACAGCAACTCGATTCCAACTTTACATAAAACACATACACTTTGAGCAAGTCTAAACAAGACTATAAAACCTGTTTTGCTCATGGTTTGCCAACAATACAAATTAGAGTTCTAATACATTAGTTCCTAAGTACTTAGAACCTAACAGATTCACTCTATGACAAGATATAATTACAATAGCAAATCATGTCTTCTAAGCATGTGATCCAATGTAATGTGAAATGTGATAAACATCTTCACAATTAATTATTTTATGTTTTCAAATATATGACAACTATACCCATGACTGATCTGCTGTAACGACTTAAGGAAAAACGCTAGCCACATCTGCGTTATACCTCAAAAGAACTAGTCACAATTGAGGCTCCTTGTAGTTGTTAATAAAGCCCAGATCTATCCAGTAAATACCCGATGTGGGACTCATTACACACCTACACATATCACACAATCAATCAAATTGGGGCATCACAATCTCCCCCACTTAAATCCCTAACGACCTCGTTAGGACTCACTTTGTGGGATAGTGTCCTGAGCCTACACGGGGTTACCGGGTCGACTCTGATACCATATATAACGATCCAAGGAAAAACGCTAGCCACATATGCGTTATACCTCAAAATGATTAGTCACAATAGAGGCTCCTTGTAGTTGTTAATAAAGCCCAGATCTACCCAGTAAATACCCAATGTCGGACTCATCACATACTCACACACATCATGCAATCAATCAAATTGGGGCATCACAATTTCCCCCACTTAAATCCTTAACGTCCTCGTTAGGGATTATTTTATGTTTTCAAATATATGACAACTATACCCATGACTGATCTGCTGTAACGACTTAAGGAAAAGCGCTAGCCACATCTGCGTTATACCTCAAAAGAACTAGTCACAATTGAGGCTCCTTGTAGTTGTTAATAAAGCCCAGATCTATCCAGTAAATACCCGATGTGGGACTCATTACACACCTACACATATCACACAATCAATCAAATTGGGGCATCACAATCTCCCCCACTTAAATCCCTAACGACCTCGTTAGGACTCACTTTGTGGGATAGTGTCCTGAGCCTACACGGGGTTACCGGGTCGACTCTGATACCATATATAACGATTCAAGGAAAAACGCTAGCCACATATGCGTTATACCTCAAAATGATTAGTCACAATAGAGGCTCCTTGTAGTTGTTAATAAAGCCCAGATCTACCCAGTAAATACCCAATGTCGGACTCATCACATACTCACACACATCATGCAATCAATCAAATTGGGGCATCACAATTTCCCCCACTTAAATCCTTAACGTCCTCGTTAGGGCCCACTTTGTGGGGTAGTGTCTCCGAGCCCACACAGGGTTACTAGGCCGACTCTGATACCATATGTAACGACCCAAGGAAAAACGCTAGTTACATCTGCGTTATATCTCAAAAGGAATAGTCACAATTGAGGCTCATTGTAGTTGTTAATAAAGCTCAAATTTACCCAGTAAATACCTGATGTGGGACTCATCACACACCCACACACATCACACAATCAATCAAATTGGGGTTTCACAGTATCTCATATGACTTGTTTAAATAATATATATATAGATAATCTTATAAATCGCAACATAATGGATTGGAAAAAATAGCTTCAAACCATTTTGGGGCTAAACTTTGTCCTTCTTACAACTGTTTGTTGCTAGCATGATTGAGCCATTTTTTGTTATTTATTGTGAATTTTGGTTAATTCATGGGGTTGACTTCATTATCTTCATAAGGGAATAGATTTTGAAGTCTCTAAATATTCATAATTGTAATTGGATTTGGATTTGGATTTGGATTTGGATTTGGAGTATACTTAGATGGAGCTTTAAAGTTACTATTTCAATTTTGATTTTGATTTTTTTTTTTTTTTTTTGGGCTGAATGTTAGTTACTATTGTGCTTAATTGAATTCATTTTGTCAGTTTTAGGGAACCGAAACATTTCCTATGTTTGAATATTTACTACCAATTTAGAATTACTGTGTGCTAATTCTGTGAAAACATTTAGGGAAAAAGTATTTTAAAATTAAAATCTTGGACTTTTTGTTTCTTTTTCATTTTAGAATTTTAGGGAATCTAATAGGTTGTCTGGTTGGTTGAATCAAATTTTAAAATCTGGAAACTAAAGTTTTGTTTCTTTGTTTTTTGTTGTTGAGTTAATTTTTACTTTGATTTATTGTTTTTATCAATGGAAAGTGTCTTCATAAAATCAGAACAAAAAAAAAAAAAGGGAAGAAAAATTTAGGAAAAGAGAATGTTTTGAAATGAAAGGATTGGATTTTATCACATCATTAATAATTTAAATAGATTTCAAAATGTTGATGGCCAATCCATTTATTTCAAAATAGATGAACAGGATTTTAGGAACTCCACATTGAAGCTACCTTAAAAACTCTAGAAAACCTTAATCCATAATCCATATGTCTGTCTGTAAATGAGCGTGAGAGAGAGAACAAAAAGAAGAAATAAACACCTAAAGAAACTACAGAAAGAACCACGATGAGGCACATATACTCCAGGTTTGTCACAAGTGGTTCTAACCATGGGCAAAGAGATAATGCTCCACTAAGCAACTCCGGGAATATTAACAAAAACTCACTCAAGGCAAAATTTAATTGTAAGAAGGTTGTTCATCACATTAAAACTTGCTACATTTACAAATACATCACATTTTCTTCAAGATAATATATACAGTTCAAAAAAAAGACTATGTGTACTTGGTAAATATGTAAACAAAGTTCTATACCAAACAGGTAAAGACTATGTGAACTTAGTAAATATGTAAACTAAGTATTCATTGTGCTGTGCTTCATATTCATCACAGAGACTTCATGCTCCAATGGTCAATTCAACCTAAAATCCTTGACTGCTCTTTTCTTGTTCAAAGAAAAACAAGAAACCAACCCTTCAAAATTCACTCAGATTTTTTATACTATATAGCAAAAATATGAAAAGGAAAAAACAATAAGGAACACAGACAGAGACAGAGAGAGTAGATTGTTGGGGGGGCTTCTTTTATCTGATCTTTGAGCGTCTAGCTACAGAGAGAGAGGCAGAGAAAGTCAGAGAGAGAGAGAGAGAGAGAAGAAGAAGAAGTAGTTGATGATTTTGGAATTTAGAGGGTTTAACGGCTACTGTGGTATCCTTAAATAGCCGTTGATATTTTAGTTTGAATGAAATGGGCTTATGGGCCTCATTTTGACACCGACTTTGTAGGGTGTTACTATGCTTGGGCAGCCCACGACCACGTCTTCTCAGAGTCCAAACTCCAAACGAACCCAAGGTTGGAGTAGCTCTCTCACTTACACAACTCAAGCCCAACCCAATCCATAGGCAAACTTAGGCTTACTTTTAAACATTAAAAAAAAAAAAAAATCCCATATGTACTTAGAATCATTAATGACATTAAAATTTTTTTATAAAAAAAAAGTGGTATTCTAGATTTTGACTAAATCATTCAACTTCTTACACATGATATTTTGGAAATCTCATAAATGAATGAAAGACCTTTGAATTTATGACACATTTATTATGTGGTGAATGAAACTTGAGACCTTTGAATTTATAACTGAATCCTGATATAATTTGTGTTTGTCAATAATAAAATATAATAATGATTTTGTTAAGTGCATTAAGGTGTGGCTTGTGGGAAGGGGTAGGGTCCAAACTTCTTCATAATTTCTAATATTAGCCAATAAAATTGTCTAAACTTTCTTCTAAAAAAAAGTTACCTAATCTTAAAATATGGTGACGAAATTTTTCAAGTGAATTCATCACGACTTCACAAAAGTATCCACTTTCTAACACCGACAAATAATTTGTTGGGCCTACTTTTCATTATCTTTGGGAAAGTACATAACCATGTTCATTTGCAAATACTAAAGCCAAAAAAAAAGGTTAAAAAAGGAAAGAAACAAAGGTGTTATTGGTATGAGTATGACTTGAAATCTATTACAATACACTAAAAAAATTACTGCATTTGACACCAATACCAAGCATTCTAACTCTAATTAGTTAGGTTGAAATTCTAAAAAAAAAAAAAAAAAACTCTAATTAGTTTTCCATGTTTATTGAAAGAAAGGAAATTAAAAATAAATGTTAAGTTACAAAACGTTCCCTTCATGTATGTTTTACAATGCAATAGAAAATGTTGGACAAAGTCCATTTACCGCAAAAATAAAAATAAAAATTAAAAAATTAAAAAAAATAATTAGCAAAATAATCTGGTTTTGAGTTGGCTAACCATTGCACCCATTTGTTATTTCTCTCTTATGTTTATAAAAAAAAAAGGTAATTTTTTGAGTTGGCCCTAAAATTGATGTTTATTTTCTTTTTATCCAATAAAATTAATGTTTATTTTCATTTTATATTAGAAGATTACTTAATTTAATTTCATTTCTTTATAAACTCAAGCTAGATTCCACTTTCCAAAATAAATAGATAAAGTTTAACATTGAAATTTGTCCAAACAATATATAGCAGTGTATAGTGTATACAACTTCAAATATTTCATCTATTTTCCCAAATTTGATGTTCACAAATATATATATCCCATCAATTTCAAATGTCACACCCTCAAACGATGTGTCACCAACCGATATGCCTTAAAAGTTTCTGATTTATGGCCGCACCAGTTGCATTGGCTTTTTATTTGGCAAGCTTTGCCAAGTTTGGCATCAACTTCATATACAACTCTAGTCGCAAGAACCACAAAGTTAATACCACTCGTACCAATATTGTTGGAACACTCACCTTGGCTGACGTGTACAAAAATAATTGCATTTTCTTAATTAAATATATGCCATTACATGTATTTTTAAGTCTGTTTTAGGTCATCCACTTAGGTCAACTCTTGGATTCAAGAAGAAAGACATGCCAAACTTTTATTCCAAGACTAAGGACATGGTGGATTTAAGCCTTTTTTTTTTTCCTGATTATTTTTTAACTTGTAATTTAATTTTGGGTGACTACATATGAAATGGCAATGTAGGAGTGTATGAATTTTTTTTTCCACCGATAATCTTTGGAGTTTGGAGGCATGCTTTTACATATTTCACAATGGTGTATGTGTAATATTGGTTCATCTAGGCATTAAGATCAAGTTTGCATCATTGGCAATTGTTTTCAATATTTGAGAATTAAAAAGTAATTTTCAATTTGATACTAACACAAACTTATCAAGTACTAGAGTCACCAAACTTATCAAGCACTAGAGTCAATTGTTACACCAAAAAAAAAAAAAATGTTGATTTATTTCGGCAAGCAATTGATTTCATACGTGGATGTCATTATTAACAACCCGATCAAGAGAGAGTGCAAAGTTCAGAAACAAAGTTCAGAACAAAAATGTTGATTTATTTCAGCAAGCAATTGATTTCATACATGGATGGCATTATAAACAACCTGATCAAGAGAGAGTGCAAAGTTCAGAATCAAAGTTCAAAACAAAAATGTTGATTTATTTCAGCAAGCAATTGACTTCATACATGGATGTCATTATTAACAACCTAATTAAGAGAGAGTGCAAAGTTCGGAAACAAAGTTCAGAACAAAAATGTTGATTTATTTTGGCAAGCAATTGATTTCATACATAGATGGCATTATTAACAACATGATCAAGAGAGAGTGCAAAGTTTAGAAACAAAGTTCAAAACAAAAATGTTGATTTATTTCAGCAAGCAATTGATTTCATACATGGATGGCATTATTAACAACTTGATCAAGATTTGAAAACCCACCACTTTTTTGGCCTTCTCTCCTGTAAACGGTAGAGCATTAAACATAAAGTTTCCTAAATTCAAACACAAAAGGGAGAGTGCAAAGTTCAGAAACACAAAGGAGAGAGAAATTTTATTTTTATTTTTAATATTTGCTGATGAGAAACAAAGCTACTAACATGGGCTTACCTTGGATGCTAGTTCAGATGTCACTAATAATGAGGCTGATAACATCAGTACCAGTGGTGGTAGCAACATCTATAGCCAAGCCTGGCTATCCTGACAAGTGTGGAGATGTAGAAGTTCCATATCCACTTGGCTTGAATGAAGGGTATTCACTGAATGAGAAATTTCTCATCACTTGCAACAAAAAGCAAAAAGTAGCAAAATTAAATGAAATTATGGTCAAAAGCATATCCATTGAAGATCATGAGATGCGTGTCTCATAGGTTATAGCCCGAGACTATTACGATTAGACTGGTAATTACATGAAAGGCAACACAATCAGCATGCTCCATGCAGCCACGTGGACCATTTCCAACACCAAAAATAAGTTCATTGTTGTGGACTGACACTTTTACAAGCCCTAATGGGTTCCAAAATGGAGAACCTGAGTCCTTCAATGGGTGCATGCCTAATATGTGTATGTATATATTTATTTTTGATGGAATATATATACTCGTAATGGTCTAAGGTTTTACCAAGTGACATAATTAAAAAAAAATTTATTTAGCCTTTAATTTTATCAAAATTAAAACTTTACATTCATATGATCAACGTATAAATTAATTGCCATGAATTTTTCAAGTACTTATTATCTACAGATGGTACATTAATTCTTTCAAATTTATGATTTTTATGTAAATAGAATATTTATGATTATTTTTATAAGATTTGTAGGAGAAATAAAGTGGCACAAATATTTTAAAATGCAACAGTAATCACACAGGATGTCAACTAGTGATGACTAAAAGTTAATACTCATAAAGAGATGCCTACAAATGAATGAGAAGTACCATGAATGTAATAAGACAAAAACAAAAACTTTGCACAACTTGTAGAAAAAAATCACACAAGGCTATTGAGTACAAAAGATTCTTATAATTTTAAATTGGTAAGATCTAAGTACAATAATATATATGTTGCTGCAATAAAAAAAACTATTGCAACAATATATTTGTTGCAACCAGTTGTTGAAATAAAATTTGAGGTAATAAATTTGTGCAACAAAAAATTTTGTTGCAATAATATCTAAATATTTTAATGACAACTTTGATGCAATGATATATATGTTGTTGCAATAAAAAAATTATGGCAACAACATATTCGTTATAACAAATAATTGTTTTATATTTTTCATTGCAATAGATTGTAAAATAATTGATATCAAGTTATTGCAATAACATATTCGTTTCATGTTTATCATTGTAATAAATTATAAAATAATCGGTGGACCAAAGTAGATGGAATAGGACCAAAGTGGGCCGAATAGAACTTTTGAATATTTATCATTTTTATTGCATTTTTCGAGCCCATAATTCTAATTTATACCATCTATTTTGTTTGTATTTAACTCAAAACTAAAAATTTTAGCCCAAAAATATCATACTTCTTAACCCAAAAATTAAGGGGGACAAAAAAAGAAATTTTGAGCTAAACTTGAAAAGGCAACTTACAAAAAGAATCAACATAAGGCCCAATTTGTCAAAAATGGACCAAAAGGGACTGCAATTGACTGAGTGGACCAAATTAATTAGCAAAAGCACTAGAGTCACCAAACTTATCAAGCACTAGAGTCAATTGTTACACCAAAACAAAAACAAGAAATGTTGATTTATTTTGGCAAACAATTGATTTCATACGTGGATGGTATTATTAACAACCTGATCAAGAGAGAGTGCAAAGTTCAGAAACAAAGTTCAGAACAAAAATGTTGATTTATTTCCGCAAGCAATTGATTTCATACATGAATGGCATTACTAACAACCTGATCAAGAGAGACTGCAAAATACAGAAAAAAAACAGTTCAAAATAAAAATTTTGATTTATTTCAGCACACAATTGGCTTCATACATGGACGACATTATTAACAGCTTGATCAAAAGAGAGTGCAAAGTTCAGAAACAAAATTCAGAACAAAAATGTTGATTTATTTTGGCAAGCAATTGATTTCATACATCGATGGCATTATTAGCAACCCGATCAAGAGAGAGTGCAAAGTTCGGAAACAAAGTTTAGAACGAAAATGTTGATTTATTTCCGCAAGCAATTGATTTTATACATGGATGGCATTATTAACAACCCGATCAAAAGAGAGTGGAAAGTTCAGAACAAAAATGTTAATTTATTTTCGCAAGTAATTGATTTCATACATGGATGCCATTATTAACAGCCTGATCAAGAGAGAGTGCAAAGTTCGGAAACAAAGTTTAGAACAAAAATGTTGATTTATTTTGGCAAGCAATATTGATTTCATACGTGGATGACATTATTAACAGCCTGATCAAGAGAGAGTGCAAAGTTTGAAAACAAAGTTCAGAACAAAAATGTTAATTTATTTCGGCAAGCAATTGGTTTCATACATGGATGACATTATTAACAACCTGATTAATATTTGAAAACCCACCACTCTTTTGGCCTTCTCTCCTATAAAAGGTAGAACATTAAATATAAAGTTTCCTAAATTCAAACAGAAAAGAGAGAGTGCAAAGTTCAGAAAAACAAGAGAGAGAGATTTTTTTTTTTTAATTTCTTTTATTTATTTGCTGATGAGAAACAAAGCTGCTGACATGGGCTTACCTTGGATGCTAATTCAAATGTCACTAATAATGAGGCTGATAACATCAGTACCAGTGGTGGCAGCAAAATTTGTAGCCAAGCCTGGCTGTCCTGACAAGTGTGGAGACCTATAAGTTCCGTATCCATTTGTCTTGAATGAAGGTTGTTTGCTGAATGAGAAATTTCTCATCATTTGCAACAAAAAGCAAAAAGTAGCAAAATTAAATGAAATTATGGCCAAAAGCATATTCATTGAGGATCATGAGATGCATGTCTCGCAGGTTTTAGCCTGAGACTGTTACGATCAGACCGGTAATTACGTGAAAGGCAACACAACTAGCACGCTCGTTGCAGCCACATGGACCATTTCCAACACCAAAAATAAGTTCATTGTTGTGGGCTGTGACACTTTTGCAAGCCTTAATGGGTTCGAAAATGGAGAACGTGAGTCCTTCAATGGGTGCATGCCTATTATATGTATGTATATATTTATTTTTGATGGAATATATATACTCGTAATGGTCTAAGGTTTTGCCAAGTGACTTAATTAAAAAAAAATTATTTATCCTTTAATTTTATCAAAATTAAAATTTTACATTCATATGATCAACGTTAAATTAATTGCCATGTTTTTTTCAAGTATTAATTATCCATAGATGGTACATTAATTCTTTCAATTTTATTATTTTTATGTAAATAGATTATTTATGATTATTTTTATAAGATTTGTATGAGAAATAAAGTGGCACAAATATTTTAAAATGCAACAATAATCACACAGGATGTCAACCAGTGATGACTAAAAGTTAATACTCATAAAGAGATGCCTACAAATGAATGAGAAGTACCATGAATGCAATAAGACTAAAACAAAAACTTTGCACAACTTGTAGAAAAAAATCACACAAGGCTATTGAGTACAAAAGATTCTTATAATTTTAAATGGGTAAGATCTAAGTACAATGATATATATGTTGTTGCAATAAAAAAATTATTGCAACAATATATTTGTTGCAACGAGTTGTTGAAATAAAATTTGAGGTAATAAATTTGTGCAACAAAAAATTTTGTTGCAATAATGTCTGAATATTTTAATGACAACTTTGATGCAATGATATATATGTTGTTGCAATAAAAACATTATTGCAACAATATATTCGTTATAACAAATAATTGTTTTATACTTTTCATTGCAATAGATTGTAAAATAATTAATATCAAGTTATTGCAATGATATATTCGTTTCATGTTTATCATTGTAATAAATTATAAAATAATTGGTGGACCAAAGTAGATGGAATAGGACCAAAGTGGGCCAAATAGAACTTTTGAATATTTATCATTTTTATTGCATTTTTTGAGCCCATAATTCTAATTTCTACCATCTATTTTGTTTGTATTTAACTCAAAACTAAAAAGTTTAGCCCAAAAATATCATACTTCTTAACCCAAAAATTAAGGGGGACAAAAAAAGAAATTTTGAGCTTAACTTGAAAAGGCAACTTACAAAAAGAATCAACATAAGGCCCAATTTGTCAAAAATGGACCAAAAGGGACTGCAATTGACTGAGTGGACCAAATTAATTAGCAAAAGCACTAGAGTCAATTGTTACACCTAAACAAAAACAAGAAATGTTGATTTATTTTGGCAAACAATTGATTTCATACGTGGATGGTATTATTAACAACCTGATCAAGAGAGAGTGCAAAGTTCAGAAACAAAGTTCAGAACAAAAATGTTGATTTATTTCCGCAAGCAATTGATTTTATACATGGATGGAATTATTAACAACCTGATCAAAACAGAGTAGAAAGTTCAGAACAAAAATGTTAATTTATTTTCGCAAATAATTGATTTCATACATGGATGCCATTATTAAAAACCTAATCAAGAAAGAGTGCAAAGTTAAGAAACAAAGTTCAGAACAAAAACGTTGATTTATTTCAACAAGCAATTGACTTCATACATGGATGACATTATTAACAACTTGATCAAAAGAGAATGCAAAGTTCAGAACAAAAATGTTTATTTATTTTGGCAAGCAATATTGATTTCATACCTTGATGGCATTATTAACAACCTGATAAAGAGAGAGTGCAAAGTTCAGAAACAAAGTTCAGAACAAAAATGTTGATTTATTTCGGCAATCAATATTGATTTCATACATGGATGACATTATTAATAACCTGATCAATAGAGAGTACAAAGTTCAGAACAAAAATGTTGATTTATTTCTGCAAGTAATTGATTTCATACATGGATGGCATTATTAACAACCTCATCAAGAGAGAGTGCAAAGTTCAGAACAAAAATGTTGATTTATTTCCGCAAGCAATTGATTTCATACATGGAATGCATTATTAACAACCTGAGCAAGAGAGAGTGCAAAGTTTAGAACAAAAATGTTGATTTATTTCCGCAAGCAATTGATTTCATATTTGGATGCCATTATTAACAACTTGATCAAGAGAGAGTGCAAAGTTCGGAAACAAAGTTCAGAACAAAAACGTTGGTTTATTTCAGCAAGCAATATTGATTTCATACATGGATGACATTATTAATAACCTGATCAATAGAGAGTGCAAAGTTCAGAACAAAAATGTTGACTTATTTCTGCAAGCAATTGATTTCATACATGGATGGCATTATTAACAACCTGATCAAGAGAGAGTGCAAAGTTTAGAAACAAAGTTCAGAACAAAAATGTTTATTTATTTCCGCAAGCAATTGATTTCATACATGGAATGCATTATTAACAACCAGAGCAAGAGAGAGTGCAAAGTTTAGAACAAAACTGTTGATTTATTTCTGCAAGCAATTGATTTCATACATGGATGTCATTATTAACAACTTGATCAAGAGAGAGTGCAAAGTTCAGAAACAAAGTTCAGAACAAAAATGTTGATTTATTTCTGCAAGCAATTGATTTCATACATGGAATGCATTATTAACAACTTGAGCAAGAGAGAGTAGAAAGTTCAGAACAAAAATGTTGACTTATTTCCGCAAGCAATTGATTTCATACATGGATGCCATTATTAACAACTTGATCAAGAGAGAGTGCAAAGTTCGGAAACAAATTTCAGAACAAAAACGTTGATTTATTTCAACAAGCAATTGACTTCATACATGGATGGCATTATTAACAACCTGATCAAGAGAGAGTGCAAAGTTCGGAAACAAAGTTTAGAACAAAAATGTTGATTTATTTTGGCAAGCAATATTGATTTCATACATGGATGACATTATTAACAACCTGATCAAGAGAGAGTGCAAATTTCAAAAACAAAGTTCAGAACAAAAATGTTGATTTATTTCGGCAAGCAATTAGTTTCATACATAGATGACATTATTAACAACCTGATCAATATTTGAAAACCCACCACTCTTTTGGCCTTCTCTCCTATAAAAGGTAGAACATTAAATATAAAGTTTCCTAAATTCAAACACTAAAGACAGAGTGCAAAGTTCAGAAACACAGGAGAGAGAAATTTTTATTTTTATTTTTATTTTTATTTGTTGATGAGAAACAAAGCTGCTGACATGGGCTTACCTTGGATGCTAATTCAAATGTCACTAATAATGAGGTTGATAACATTAGTACTAGTGGTGGTAGCAACATTTGTAGCCAAGCCTAGCTGTCCTGACAAGTGTGGAGACCTATAAGTTCCGTATCCATTTGTCTTGAATGAAGGTTGTTTGCTGAATGAGAAATTTCTCTTCACTTGCAACAAAAAGCAAAAAGTAGCAAAATTAAATGAAATTATGGTCAAAAGCATATTCATTGAGGATCATGAGATGCATGTCTTGCAGGTTTTAGCCTGAGACTATTACGATCAGACTGGTAATTACGTGAAAGGCAACACAACCAGCACACTCGTTGCAGCCACATGGACCATTTCCAACACCAAAAATAAGTTCATTGTTGTGGGCTGTGACGCTTTTGCAAGCCTTAATGGGTTCGAAAATGGAGAACGTGAGTCCTTTAATGGGTGCATGCCTATTATATGTATGTATATATTTATTTTTGATGGAATATATATACTCGTAATGGTCTAAGGTTTTGCCAAGTGACATAATTAAAAAAAAAAATTTATTTATCCTTTAATTTTATCAAAATTAAAATTTTACATTCATATGGTCAACATATAAATTAATTGCCATGTTTTTTTCAAGTACTAATTATCCATAGATGGCACATTAATTCTTTCAATTTTGTTAATTTTTATGTAAATAGAATATTTATGATTATTTTTATAAGATTTGTATGAGAAATAAAGTGGCACAAATATTTTAAAATGCAACAGTAATCACACAAGATGTCAACCAGTGATGACTAAAAGTTAATACTCATAAAGAGATGCCTACAAATGAATGAGAAGTATCATGCATGCAATAAGACTAAAACAAAAACTTTGCATAACTTGTAGAAAAAAATCACACAAGGCTATTGAATACAAAAGATTCTTATAATTCTAAATGGGTAAGATCCAAGTACAATTGTGATGCCCCAATTTGATTGATTGTGTGATGTGCGTGGGTGTGTAATGAGTCCCATATCGGGTATTTATTGGGTAAATCTGGGTTTTCTTAACAACTATATAGAGCCTTAATTGTTATTAGTCATTTTGAGGTATAGTGCAGATGTGGCTATCGGTTTTCCTTGGGTCATTACATATGTTATCAGAGCCGGCTTGGGAATCCCATGTGGGCTCAAAGACACTACCCCACAAAGTGGGCCCTAACAAGGATGTTAGAGATTTAAGTAGGGGAGATTGTGATGCCCCAATTTGATTAATTGTTTGATGTGTGTGGGTGTGTAATGAGTCCCACATCGGGTATTTACTGGGTAGATCTGGGTTTTATTAACAACTACAAGGAATCTCAATTGTTACTAGTCCTTTTGAGGTATAGCTCAGATGTGGCTTGCGCTTTTCCTTTGATCGTTGTGGAACATGAATTCAAATGCATGACTAACTTGCTGATCTTACATAACTCAATAAAACATGATTAATTTAAACATAATTCAAAACTCCAAATAAACAATGCTATTGATAAATCTCTTACAATAACTAAAATCCACAAATTTAGAATAATCTCCAAAATATAAAACATGAATTAGAAAATAAAGGTAACTAAAATTCTATAAGTCTTCAAGTAATACTGAAATCGCCTACAACTTCCATGCTCTACCTTGCACCTTACAAAACGATCCAAAGGTTCTATATTCCTAACTACACTTTAATCTGAAAAATAATAATTGATGGGGTGAGCCACACATCTAGTAAGTAATTATACAGAATATACAACGGAATAGAGTCAAGCAAAGTACGAGTATTTTTATTTTTTTCACAAATTGATTCAATGGTATCAAAATAATTATTCCAAAACATATAATGAATCACTTAATACATATATATAATCACATCTCAAAATCATTAGAAAACACATACATATAATTGATCAGAACACAATATAACTTATACACATCACATATTCTCACATACAATACTGTGAGCGGATTTACACATTTATTTGATCAATTCTAAAAACATTCATTTTGAGTCATATATCACAAAACAAAATATATAAAAAATAGAATAATTTTCTTAATATTAAAAATTATTCCAAATATAAATGCATAGCGAATATCACAATATCGAACTGAACATAAATCAAAGGATGTTTGACTCTCTTAGGGAATGAATAAGAACTGAAGAGTTTTTATAAATATTTTTACAATTCTTGAGTAAGTTTGAAAGCCCAATTTGCTAAAATAAATGTCTTAAATACCCTTTGAAAAATAAGAATATGACTTTGAAATCACTTGGTTTTTAACAAACTTAAAGAACAAAAACCTTTTTAGAAAACTTACTTTGAAACTCAATTATTTTTGGAAAATAGTTTAGTTTAGAAATCATCTTTTAAATGAGATTTGGAAATTCAAAACATTATTTCAAATTCAAATTCTCTCTTTAAAACATTGTCTAAAAGTCGAAGTTTCTCTTTCAATAATGTAAAAATAATGCTTTCGATAAACTTTAGAAAACGTAAGCTTTAAAACATAACTTTTGAAAACCCTTAACTTCTAAGAACCTAAAGAATAAAACTTGTGCATATTATGCATAATTACTTACCTCCCTTGCTAATACTTCTGAACACAGCTAAACACTTTAATCTTCCGTAAGCTCTAAACAAAAGAATGCTTTAATCAGTAAGCATGAAATCTAATCATTACAAACCTTTTCTTTCCTACTATCCTACAAAAATCAAGTATGAAAACTACTTTCGTATATACTATTGAATTAAGCAATTTATTATTCCTTATCAAAGTCCCACCGCAACAATATATCCCAAAAACTAATCTGTACTAAAAGAGTTCAAACAAATTTCAATATATAACCACAACTGATATTCTAGGCCAATAATGCTTCCTTGCATTGGGTCAAATCTCATATTACCATTAGAGAAGTAGTAGCCAAAATACCATAGACCTTAGATTAATATTCCCATTGAAAACATAAGGATACAGGGCCACCTTTAGGATTTAAGGTTATAATCATGGAATCTATATTCAAATGAAATCTGTAGGCAATTCAATGAAATCGTGTACTCACTTTTAGGAATTAATCTAATATATATAATCCTTTGTTAGACCCAAGGTCCTCAATTTCAACAGGTAATCAATATAAAATACAAAAGTACCATTAACTTATGAGTATTACAATCGGATCTTTACATAAATAACGCTCATATATATAACCATCTTTCCACTGTAATCGATTACTCAAATAGTAGACATAACTAAATCTTATCATGCTACCAAAATCGTAAATATATTTCAAGATTTATAAACAGTATAGAAATATTGAGATGGGGTTCTCACCTAGATTTTGTAGCCCAAATCTTATGCCCCTAAACAATTTTGCCTCTTCAATTGTATGTGCTCTAAACTCCAAGGAAAAACACCTCTTAGCCTCTTTGATAAAACTCTTTCTATGAAAACCCTAATTTATCTTTTCCCCCAACTTATATTTTAACACATCAGAGACGTGGGCTTGGTGGGGTAGTGGGCTGGAGTTTAAAATCTACTTGAGCTTATCTCTTTAGTCTCCAAGAAGCCCATAAAACATCTTCATCTTTTATTTATTTATTTATTATTTTAATTGCCGCACCAAATTGTATGCACTAAAACTTTAATTTTCTCACCTATTTGTAGCATCACAAAATTGTCTACTCCCATCTTATTGTGCACGCACATATAGTACCTCAACTCTATATTAATAATGACAAGTTACAGTGATAATCATAAAAATAAAATTGAGGTATTACACTCTTCCCCTCTTAAAATAAGTTCAGTCCTCTAAACTTGAAATACCTTAGTCCTTGAACAAAGAGAGATATTAGTCAACCAAATTAGCATCACTGGTAGGAGGCATGTGTGCCTAAAGTGTTTCCTATTTTTCTTCTTTGTTGGCTGGCCACTGGTAGAATGGTATTATTGTTCATGATACTGTGAACAGTCACCAATTCTCCTATTTTCTTATCTTGTTTCCATCCCAAATCCAGCAATTCTTTTACCTTGTTAATTGCCTAAATCCCACATGTTTTCCTTAAGAAAGACCCTTCAATTACCACTTCAAACCATACTCTAAACTCCAAACAGAGCTGTTACCGCAATTTTCCTGCAATCTGCTTGTTCTCTATTAAGCCCCCGCTCCCAGTGGCGACGCCACGTTGAAGTCAGGGTGTTCCCAGGAACACCCTGACCTGAAAAAAAAAAAAAAATTTATATATAATAATTTAAATTTTTTTATTTATTTACCCTTAAAAAATAAAATAGGAACCCTTAAGCAAAATCAGGAATACTCTCAAAAAATTTTATGCCAAACAAATTTTGAACTAAAAAGTCTAAAACAAAAAAAAATCTTATGCCGGCCAAATCCAAACGTATAGCTTTCAGCCCAAAAAAAAAAAATTGTAAAACCTTATGATTTTACAGAACAAATTTGTTTGGATTTTACAGAGCAAGCCCAAAAAAAAGCCCAACATCAATCCTAAACAAATACCCAAAGGCCCAACCCAAGCATATTCTTAAAAAAAAAAAAAAAAAAAAAAAAAAAACACAATATGAATACGCGTCCGCCTCAATCATCAAATGGTAATGCTAAAGCAAAACCTAAAATTAGAAACCCTAAAGAAAAAAACCTCATCATCAAGCACATAGGTTGAGAGAGAGAGCTTTGCTGATGATCTCGCCGGAAAAAGATGGTAGAGGTGATGATAAGTGAAGGTGCCGGTGGGAGAGTGAGGGAATGTGAGAGAGTAGTGTTGTGTGGAAAGAAAAATGAAAAAAAGAAAGAAAGGAGCAAATGAGTGGCCGGCCAAGAGATAAGGTTGCAGTTGAAATGTGTGGTGGGAATTAAGGGGGTAGGTGGGTCACGTGTGGCCCCTTACAAAAATCTGATCCTTTTTTTTTTTTTTGCTGGGGCGTTACATAGGTTTTGTTTAGCTGCATTTAGCATTCGGTGTTTTTGGCTTTGCTATACTTGTTTAGTGCAATTAGCTACTACGTGTTAAAAAACAAAGAGAAAAAGAACAAACAAACAAAACAAAACAAGAGAATGGAAACAACCAACTATGACTCAACCATTTGCCACAATCATGACAATTCTCTACAAACTCAGAACTAACTAATAGATAATCATGAACCCTTTTTAAAAAATTAATATATGTAACAGTATAAACATAATTGCTAATGATTAACCAACACCAATTGTTTGGTACAATTGTGAAAATATCATTTTATAGAGTTTCTAAACCATGCTTTCCACCTGAAATAAACCGAAATGACCCAAAATATTTTAAAAGTGAAATAGGAACACCCTGAACAAAATTCCTGGAGTTGCCACTGCCCGCTCCCTCTTTAAATCCTATCTTTCCCAAACCTATCATTCGACAAACCCTTAAACACAAAATTTCCCACCATAAAGCAAC